>CAJHNH020000903.1:172500-219292 GCA_905116865.2 Candidula unifasciata
CTTCCCTTCCATGAACATTGCCGTACTCGTCAGTGCGTTCTTCCTTCCTTTCAATGAACATTGCCGTACTCGTCAGTGCGTTCTTCCTTCCCTTCAATGAACATTGCCGTACTCGTCAGTGCGTTCTTCCTTCCCTTCCATGAACATTGCCGTACTCGTCAGTGCGGTCTTCCTTTTCTTCCATCAACATTGCCGTACTCGTCAGTGCGTTCTTCCTCTTCCTTTCATCAACATGACGTAGTGGTCAGGCCTAGTGTATGTGACAACTTGACACTTTACGTGACGTAGTGGTCAGGCCTAGTGTATGTGACAACTTGACACTTTACGTGACGTACTGGTCAGGTCTAGTGTATGTGACAGCTTGATACTTCACGTGACGTAATGGTCAGGTCTAGTGTATGTGACAACTTGACACTTCACGTGACGTACTGGTCAGGCCTAGTGTATGTGACAACTTGACACTTTACGTGACGTAGTGGTCAGGCCTAGTGTATGTGACAACTTGACACTTCACGTGACTTACTTGTCAGGCCTAGTGTACGTGACAACTTAACACTTCACGTGACGTAGTGGTCAAACGGTTGATCTCGTCTTCTGGAGTCCGTCTTTGCTTGTTCTGGTGTTCCTGAGTCCAGTTTGTTTCTTACAATTATGAGGGATCAAACTTGAACCTACAGGCGGGTTCTGTTGTGCCACGTGACCAACAGTTGTTCAGCCGTTACCCATACCGCGGTGGACAAAACATGGCGCCGTGAAATCAATCCTCTCATGTGACATCTTTCAGTTTTCCTACTCCATTCTGTTGCTTGGAGTCGCCCTTGGGATAGAAGTTCTAAAGCTGATGTTGTTTTCACTCTGAATGATATCGGGGACCATCTAAATTTGTTCACCAAATCCCGGGGATCAGCGAGCCGACCAACAGAGGACCCATGTTCTAGACATCATCTCCCTCAAAGATACTATTACAGCAAGCTCCAACACGATATCCATGGCGACCAACATTTGGTCAGGTGTGATACACATCCCTGGCATCTAAGTCATCGTGTTAAGTGCAACGGATTACCTTCAGTAAACAGACCCATAAACGTTACCTTCAGTAAACAGACACAGAAACTTTACCTTCAGTAGCAGACACAGAAACTGTACCTTCAGTAAACAGACACAAACATTTTACCTTCAGTAAACAGACACAAAAATTTTACTTTCAGTAAACAGACACAGAAACTTTACCTTCAGAAGCAGACACAGAAACTTTACCTTCAGTAAACAGACACAGAAACTTTGCCATCAGTAAACAGACACAGACACGTTACCATCAGTAAACAGACACAGAAACTTTACCTTCAATAAACAGACACAGAAACTTTACCTTCAGTAAACAGACACAGAAACTTTACCTTCAGTAAACAGACACAGAAACTTTACCTTCAGTAAACAGACACAGAAACTTCACCTACAAAAAATACACAAAGCAATTTTAATTTGAGTAGATAGATACAATTACTTAACCTCGGTAGATGGATACAACTACTTAATCTCAGTACATGGATACAACAACTTTACCCCAGTAGCTGGATACAACCACTTAACCTCTGTACAGGGATACATCTACTTAACCTCAGTAGATGGATACAATTACTCAACCTCAGTAAACGGATACAACCACTTAACCTTAGTAGATGGATACAACACGGAACCGCTGTACAGGGATACATCTACTTAACCTCAGTAGATGGATACAACCACTTTACCTCTGTAGATGGATACATGTACTTAACCTCAGTAGATCGATACAACCACTTTACCTCTGTAGATGGATACATGTACTTAACCTCTGTAGATGAACACATCTACTAAACTTTAGTATATGGATACATCTACTTAACCTCAGTAGATGGATACATCTATTTAACCTCTGTAGATGGATAAATCTACTTAGCCTCAGTATATGGATACAACAATAAAACCTCTGTAGAGAGATACAACTACTTAACCTCAGTAGATAGATACAACTACTTAACCTCAATAGATAGATACAACTACTTAACCTCAATAGATAGATACAACAAATTAACCTCAGTAGATAGATACAACTACTTAAACTCAATAGATAGATACAACTACTTAACCTCAATAGATAGATACAACTACTTAACCTCAATAGATAGATACAACTACTTAACCTCAGTAGATGGATACAACAAATTAACCTCAGTAAATGGATACAACAAATTAACCTAAGTAGATTGATACAACAAATTAACCTCAGTAGACAGATACAACTATTTAACCTCGTAGAGGGATAAAACTACTTATCCTCAGTAGAATGAATGCAGCGGAATTATCTCAGTTGGTCGACTAGTGAGTTGAGTATTCTTTACAGGAAATTGCATATCCATCGCCAGAATTTTTTTTTTTGGGGGGGGGGGGGCGGGGGGGGGGGAGGAGTTGGGGTGGAAGGACGGGCTGTTGTGGTTTTTCTAGGCAAGTTTATGTCCAGTAGTTTGTCATTGCTTTCTGGAACAGTAGGTCGACAAAACAACGTAATTTCAGAAGTGGGACATAGCCGGCCTTGTCTCTAGTAGATGCTCGATGTCTAATTGAAGTTTATAAACGTTGTACTGATATTCTGGTAAACGACATCATATCTACTGGCTATGAAAGCATCATTGATGCATGTCATAGAGAACCTGTCTCAGATGTCCCTCTACACAAGAAACATCAAAGAGCCCGGGTGTGTCATTACCGCCATTAGCTGATTGCTCCTTTATCTTGTGTTCAATAAAAGGCAACTAATTAGGAGTTTCTTCTTCTTTCTCGCTTTCACCAGCTGTAATCTTCGATCAAAGGTTCTGGTTGTTTGTCCACTTCTGGACTGTAGTCCTGTTCCAGATGCGCGCGCATCCGTTTTACAGATCTGACCCATGTGTACATAGACTATTGGTTCCTTGCCCTTAAGTTAGGTGCACTCCGATTCGTAGGAAGGTCCCGATTTGTCGACTCCTGACGATATTTTTGATAGGTAGTGTTTCTCTTCTTGTCGCTCCTACAACAGGGCCCTAGAACTTGCGCGGGCGAAGAGTTTATTAAAATCGGATGTGCTGGATTAAGGGCTAAAAATATCTGACCCTAACCCCAACCACAACATCACGACCCAACTACACTTGTATTGGCGAACACAGGCACGGAAAACAATGTGCTGTAGTTATCGGAACTAGAGTCATAATTCTTTCTCAAATTTTGTTTTGTAAAAACTATGTTTGAACAGCTATTTTCGACGTCTAGCTTTAATGTCAACATCCAAGCTAAGCCTAGTGATCACAGAACTGTGTCTCTAAAACAGATGTTTAAAATATCACGTGCAAGTTTTCTCTATTTCGTTACTCATCTTCTTAAAAATATAAATATACACCCACACCTCTTCTTTCTCTCTCTCATTTCTTTTCACTTTCTCATTGCTCTTCTCTCCTCTCTGTCTGTCTCTAAAAGATTCCTTTTGTCTCTCTTCTCTTCTTTTCTCTCTCTTCTTTCTCTCTATCTCTCTCTGTCTTGTTCTTGTCTTCTCTTCGTCTCTCTGGTGCGTGTGTGTTCTGGTCTGTGTATGTGTCTTTGTGTGTGTGTCTGTTTGAATCTGTACATGTGTGTGTGTGTGTCTATAAGTGTGTTTGTATGTGTATCTGTAGTGTGGCTATGTGTGTGTTTGTGTGTGTCTCTCTGTATGTATGAATGTGTGTGTGTTTCGTGTGTCTTTGTGTGTATTTGTGTGTGTATGTTTGCGTGTCGGTGTGTGTTTCTGACTGCGTGTATGTCAGCGTGTGTGACTGTGTATGTGTCTGTGTGATGTATGTATTTTTAAAGCAGGATGTGCTCTTATCACGTCCTACTTGTGCTGTTATTAGCTACCGGGTGACAAACTCCTTGTGGTCCGGATTCACGCCCGTGCCTTTAGTCAGAAAAGTTCCTCTTCTTTCTCTTCCTTTCCCCTCTTCCTCGCGATTTACGGTTTTTTATCATGGAATCAAGGCCGAAGGCTTGCGATATCCATAGTACCGAGCTAAAGGGTTAACAACTCATGGTTTCTGGATACTTCAAAAAAAATGTATGTATATATGAATGTATGTGTGTATGTATGTATGTATGTATGTATGTATGTATGTCTGTTCTTCTCATTATTTATGTCATGTATGTCTTGTAGTATGTATGTATGTATGTATGTCTGTATGTTCTGTATGTATGTATGTATGTATGTATGTATTCTCCTATGTGTGTATGTATGTATGTATGTAGTTATTTAGGTGTGTATGTATTTGTGGGTCTGCGTGTATATGTTGGAATGTGTGTGCGCGCGTGAGTGTGCGCAGGCATTTCGCCACCCGTGCGTTTGAGTTTTTGCTTGATATTCATGATATGTATACGATAATACCAACATAACATGCTTGTTGATAACATACATCTTCTGTGTGAAAGATTGGTGTTTGGAAGATTGTATGGGGAATAAAATAACGTCACATATGTTTCCATAGATGAACTTCCGATTAAAGTTTTAAAGCTCATTGAACACAGCCACGTCTTACAATGGATGTGATGAACTTATTCTCAACAGAAATCAGTTCTTCTTCCTCTTCTTCTTCTTGTTTTTTCTTCTTCTTTTTATTTTTCTTCTTCTTCTTTTTCTTCTTTCTCTTTTTTTTCATGTTCTATTTCCTCTTGTTCTTCTTCTTCTTCCTCTTCTTCATTCGCTTCTTCGTTTGTCCTTTCTTCTTTCTTCTTCTTTCTTCTTCTCTTCTTCTATTTTCTTATTCTTCTTCTTTTCTTCTTCTCTTCTTCTTCTTCTTCTTCTTCTTCTTCTTCTTCTTCTTTCTTCTTCTTCTTCTTCTTTGTTCTTTTCTTCTTCTTCTTCTTCTTCTTATTTCTTTCTTCTTCTTACTCTTCTTCTCTTCTTCTTCTCTCTTCTTCTTTCTTCTTCTTCTTCTTATTTCTTCTTCTTCTTCTTCTTCTCTTTCTTTCTTCTTCTTCTTCTTCTTCTCTTCTTCTTCTTTTCTTTCTTCTTCTTCTTTCTTCTTCTTCTTTTCTTCTCTCCTTCTCTCCTTCTTCTTCCTCTTCTTTTTCTTCTCTTCTTCTTGCTTCGTCTTCTTCTTTTTTCTTCTTCTCTTCTCTCTTCTTCTTCTTTCTCTTCTTCTTTTCTTCTTTTCTTCTTCTTCTCTCTTTTTCTTCTTCTTCTTTATCTTCTTCTTCTTTCCTTTTCTTTTCTCTTCTTAGTCTCTTCTTCTTTTTTCTTCTCTTCTTCTTCTTTTCTTCTTCTTCTCTTCTTTCATTTCTTCTTCTTCTTCTTCTTCTTCTTCTTCTTTCTTCTCTCTTCTTCTTCTTCGTTCTTCTTCTTCTTCTTCTTCTTCTCTTCTTCTTCTTCTTCTTCTTCTTCTTCTTCTTCTTCTTCTACTTCTTCTTCTTCTCTTATTCTTCTTCTTCTTCTTTATTTTCTTCTTTTCTTCTCTCTTTCTTCTTCTCCTTCTTCTTCTTCTCCTTCTTCTTCTTTTCTTCTTCTATCTTCTTCTTCTTTCTTCTTCTTCTTCTCTTCTTCTTCTTCTTCTTCTTCTTCTTTCTTCTTCTTCTTCTTCTTCTTCTTCTTCTTCTTCTTCTTCTTCTTCTTCTTCTTCTTCTTCTTCTTCTTCTTCTTCTTCTTTCTTCTTCTTCTTCTCTTCTTCTTCTCTATTCTTCTTCTTCTTCTTCTTCTTCTTCCTCTTCTTCTCTTCTTCTTCTTCTTCTTTTTCTTCTTCTTCTTCTTCTTTTTCTTCTTCTTCTTCTTTTCTTCTTCTTCGTCTTATTCTTCTTCTTCTTCTTCTTCTTCTTCTCTACTTCTTCGCTCTTCTCTTCTTTTCTTCTTCTTCTTCTTCTTCTCCTTTTTCTGTGTCTTATTTAGCTGTAAACTTAGTAGGCAAAAAGCTCTGATTGCTCGTCCATCTCTGCACTTTAGCCTTGTCACAGTACGTGAGTTTTGCGTGCAAATTCGTTGTACTGATTTTGATTATTACTAAGCAGACTGTTGGTTCCTTGCTTCTCTGGCAGAAGTACTCAGACTTAAAGGAAAACGACAAACTTGTACTAACGGACGCGACTGCTAAAGATTTCCTCTACAATGGTGCCCGGGAACCCACACGAAGAGAAACAATCATTTCAAGCAGGAACAATCAAAAACCACGTCCTAGGGATGATAATCTTCAAGGAGAGGTACTCATCTATCAGCGCGGTTGCCACCATTGCCAAGTGGAAGCAATCTATCAAGAGGAACAACGCACGTGTTTTTCGTGTCATCAATGATGTAAGCGGAATGGCTCTTTGATGTTTGGAGTCAGTTTGGGCATGAGCAATCTCGTCGGCTGAATCGGAGAGCGGACGGAAAATGGGAGGGGATTCGATGAGGTGAAGAGATGTCAGTAAACACCCTAGGACGCTATCAAACGTTGCTCCAACCTGCCTGATCACATGATCAAACAGGAACATTTATAAATGGGTCAGTGAACTCAACTGCAATTTTCCATCGATCGCAAATATTGATTACCCTTTTAATAATATTTGTTAACTCAATTTACGATGCTGATTACCTTAATGGAGGATTTATTCTGCAGAATATAGCAGCTGCCATCGTGTCCCTCCGTGGAGTTTCCACACATTAATTTCTTAATTACCATTCTCCCAGGGAAGACCATTAATCGAATATGGGGGTGGCGCTAAAATAGAATCGACTTGTTGCAAATGGCCGACATTAGTTTCTATAACTAGATAACTAGATCGATACGGTGTATGGTATCGATTTAATCCTTGTTTTCGGACACGGAAATAGTGTGGATGAAGCATTCTGGGAACAATAAAAAAAAATTTTTAACGAAGGGTGATCATGAGGCCCATAGTTAATGTTGGGTTGACGAAATAAAGACAGAGAATGGCAGGAAATGGGACCTGAGGGCAGAGTGTTGTCAACGGGAGATAACCACCAAGTGTGAACGTATGGGAATTGGGGAAGGCAGGGACTTAATTACAATATCTTCGTCTTCTTCGCGTTCACCAGCTGTAAACTCAGGTGGACAAGTTCTAGTTGTTCGTCCACTTCTGGACTGCAGACCTGTTCCAGAACCTGAGTATCGCGTGTGCATCCGTTTTACAGATCTGACTCATTGGCATGCCGACTGCTGGTTCCTTGCCTCTCAGGCAGATGCACTCCTACTTGGAAGGAAGCTCCTAATTAGTCGACACTTACGACATGCTTGTGGCAAAATGATGTCCACAATGTAAGATTTGCGAAGCTTGTTTTTGGAAACTTAAGCTTTTGGACTAAACATTTAGCTCATCACAGATTAGTGTGGGGGGAGGGTTTATTGTTGCGACTGTCGAGGGTTTATGTTTGGCTCTTCTTCCAGCTGAGCGTTTTGGGACAAGGAGATATTGTGTGACTAACGAGAGTTTCTGTTTGGTCCCATTCGCAGCTGGATGTTTGGGGACAAGGACATAGTGATGGGACTATCAAGAGTTTGTTTTTGGTCCCATTCGCAGCTGGATGTTTGGGGACAAGGACGTATGTAGGAATGTAGGGTCCACTAATGTTTTGGGGGACGAGAGTTTCTGTTTGGTCCCATTCGCAGCTGGATGTTTGGGGACAAGGACATAATGTAGGGACTAACGAGAGTTTCTGTTTGGTCCCATTCGCAGCTGGATGTTTGGGGACAAGGACATAATGTAGGGACTAAAGAGAGTTTCTGTTTGGTCCCATTCGCAGCTGGATGTTTGGGGACAAGGACATAATGTAGGGACTAACGAGAGTTTCTGTTTGGTCCCATTCGCAGCTGGATGTTTGAGGAGAAGGACATATTGATGGGACTGCTGATTCTTTACATTTGGCACTTCTTCTTGCTATGTGCTAGAGGAGATATTGTATATCTACATCGTTATGTTGTCTAACATGTTTTTTAAAATCGAATTCCCTATGTTGTCTCCTGTGTGCTAGAGTAGAATTTGTATATCTACATCGTTTTGTTGTCTAACGTGTTATATTGAAATCTACTTCTCTGCGTTGTCTGCTGTGTTTCCCTACAGAGCTATCACCACTATGCAGCACATCCGTGAGATAAACCTCTCCCCTTGTAAGCTGTCACATCCGTGAGATAAACCTCTCCCCTTGTAAGCTGTCACATCGAGACTGTCTTAGATTTCTTGTATCTGCCATCTTGCTGTCCCTACCTTGCCTGTAGTGCCAGTAGCTACACATGACTGACAGATTGTTCTTTTTCTCTTGAGACGATTATAGTCTTTAATATAGCAAAAAGTATTGCCTTGAAAACAGACACACTACTTTCATTTTTCTTATGATCTTACCCCCCCCCCCCCCCCCCCCCCCCCCCCACCACTTTTCCCTCATTCCCTCCATATTCATGTGACGAAGAACTGACGTCACATTGGTAATGAACATTTAGACATATGGGCTGAATCTACACCACTGGGTGGTAAATTGATATGTGACAAGGCAAATGTGGTCAGGCTCCTTTGGAAAAAGCACACGAATTAGTAGAAAAATAAGATAATTACGACCTGCGACCTGGAGAGAATAAGGCACCAGCGTGTAACCAGAGGGTCTGGCTGGCCTACTACACTCAGAGGAAAGGCAAGGCGAATTTCTAAACAGACTGTGACCGGTACCATCAGTATTAGAAGTCTGCTCTGGCTGCTGAAGATGAGGACAGAGCACGCATGTAAATGTCCCGAGTGCTGTGATGCTAATTCTGGACAAGTCAGCTCACAGAACTGGCGTTCATCTCTTGCAGCAGAAAATATGTCATGGTCTCATGATATTAACTTTCAGTCGCTTGCTCATGGTGCTCCCAGAGGTTCTTTCTTCACTTCGCCAGCTCATGGTGCGCCTAGAGGTTCTTTCTTCACTTCGCCAGCTCATGGTGCGCCTAGAGGTTCTTTCTTCACTTTTCGCCAGCTCATGGTGCGCCTAGAGGTTCTTTCTTCACTTTGCCTGCTGATGGTGCGCCTAGAGGTTCTTTCTTCACTTCGCCTGCTGATGGTGCGCCTAGAGGTTCTTTCTCCATTTCAGCCGCTCATTGTGCACTCAGAGGTTCTTTCTCCACTTCGCCGGCTCATAGTGCGCCTAGAGGTTCTGTCTTCACTTCGCCTGCTCATGATTCGCACAGAGGTTCTTTCTACACTTCGCCTGCTCATGATGTGCTCAGAGATTCTGTCTTTACTTCGCCTGCTCATGATGCGCTTAGAGGTTCTGTCTTCACTTCGCCTGCTTATGATGCACTCAGAGGTTCTTTCTTCACTTCGCTTGCTCATGATGCACTCAGAGGTTCTTTCTTCACTTCGCTTGCTCATGATGCGTCCAGAGGTTCTTTCTTCACTTCGCTTGCTCATGATGCGCCCAAAGGTTCTTTCTTCACTTCGCCGGCTCATGATGCGCCCAGAGGTTCCTTCTTAACTTCGCCTGCTCATGATGCGCCCAGAGGTTCCTTCTTAACTTCGCCTGCTCATGATGCGCCCAGAGGTTCCTTCTTAACTTCGCCGGCTCATGATGCGCCCAGAGGTTCCTTCTTAACTTCGCCTGCTCATGATGCGCTCAGAGGTTCTGTCTTCACTTCGCCTGTTCATGATGCGCACAGAGATTCTGTCTTCACTTCGCCTGCTCATGATGCGCTCAGAGGTTATGTCTTCACTTCGCCTGCTCATGATGCGCTCAGAGGTTATGTCTTCACTTCGCCTGCTCATGATGCGCTCAGAGGTTCTTTCTTCACTTCGCCTGCTCATGATGCGCTCAGAGGTTCTGTCTTCACTTCGCCTGCTCATGATGCGCTCAGAGGTTCTGTCTTCACTTCGCCTGCTCATGATGCGCTCAGAGGTTCTGTCTTCACTTCGCCTGCTCATGGTGCGCTCAGAGGTTCTGTCTTCACCTCGCCTGCTCATGATGTGCTCAGAGATTGTCTTCACTTCGCCTGCTCATGATGCGCCCAGAGGTTCTGTCTTCACTTCGCCCGTTCATTGCTTGATTCAGTTTTTCTGTAATTTATGGTGAGTAATCGATTGTGTTTCTTGAACAATCGCTTCTTTAACCCTGAAAAGTCTCTATTTTCTCATGGGCAATCTCTTCTTTTTGTTTAACAATCTCTAACTTCTGGTACAAAACCTCTACTGATTGGTGAGCAGTTTTTCACCTTTTCATTGAACAATATCTATTTTGTCAGGGACAGTCACTAATTTGTTGTTGTTATTGAACGATATCTCTTTTATTTCCGTTGCCATCTTTACATTTTAACATTTATTAACAGATAATAAACGTGAGAGAGTAAACAGGTAATAAATGTTATAGCGAAAGTAGTTAATAAACGTGAGAGTTAAAAAATTTAAAAAACGTGGGAGAGAAAACAGTTAATAAACGTGAGAGAGACAACAGTTAATAAACGTGAGAGAAAACAGTTAATAAACGTGAGAGAAAACAGTTAATAAACGTGAGAGAAAACAGTTAATAAACGTGGGAGAAAAAAACAGTTAATAAACGTGAGAGACAACAGTTAATAAACGTGAGAGAAAACAGTTAATAAACGTGGGAGAGAAAAACAGTTAATAAACGTGAGAGAGAAAACAGTTAATAAACGTGAGAGAAAACAGTTAATAAACGTGAGAGAAAACAGTTAATAAACGTGAGAGAGAAAACAGTTAATAAACGTGAGAGAAAACAGTTAATAAACGTGAGAGAGACAACAGTTAATAAACGTGAGAGAAAAAACAGTTAATAAACGTGAGAGAAAACAGTTAATAAACGTGAGAGAGAAAACAGTTAATAAACGTGAGAGAAAACAGTTAAAAAACGTGGGAGAGAAACAGTTAATAAACGTGAGAGAAAACAGTTAATAAAAGTGGGAGAGAAAACAGTTAATAAACGTGGGAGAGACAACAGTTAATAAAAGTGGGAGAGACAACAGTTAATAAATATGGGAGAGAAAACAGTTAATAAACGTGGGAGAGACAACAGTTAATAAACGTGGGAGAGACAACAGTTAATAAACGTGGGAGAGACAACAGTTAATAAACGTGGGAGAGACAACAGTTAATAAACGTGAGAGAGAAAACAGTTAATAAACGTGAGAGAGACAACAGTTAATAAACGTGAGAGAGAAAACAGTTAATAAACGTGAGAGAGAAAACAGTTAATAAACGTGAGAGAGAAAACAGTTAATAAACTTGAGAGAGAAAACAGTTAATAAACGTGAGAGAGAAAACAGTTAATAAACGTGAGAGAGAAAGCAGTTAATAAACGTGGGAGAGAAACAAGCCTCATAAACGTGGGAGACTTGAACTCTTAATGTGCAACGGGGGAGAGGCAGTCATAAATGAAACGTGGGACGCCCAGTCGGTAACTCAACAGAGAAAAACATGTTGACAAGGCAGTATGAGAGACAACAGTACGCCCTGTGGGAGCTAACTCAACAGATGCTGATGGTAGACAGGGCAGTCATGAATGACAACCTACGCCCTGTCGGTAACTCAACAGATGCTGATGGTTGACAGGGCAGTCATGAATGACAACCTACGCCCTGTCGGTAACTCAACAGATGCTCATGGTTGACGCCGCTGATGATAATGTTAAGGACGATGATGAATTATTTTGAGGACTATGATGATGACGAAGTTAATGTTGATGATGACGATAATGATGATAATGTTGACGACTGTCATTATGTTACAGTGATAATGATAAAAATGTAGAGATGATTATGGTGACGATGACGGTGAGAGTGCTGATGTGACGATGTTAATGATTATGGTGACGATTGCGACGATGGCTACGACGACGATCACGTTGATGATGATAATATTAAAGATGATGACTATGGTGACGATGAAATAAACTTATTCTCTTGTGAGATTATTTTCCAGTCAAGTGGGAAATAATCTTCTCTGCACTCAGAGATGTTTCAACCCTTACCCTCCAGCATCCTCCCCCCCCCCCCCCCCCCCCACCCGCACTTTTTTAAACCCCTGAAAAAATCCAATTGCATCCTCGTCAAACTTGTTCAGAGACCTCAACTGGAGCAGAAAAGTTAGATAACTCTGGCACGTGACACTTGACAAATATTCACAATCAATACGGACGTCTGGGCCCTGGGTTCACAAGTGGGTGGCTGGGTACAAGCGAGGATCGAATCCTGGGCAAGACAATCAGACGTGGATCGGTGCCAGGTAATTCTATCCTCAAGGCTATGATTTTCTGCAGTTATCAGGTTCGTCTTCCACATAGGGCTGGTATCTTGATTTTTTTTTTTTTTTTGGGTCTGTGTTTAACTTATTGCCCTTTGACTTGTAACACTTCGCAGCAATGTCCTATCCAAGAGTTTTTTGAAGGCGGTAAAAAGACGACATCAGCAGTGTATTTATAGTTTGAAAGATCACACTCTGAACAGGAAAAACAATAATGAAGAAATCTTTAACAGATGGAAGGAATACTTTACTGAAATGTTAAACTATGAAACGTCACTAACTACTTATCCACAGGAAGAGATATTAACATGTGAACCAAATAACGAAGAGCCTGATTCTGAAGAAGCACTGTATGTCATTACACGGCTTGAAAACAATAAAGCAACTGGCGCTGCTGAACTTTTAACATGTATGGAAGACATTAAAATTCCCCATAAATGGAATGTGTCTTTATTAATATCCATTTTCTAGAAGGGAGACAAGTGTAAGTGTGAACATTATAATATCACTATTATCTACAAGCTATAAGATACTATCGGTGGTACTGCTAAACAGGCTAAAACCATTCGCCGAAGACATACTGCGAAATTACCAAGCGTGTTCCGACAAAACAAATCAATAATAGATCAGGTATATATCTTACGGCAAACTGAAGAGCTAAGTTAGGAATATAGAAACGATGTACATAATGTTTCTGTGGATTTTTAAAAGGCGTATGATAGTGTACATTGTAACAGTTTATGGAATGCTATGAAGGACTTTGGAATACCAAAGAAGTAAATTAGCATGACCAAACTATGTATGGAAGACACTAGTCTTGGATAAAATTATAAGAAAATTGAAACAAGAGTGTCCTACAGGAGAAACTGCAAGAATATTGGGATATGCTGATGACATTGATACTGTTGGAGAAAATGAACTAGAGACTGTTCAAACACCAACTGTCTTCAAACAATCAGCTCAGAAAATGTGACTAGTGTCAATCAAGATATGACAGAATACACCACAATAAATAGACGGGTAAAGGATATAAATTCCAGCCACATCCAAGTCGATAATCTGAAAATAAAACCAACGGAAACAAATAAGTACTTAGGTGCAAACGTCAACTGCTCCAACATACTGAGAGAAGAAATACAATCTAGAATACAAGCTGGTAATAAATTATACTATGACCTTTAACATCTACTAAAGTCAAAGTGTCTGTCTCGCAACACAAAGATCAAAATATATAAAACGTTGCTGACACCAGACGTTTTATCTGCCTCTGAAAGTTAGAGCACAGTAAGAGAGATAAAGCCTTATTACAGGTTTTCGAAAACAGAATTTTACGACGAATCTTTGGACCCATCAAAGATGCAAACAGCGGTGAATGGAGAGTGAGAAGCTACAACGAAATTCATAATATGTTTAAATCAATACTGATCACTGGCATCATGAGACCTGACATAATGAAATGGTTGGGGCATATTAAAAGAATGCCAGATGACAGAGAAGTAACAACTGTACACACGAGGGAGATAAATGGTCGTAGACCACAAGGCCTGGAAGACGATGGATAGATAACGTCCAAAAGACCTGCAAACACTGTGTCACCAACAGGAAAGAAAAGGCCAACCAGAAAAATGAATGGAGGCGGGTGATATCTGCAGCAGTGAACCTCAATGGCTCGGAATGCTGAAAAAGAAGAAGAAGAATAAGAACAGTTGTATGAGACAAGCTGGAAGAAAGAAGCCGTATGGTGATGTGTTCAAATCCTAGATGGAGTGCAAAAGTCCAGGTCTTCCCTTTAGAACTGTCTCATAATAGCTATCACACCATTTTCTGGTCTTCCACTTGGAACTGTCTCACAATAGCTATCACAAAATGTTTTGGTCTTCCACTTGGAACTGTCTCATAATAGCTATCACAAAATGTTCTGGTCTTCCACTTGGAACTGTCTCATAATAGCTATCACAAAATGTTTTGGTCTTCCACTTGGAACTGTCTCATAATAGCTATCACAAAATGTTTTGGTCTTCCACTTGGAACTGTCTCATAATAGCTATCACAAAATGTTCTGGTCTTCCACTTGGAAATGTCTAATATAGCTATCACAAAATGTTCTGGTCTTCCACTTGGAACTGTCTAATATAGCTATCACAAAATGTTCTGGTCTTCCATTTGGAACTGTCTAATATAGCTATCACAAAATGTTCTGGTCTTCCACTTGGAACTGTCTCATAATAGCTATCACAAAATGTTCTTGTCTTTCACTTGGAACTGTCTCATAATAGCTATCACAAAATGTTCTGGTCTTCCACTTGGAACTGTCTCATAAAAGCTATTACAAAATGTCCTGGTCTACCACTTGAAACTGTCTTATAATAGCTCTCACAACATGTTCTGGTCTTCCACTTGGAACTGTTCCATAATAGCTATCATAACATGTTCTGGGCCGAGGGGCTCCTATGATGTTTCCTTGTGTCCGCAGTACGTTCGCTGACTTTTCTTCCCAGAATATTTCCTTGTATTCGTTATACAATCGGTCACCTGCAATTTACTGCCCTTATGGAATGAGTCCTTGTATACGCGGCCAGTTGACCTTTGACTTGCAGATCGTTCTTACAAACCCGCCGCATTGGGGATACGACACGCCACTAGACCATTAAACAACAGACAGAGAGAAGAGAGAGAACTAGAGAAGTGAGAGAGGGGAGAGAGAGAGACTGAGATAATCAAATCATGAAAAAAAGACAGAACAGGATAGATATATAGAAATATATATTATTGAAGATAACAAGATGCCCCAGTGTGTCAGGCGATGACAGAGTCCAGACCTCCAGGAACCTGCCCAGCTCAAATTTTGACATGGATCAAATTGCAGCTGTTGACAGGGGCCAGCTTGTATTGATGCAAACCCTACACTTGCTGCAGCTGATGTCACATACAAACACCGTCTGCCCGCCTATTCGCCTTGCGTTTCCCCTACTGTAGCTTACACAAGTCTCTAGTGGCTTCTAAGAAATGCCACCTAAAAAAGATAGTTAAGCAGGATAAGGTAAAGGAATTCACTGCACAAAGTTTAGGCACATGTGATTCTATTTCTTTACACTCCCCATTTGTTGTCACTGCGACGTCGCAACATGTACAAATCGCGTATCACCAGCGACTACCTCTCAGGTAAACCCCGAAGTAATGTACTCATCAACTACAACTACATTCGAAATAAAAATCATGTGTGCGACAGTTACGCCTTTTGTCGCCTCTCCTAATTTTTCTGGCAATAGACTGTGTTATCAAGACAGCAATTGCTATCAGCAGTAATGGAATTCGGTGAACCCCTACAAAACAGTTTGATGATCTGTATTTAGCGGGTAATATTTCTCTTCTGTCCCACTCTCGGAATCAGATACAAGAGAAATAATATACTTGGTGCGAGATCACAATCGCTAGTTGTAAAAATCCATGAGGGAAAGACGAAGATAACGATAATAAACCAGGCAAATAGAAATGTGGTTTCTCTTAGCGGACATCTATTTCGGCAGTAATGTAGATAAAGATGAAGGAACTGATAGAGATATTAAAATATGAATACAAAAGGCAAGAGGAGCTTTCATAGCGCTAGGGAATTTGTTGAGGTCACAAGAAATGTAAACTATAATGCTAAACATAACACAGTTAATTATTGTGTTAAATCAGTACTGTTTGTTGTAGGGAGGGGAAACATGGAGATTAACTAAAACAATTACTAAGAAACTACAACTATTCACTAACTGTTGCCTGCACAGAATAGAGGGAATTAAATGGTATGATAGAATTAGTAATGTAGAGCTTTGGAAGAGGAAAGAGCTAAACAGGTTTCAATTAACTACAATGTGAAGAAATGACGCAGGCTAGAATGTCTTTGCTCTGGAACCCACCGGAAATATAAATTTAAAAATGTCCCCATAATCATTTGTATAAAACAATTTTTTCGCACAATTGCATGTGGGCGAGGAGAGAGGAGAGGGGGGGGGGGGGCTACTCATTGACAATTTCTTTATACCCTTTACTCATCATAATAATGAACTCTACATTCAACCATACAGTCGATTTTAAATAAGTAGCCTACCACACAAACAACCAAACTCTCTTGTCATCATCGCACACACAATTATCACAACTATCTTCATTCATTACAGAAAACAAAAGTACGCCTATTTCCGTCTGTCACTGATGACGCTTGGCAAATTAACGTAAATTAACGCAGTTTAGCGAATGTAAATAGCTCAGAATTCCAGCTTGAATTAATCTGGGTGTTTGGCACAGACAGGCTTGATTCGTTGCGACAGTTCCCGACTGTCATTTTCGCTGATTGATTTTTCTCGGTGGCTTAATTGAGCAACAAGTCCCGAGTGTACACTTGGCTTATATTAGGAGCTTTCTGTCGCTGCCAGCTGCCGCATAGGGCCTCAAGGAGGCGGTGGAATTAGACCCAGTTGCTGGATGATTGGCTCATGCATGAGTGCTTCATTAGGGCATATTATTAATGTTTTGTTTAATCAGCTGGCTTGCACGGCTGTGTGAGAGTATATTTGATTAACTCTGTGTGAGAGTATATTTGATTAACGCTGTGTGTGAGTATATTTGATTAACTCTGTGTGTGAGTATATTTGATTAACTCTGTGTGTGAGTATATTTGATTAACTGTGTGTGTGAGTATATTTGATTAACTGTGTGTGAGTATATTTTATTAACTCTGTGTGTGAATATATTTGATTAACGCTGTGTGTGAGTATATTTGATTAACGCTGTGTGTGAGTATATTTGATTAACTGTGTGTGTGAGTATATTTGATTAACTGTGTGTGAGTATATTTGATTAACTCTGTGTGTGAATATATTTGATTAACGCGGTGTGTGAGTATATTTGATTAACTCTGTGGGTGAGTATATTTGATTAACGCTGTGTGTGTAAGTGATATTTATGTGTGTGAATGTGAGCATGTGTAAATCTGTGTGGGAGTGTGTATGCTAGTTAGTGAGTGTATGTGAGTGTACGTAATTGGGTGTGGTGTCTGTGTATGAGTGTGTGTAATTTGTATGTATAAATATATATATGTGTGTGTGTGTGTGCGTGTGTGTGTGCGTGTATGTGTGCGTGTGCCTGTCGCGTTTAATAAGCAAGCAATCATGGGCGTCCTCACCAAAGTTTACATCTCATAACAACATTCATAGATACCCACTTTGTCGACCACTTGTTGACAATCTCCCCCTTCCCCCCTCCCCTGCCCCCCCCCCGGGTCAGCTGACGATGTTGGCGGGCATGCCCGGGTGTTTCACGAGATAGCAGCAACAAGATGGATGCACAATTGAGTTGTAGCTTGATGTCCTGGTCCCCGGAGGTGTCTGCAGACTTCCACAAGCTTTCACGGGTGCCATAAACACACGTGACCCTGTCTCGTCTGCACACACAATCGTGGAGTTATCAGCCCCCAACAGCCAGAGCTGTGCCCATTTGTGCATTTCTCAAATCTGCAAGCCAACATCAACACATTCTCTCTCTCTCTCTCTCTCTCTCTCTCTCTCTCTCTCTCTCTCTCTCTCTCTCTCTCTCTCTCTCTCTCTCTCTCCCCCTGACTCTCTATCTCTCCCGTCTCTCTCTCTCTCTCTCTCTCTCTCCCTCTCTCTCTCTCTCTCTCTCTCTCTCTCTCTCTGTTTGTGACTATATGAGCGTCCGTGTGTGTGAGCGTGTTTGTGAGAAAAAGGGACAGGGGGGTGGGGGGGAGTTCATGTGCTCTATCAGCAGAAACAATAGCAGAATTGGCTGTCCCCCAAACATTTTTGCACGGGTGAAGCGACGAGATGATCCACTTGTTGTTGGTATATAGGTTTCTCATTTAAAACGCGAAGATATTTGAAATATGTTAGGTTCATTTATTTTTACGTCGTCTCTGGTCATGACTTCATTATTATTCGAATCACTGTGTAACTGTACAAAGAAAATTACCCTCGGAAGATTTCTAGAAGGCATTATGTCCCACTTAGATGACGTCCAAATTCGTCACGGTTTATTACATTCACAGAGAACTAATTGTGGCTACAGCGATGAGATCCCAGCTTAAGATCATGAACCTGGCAGGGGGCCTAACTACGGTTACGCTATATGTCAAAAATTCATCAACCACTAAGATTGGATTTAGACATTTTACAGGTACCAGTGCTGGCCTTTTAGAGAATTCATACAGGCATAAATCATCTGTGAGTCCAGAAACAAACAGGCATACATCATCTGTGAGTCCAGAAACAAACAGGCATACATCATCTGTGGGTCCAGAAACAAAAGGTCATACATCATCTGTGGGTCCAGAAACAAACTGACATACATCAATGGAAGTCCAGAAACAAACGGAAATACATCAGTGGGAGTCCAGAAACAAACAGGCATACATCATCTTTGAGTCCAGAAACAAACAGACATACATCATCTTTGAGTCCAGAAACAAACAGACATACATCATCTTTGAGTCCAGAAACAAACTGAATACATCAGAGTCCAGAAAACAAGCAGACATACATCTGGAGTCCAGAAACAAACAAACAGAGTCATACATCATCTTGTGAGTCCAGAAAACAAACAGACATACATCAGTTTGAGTCCAGAAACAAACAGACATACATCATCTGGTGAGTCCAGAAACAAACAGATCCTACATTACATATCTTGTGAGTCCAGAACAACAGGACATACATCATCTGTGAGTCCAGAAACAAACAGACATACATCATCTTTGAGTCCAGAAACAAAAGGTCATACATCATCTGTGGGTCCAGAAACAAACTGACATACATCAGTGGGAGTCCAGAAACAAACGGAAATACATCAGTGGGAGTCCAGAAACAAACAGGCATACATCAGTGGGAGTCCAGAAACAAACAGGCATACATCATCTGTGAGTCCAGAAACAAACAGACATACATCATCTGTGAGTCCAGAAACAAACAGACATACATCATCTGTGAGTCCAGAAACAAACAGACATACATCATCTGTGAGTCCAGAAACAAACAGACATACATCATCTTTGAGTCCAGAAACAGACATACATCATCTTTGAGTCCAGAAACAAACAGACATACATCATCTTTGAGTCCAGAAAAACAGGCATACATCATCTTTGAGTCCAGAACAAACAGACACATCATGGGTGTCCAGAAACAAACCGACATCATCATTTGGGAGTCCAGAAACAAACAGACATACATCATCTTTGAGTCAGAAGAACAGACAGACATCATCAATGGGAGTCCAGAAACAAACAGGCATACATCATCTTTGAGTCCAGAAACAAACAGACATACATCATCTTTGAGTCCAGAAACAAACAGACATACATCATCTTTGAGTCCAGAAACAAACAGACATACATCATCTGTGAGTCCAGAAACAAACAGACATACATCATCTTTGAGTCCAGAAACAGACATACATCATCTGTGAGTCCAGAAACAGACATACATCATCTTTGAGTCCAGAAACAGACATACATCATCTGTGAGTCCAGAAACAAACAGACATACATCATCTTTGAGTCCAGAAACAAACAGACATACATCATCTGTGAGTCCAGAACACAAACAGACAACAGACATCATCTGTGAGTCCAGAAACAAACAGACATACATCATCTGTGAGTCCAGAAACAAACAGACATACATCAGTGTGAGTCCAGAAACAAACAGACATACATCAGTGGGAGTCCAGAAACAAACAGACATACATCAGTGGGAGTCCAGAAACAAACAGACATACATCATCTTTGAGTCCAGAAACAAACAGACATACATCATCTTTGAGTCCAGAAACAAACAGACATACATCATCTTTGAGTCCAGAAACAGACATACATCATCTTTGAGTCCAGAAACAAACAGACATACATCATCTTTGAGTCCAGAAACAAACAGACATACATCATCTTTGAGTCCAGAAACAAACAGACATACATCATCTGTGAGTCCAGAAACAAACAGACATACATCATCTGTGAGTCCAGAAACAAACAGACATACATCATCTTTGAGTCCAGAGACAAACAGACATACATCATCTGTGAGTCCAGAAACAAACAGACATACATCATCTGTGAGTCCAGAAACAAACAGACATACATCATCTTTGAGTCCAGAAACAAACAGGCATACATCATCTTTGAGTCCAGAAACAAACAGACATACATCATCTGTGAGTCCAGAAACAAACAGACATACATCATCTGTGAGTCCAGACAACAGAGATACAGAACCAGAGACATACAGGCATCTTTGAGTCCAGAGACAAACAGACATACATCATCTGTGAGTCCAGAGACAAACAGACATACATCATCTGTGAGTCCAGAGACAAACAGGCATACATCATCTGTGAGTCCAGAGACAAACAGGCATACATCATCTGTGAGTCCAGAGACAAACAGACATACATCATCTGTGAGTCCAGAGACAAACAGGCATAAATCATCTGTGAGTCCAGAGACAAACAGACATACATCATCTGTGAGTCCAGAGACAAACAGGCATACATCATCTGTGAGTCCAGAGACAAACAGAGATACATCATCTGTGAGTCCAGAGACAAACAGGCATACATCATCTGTGAGTCCAGAGACAAACAGGCATACATTAGTGGGAGGGTGAGCTTGTTTGTGAGTAAAAGGAAGGGGGTAGGGGTAGGTGGGGGGGGGGGTAGGGGGGAGGGTTGATGTGCTCTCTCAGCAGAAACAATGGCAGAATTGGCTGTCCCCCAAAAGTTTCTAGCATGGGTGAAGCGACGAGATGATCCACTTGTTGGTATATAGGTTTCTCATTTAAAACACGAAGATGTTTTAAATATGTTAGGTTCCTTTATTTGTACGTCGTCTCTGGTCATGAATTGATTATTGTTCGAATGA
Organism: Candidula unifasciata; assembly: GCA_905116865.2. Classification (NCBI taxonomy): domain Eukaryota; kingdom Metazoa; phylum Mollusca; class Gastropoda; order Stylommatophora; family Geomitridae; genus Candidula; species Candidula unifasciata. The sequence goes on from CAJHNH020000903.1 coordinate 193,658, forward strand.
GTTTCCATGGAGTAAACTCCTCTGTAGCAAGCTGAGGAATTGTCCGGTAAATGCCAGCGCCCATGTTGAATCCTGATTCTTGAACCAAGGATTGCATCGCCAGCCTTGTCCTTCTTTGCTCAGTTCATAGCCATAACAATTAGATTGATTCCTCTTGTGGTTCGACAAAGTTCCGTCAGTCATCTATGAATGATCATCTTTCTCTCACTTATACAACACCAAACAGCCGAACTGCTGTCGGCGCTGTTCGAAAGCTGTCAAAAATCCTAGACTGCTGGGGAATCCCCGACTTTATCGACAGCAGAAATATAATACTCCAAGCAAACTCACTTTTTACCGCAATCAAGTCTCTGAGTAAGCAATTTTTTAATGCTTCCGTTCCAATTAACCAAGGCATTTATTTATTTACTTTCAACAGGAAGCTTATAAATTGATAATTAACGTTTAAAATCAGGAAGGTGATCGCGCAAAATGTCAAGGCTAAAATAACATGGCACTCATTTTTGGAACCCTGTCTCAGATTTGTGATGGTTGCTGACGTCATTCCCAGAATTCTTGGCGGCAGCTGGGTGACCTCAGACTGTTTGACCCCGCCCCTACCTGTGATCTGGTGCTTGGATCGTCATCACTATCGTGCACCTTCCTAACAGGCTTAGGCTGTGATGCTTCGCCATCTCATACGATTACCAGAATCACGGATCCGGTCTGTGTTTTGTCCCACTTATATGTTTCTACCGACTGGCTACCCGATACACACACCTTACCGACTGGCTACCCGATACACACACCTCTACCGACTGGCTACCCGATACACACACCTCTACCGACTGGCTACCCGATACACATACCTCTACTGACTGGCTACACGATATACACACCTCTACTGACTGGCTACCCGATACACACACCTCTAATGAATGGCTACCCGATACACACACATCTACCGACTGGCTACCCGACACACACAATTCTACTGACTGGCTACACGATACACACACCTCTACTGACTGGCTACACGATACACACACCTCTACTCACTGGCTACCCGATACACACACCTCTACTGACTGGCTACACGATACACACACCTCTACTGACTGGCTACCCGATACACACACCTCTACTGACTGGCTACACGATACACACACCTCTACTCACTGGCTACCCGATACACACACCTCTACTGACTGGCTACACGATACACACACCTCTACTCACTCGCTACCCGATACACACACCTCTACTGACTGGCTACACGATACCCACACCTCTACTCACTGGCTACACGATACACACACCTCTACTCACTGGCTACACGATACACACACCTCTACTCACTGGCTACACGATACACACACCTCTACTGACTGGCTACATGATACACACACCTCTACTCACTGGCTACACGATACACACACCTCTAGTGACTGGCTACACGATACACACACCTCTACTCACTGGCTACACGATACACACACCTCTACCGACTGGGTACCTGATATACACACCTCTACCGACTGAGTAGCTGATACACACACCTCTACCGACTGGGTACCTGATACACACACCTATATCGACTGGGTACCTGATACACACACCTCTACCGACTGGGTACCTGATACACACACCTATACCAACTGGGTACCTGATACACACACCTCTACCGACTGGCTACACGATACACACACCTCTACCGACTGGCTACACGATACACACACCTCTACCGACTGGCTACACGATACACACACCTCTACCGACTGGCTACACGATACACACACCTCTACCGACTGGCTACACGATACACACATCTTTACTCACTGGCTACACGATACACACACCTATACCGACTGGGTACCTGATACACACACCTCTACCGACGGGCTACACGATACACACACCTCTACTGACTGGGTACCTGATACACACACCTCTACCGACTGGCTAAACGATACACACACCTCCACCGACTGGCTACACGATACACACACCTCTACTGACTGGGTACCTGATACACACACCTCTACCGACTGGCTAAACGATACACACACCTCCACCGACTGGCTACACAATACACACACCTCTACCGACTGGCTACCCGATACACACACCTCTACCCACTGGCTACCCGATACACACACCTCTACCCACTGGCTACCCGATACACACACCTCTACCCCCTGGCTACCCGATACACACACCTCTACCGACTGGCTACCCGATACACACACCTCTACCCACTGGCTACCCGATACACACACCTCTACCCACTGGCTACCCGATACACACACCTCTACCGACTGGCTACCCGATACTTACACCTCTACCCACTGGCTACCCGATACACACACCTCTACCCACTGGCTACTATGTTCTGGCCCATGATGCGCCTGTATCCTAGCTCGAATATTGATGTCCACTCCAGTTTAAGTCCTGCTTCAGTCCTCCTATTCCTGCAGGGACATTCCTCTTCCTGCAGGGACATTCCTCTTCCTGCAGGGACATTCCTCTTCCTGCAGGGACATTCCTCCTCTTGCTGCGGGGACATTCCTCCGCTCCCAGCGGGGACATTCCTCTTCCTGCAGGTACATTCCTTGTCTTCATGCGGGGACATTCCTCTTTTTGCAGGAACATTCCACCTCTTCCTGCGGGGACATTCCTCTTTCTGCGGGGACATTCCTCTTCCTGCAGGAACATTCCACCTCTTCCTGCAGGAACATTTCTCCTCTTCCTGCAGGAGCATTCCTCCTCTTCATGCGGGGACCTTCCTCTTCCTGCTGGGACATTCCTCCTCTTCCTGCAGGAACATACCTCCTTTTCCTGCGGGGACATTCCTCCTTTTCCTGCGGGGACATTCCTCTTTCTGCAGGGACATTTCTCTTTCTGCAGGGACATTTCTCTTCATTTACCATGAACAGCTCTTGATACATGTAAATCTGGGTTCAATATCATTGCATCTGTTCCCTGGGAACAGTCGAATCATTCGACGAGTCAGCCGAAATTAATAGCTCAAAAATAGATGTTACCTGTAAGTACACGTGTAGGTGTGCCAGTGTCTCACCTGTAGCTGCCGAATACCCCTCAGTGTGAATCTCATTTGAACAACAAAGGCTCAGAGTACAGGATAAAAATACATTTCAACGACCCCGATTACCTGTCATTTACATGTAAATCATACCCTGAATTTGCTTGTGAAAACGCCTTCTTTACTTGCCAGCAAAGTTTCTTTCATGATCGCACAATGCATCTCTAGAACATCCAGCATCTATCACCCGGAATTTTTGTGTATCTATTTCTGGCAGTCATGTTGTAGACGCCCCAGCCAGGTTCCCGCCGAGAAGGACAGTCTGTGAAAGTTGAACCGCTCTATGGCAGAAACAAGCAAACATGCGTCGTAAAGAATTCTTCTGTGAAACGGCTAATGAATTATCAGTTCTTGAAAGACGAGCCAAAACGGCTGAAATGGACTTAGCAAGCGACCCCTGGTGGCTAGACGAGCCACGTAAACACAAGGTACACACTAAGGTATGTAGATGGTTTTCCCATTTCGGAACGCTGCCATGAAATGTAGATTAAAAACAAATATCTACTTGTCAACCCTACAAGATAAAGGTCAACAAACAAGGTCAGGTTTCCGGATTTTCGCTTAAATCTCACGTTGCCAATTTGGCATAGGAGTACAATGATGTCTTTATACCTGTTTTATTATCAGCTGAGGGTAATGAGGGGCATCGTCTTTTCCTTTGGCACTGCAGGGAGGTTTCCAACAGAAGAGAGAGTAAGATAGAGTAAGATAGAGAGAGACCGACAGACACAGAGAGAGAGAGAGAGAGAGAGAGAGAGAGAGAGAGAGAGAGAGAGACCGACAGACACAGAAAGAGAGGAAGAGAAAGAAAGAGAGAGAGACCGACAGACACAGAGAGAGAGGGAGAGAAAGAGAGAGGGAGAGAAAGAGAGAGAGAGAGCGAGAGAGAGAAAGAGAGAGAGAGAGAGAAAGAGAGAGAGAGAAAGAGAGTGAGAGAGCTGTAACCGAGCGAGTCCCGACTGAACAGTTTTACCTGCGCTGGGTGATTTGATACATTTGTCAAAGAAGTTTAGTAAAACCCCGGTATTTAGAGATTTAAAAGTTTGGTCTCACAAGAGTTTTTAGAGGTTACAAGTTTTACTGAGTGTAGATCTGTATTTATCATTACCGCTTACCGAGGCGACGGTGTGCAGAATCTGTGGGTTTGAGATTATTAATTGCACTGTGTTCTAGAGATGTCTGAACACCTCGCCAGAATACTTGATCTTTTGTAAATGAAGACTCTGGGGTGCAGTGGTAGGAAGGAGGAACCAGGAGCAATACTGATTGATGAATCAATCTCATGTAGATAAGCGTTTACTGGACACAATTGGCTCAAGACAAAGTTTAGGGCACACACCCTAGAGGACATCAAAGATATTTGCGGGTAAGGTCATCGGTTTTTCCTCAAAGTAGAATGATATTACTGTAATTAATGGGGTTGTATTCTCTCGTTGTCTATGTGGTGTTCATGTGTGTGTCGTGAATGTTCTTATCACACACAACGTTAACGTAACTGGTACAAGCCGACACCAAGTTAGTCGTACAAACATCGATTTATTGACATGTTATAACTTACAGCAATGTCCAGTCGTTGTCCTAATACACATCTCTCGCACACGAATTCACGCAGCCTTCAACATGCATGTTCTTCAAGAATTCACTGACCAGAGTCGGCTCCAATCAATCAGGTTGAGTCTCTTGCCATTTCACAGAATGGCTTGGTCGATCTTGGCTTCACACTTTGTCGTCAGGGTCTCCTTTCGCAACAAACAATCTTACGTTGACATTCTTACACTCAGTCGCACATCCTCTCGCTCCAACAGATCGACACAAACTAAACTTGATCAGAATCAAGTCTGACTTATACCACGGGTTAGTTTCACGTGGCAACACGTGGTGGTCCTTTACTTTCACGTGCGCGACCTTTGTCGTCGTGATACCTGTGATAACTAGTGGTCATCACCTATCTCAAGATCCTCGTTTATTCCGAGTATCTGGAACATCTCTGTGTTTTGGGTTAGCTTTGGGCCATCCCCCTAACCTTCCTTATCTGGGTGAAAATATCCCCCATTACAATTACCATCGAGAAAACTTCAGGGTAAAATCAGTGTAATCTCGGAATGTTCCTCTTATAATTGGCGCCTGTTGTTAACCTTCTGTCTAATATAATTTGTCACAGCAACTCTTTCATTGCATGATGTCACAAACTGTCCAGAATCTTCCCTCTCGGTCTCACAGATAATCTTTCATGGCATGATGTCAAACTGTCCAGAATCTTCTCTCTCGGTCTCACAGATAATATTTCATGGCATGATGTCACAAACTGTCCAGAATCTTCTCTCTTGGTCTCACAGAAAATCTTGCATGGCATGATGTCAAACTGTCTAGAATCTTCTCTCTCGGTCTCACAGATAATATTTCATGGCATGATGTCACAAACTGTGCAGAATCATCTCTCTCGGTCTCACAGATAATCTTTCATGGCATGATGTCACAAACTGTGCAGAATCTTCTCTCTCGGTCTCACAGATAATCTTTCATGGCACTATGTTACAAACTGTCGAGAATCTTCTCTCACGGTCTCACAGATAATATTTCATGGCACTATGTCACAAACTGTCCAGAATCTTCTCTCTCGGTCTCACAGATAATATTTCATGGCATAATGTCACAAACTGTGCAGAATCATCTCTCTCGGTCTCACAGATAATCTTTCATGGCATGATGTCACAAACTGTGCAGAATCATCTCTCTCGGTCTCACAGATAATCTTTCATGGCATGATGTCACAAACTGTGCAGAATCTTCTCTCTCGGTCTCACAGATAATCTTTCATGGCATGATGTCACAAACTGTGCAGAATCATCTCTCTCGGTCTCACAGATAATCTTTCATGGCATGATGTCACAAACTGTGCAGAATCATCTCTCTCGGTCTCACAGATAATCTTTCATGGCATGATGTCACAAACTGTCTAGAATCTTTTCTCTTGGTCTCACAGATAATCTTTCATGGCATGATGTCACAAACTGTGCAGAATCATCTCTCTCGGTCTCACAGATAATCTTTCATGGCATGATGTCACAAACTGTGCAGAATCTTCTCTCTCGGTCTCACAGATAATCTTTCATGGCATGATGTCACAAACTGTGCAGAATCTTCTCTCTCGGTCTCACAGATAATCTTTCATGGCATGATGTCACAAACTGTGCAGAATCATCTCTCTCGGTCTCACAGATAATCTTTCATGGCATGATGTCACAAACTGTGCAGAATCATCTCTCTCGGTCTCACAGATAATCTTTCATGGCATGATGTCACAAACTGTCTAGAATCTTTTCTCTTGGTCTCACAGATAATCTTTCATGGCATGATGTCACAAACTGTGCAGAATCATCTCTCTCGGTCTCACAGATAATCTTTCATGGCATGATGTCACAAACTGTGCAGAATCTTCTCTCTCGGTCTCACAGATAATCTTTCATGGCATGATGTCACAAACTGTGCAGAATCTTCTCTCTCGGTCTCACAGATAATCTTTCATGGCATGATGTCACAAACTGTCTAGAATCTTCTCTCTCGGTCTCACAGATAATCTTTCATGGCATGATGTCACAAACTGTCTAGAATCTTCTCTCTCGGTCTCACAGATAATCTTTCATGGCATGATGTCACAAACTGTCCAGAATCTTTTCTCTTGGTCTCACAAATAATATTTCATGGCATGATGTCACAAACTGTCCAGAATCTTCTCTCTCGGTCTCACAAATAATATTTCATGGCATGATGTCACAAACTGTCCAGAATCTTCTCTCTCGGTCTCACAAATAATATTTCATGGCATGATGTCACAAACTGTACAGAATCTTCTCTCTCGGTCTCACAGATAATCTTTGAAGGCATGATGTCACAAACTGTCCAGAATCTTCTCTCTTGGTCTCACAGAAAATCTTTCATGGCATGATGTCAAACTGTCTAGAATATTCTCTCTCGGTCTCACAGATAATCTTTCATGGCATGATGTCACAAACTGTGCAGAATCATCTCTCTCGGTCTCACAGATAATCTTTCATGGCATGATGTCACAAACTGTGCAGAATCATCTCTCTCGGTCTCACAGATAATCTTTCATGGCATGATGTCACAAACTGTCTAGAATCTTCTCTCTCGGTCTCACAGATAATCTTTCATGGCACGATGTCACAAACTGTCCAGAATCTTCTCTTCTCGGTCTCACAGATAATCTTTCATGGCATGATGTCACAAACTGTCGAGAATCTTCTCCTTCGGTCCCCATCTGATTTCCAGTCAACCCAACTTTTCTTCCTTCAGAATGTACTAAAGATTTCTGCTTCTCATGACATGACCGAAGAATGTAGATTGTCTGCTCTTTATGCGGGTAATTAGTTCTCTTAGTGATTTTTTTTTTTTTTTTTTTTACATCTTCTTTACTCTGTTTGTTTTTTTTTTTTGTATAGATATCAAATTAGTTAGTTAGTCGACAGATTATCCTGGCTGCACATCAAACCATTCAGTCCATAAGTGCTCGGATCCCCTCCTCAGTAAATACAGTAGAGTGTAGCGCCTTCTGACACCAGTTCTGTTTTGGTTTCCTATTCTTCTTTGGCTTTCTGCTTAGTGGTCTTGTCTAGCCACACCCCTTGTAATAGTTATTCTTGTAGTCTGTTCGTGGTTGCAGATTCACAGTCATCACTTGTTTCTCGCACACGCCTTACTTCTTGTAGAGCATTCAACATGTTTTCACGGCTCTTCCGCCCGGCACGACTGTTTCACCTGGAAGCCTATCCGCTGGCTCATTTCCTTGCACACCTGCGTCCCTGGCACGATATATGAAACTGCTATGCCTCGGCCCCGACCACCTCTTAGACTAACGCCACTGTCTTCAGGCCCAGCACCATACCTCTTTTTCTGAGCCTAGTCATTGAGTTTTAGAGAAAACATGCGCCAGTAAAGGTTTGCGTCTCACGCCATGTCACTGAGTTATAGAGAAAACCTGAGCCGGTGAAGGTTTGCGTCTCACGCCATGTCATTGAGTTATAGAGAAAATATGAGCCTGTGAAGGTTTGCGTCTCACGCCATGTCATTGAGTTATAGAGAAAACATGAGCCTGTGAAGGTTTGCGTCTCCAGCCATGTCATTGCTTTAGTAACTGATATGACCTTCATAGTCAGACTACTTGTGGGCAAGGCAAAAAGCACCAGATCAGGGTTGTTATAAAGATCATGTTGCATGATGGTAGTATGCTCACATTTTTCATGTATATTCCTGTAGTGTACTTGTCTCTTCTTAAGACAGCTAAGGTTTCAGAACCGGTCCTAAAATGACGTTTTCGAATTGGGCATGTAGGGCTAGACCTATATTTTATAGACCAATCGACAGTTGATGGGTAATGGGTCAGAATCCCGCCGGCCGTCTTTACTTCCCAGCACGTTACCAGGTACCCTTTTAAGGTTAGCTCGACCAGGAGCCAAAAATATTTTTGAAGAAAAGAAAAAAAAAGTCCGACATCTTTAGGACTGCAACCCACGACCTTCTGATCCGCAGATTAGCGTCCAGCTGCAATACCACAAGTTGACAGTAGTCCACATCTTAGCAGCCTCAGTGACAAAGAAACGACGACGAACAGGAAGAAGAACGAAAGAGAAGAAGAAGAAGAAGAAGAAGAAGAAGAAGAAGAAGAAGAAGAAGAAGAAGAAGAAGAAGAAGAAGAAGAAGAAGAAGAAGAAGAAGAAGAAGAAGAAGAAGAAGAAGAAAAAGAAGAAGAAGAAGAAGAAGAAGAAGAAGAAGAAGAAGAAGAAGAAGAAGAAGAAGAAGAAGAAGAAGAAGAAGATCGTTCTTTGTTCTTACCTTTTGCCTATATGTCTGTTTGTCTGTATGTCTGTGTGTTTGTAATCGTTACTGTCTGTGTTCGCTTTCTCCGTTAGTTCGATTAGTAGTAGCAAACACATGTCTGTCTGGACTAGATAAAGCTATAGTTCCCTATACTATATGTATCAACTCGACTAATATTCGCTAAACTGCGTTCTCACATCTCACCCCAATGCTCCACTAGCGTCAACAAATCGTTCAGTCAGACACTAACACACACATGAAACCCCGACATTTACACACACAGAGAACACCGAATTGACATACACAGAGAACACCGACATTGACACACACAGGAAACCCCGACATTGACACACACAGAGAACCCCGACATTGACACACACACACAGAGAGAACCCCGACATTGACACACACACAGAGAGAACCCCGACATTGACATACACACAGAGAGAACCCCGACATTGACACACACACACAGAGAACCCCGGCATTGACATACACAGGAAACCCCGACATTGACACACACAGACAACAGAGACACATTGACATACACAGAGAACCCCAAAATTGACACACACACACAGAGAACCCGACATTGACATACACAGAGAACCCCGACATTGACACACACACAGAGAACCCCGACATTGACATACACAGGAAACCCCGACATTGACACACACACAGAGAACCCCGACATTGACATACACAGAGAACCCCGACATTGACACACACACAGAGAACTCCGACATTGAAATACACAGGAAACCCCGACACTAACACACACACAGAGAGAACCCCGAAATTGACACACACAGAGAACCCCGACATTGACACACACACACAGAGAACCCCGACATTGACATACACAGTTCTACCCCGACATTGGACACACAGAGAGAACCCCGACATTGACATACACAGAGAACCACCGACATGAGACAGGACACACAGAGAACACCGTCATTGACTACACAGGAAACCCCGAACATTCACAGGCAGAGAAACCGACATGACACACTTCAATAGAACCCCGACATTGACACACACAGAGAAACATTGACACACACACAGGGAGATTTACATGACATACACCAGGAACCCGAAATGACATACACAGAGAACCCCGACATTGACACAGACACAGAGGACACCGTCATTGACACACACAGAGAACCCCGACATTGACATACACACAGGAAACCCCGACATTGACTCACACAGAGAACCCCGACATTGACACACACAGAGAACCCCGACATTGACACACAGAGAACCCCGACATTGACATACACAGAGGACACCGTCATTGACACACACAGGAAACCCCGACATTGACACACACAGAGAACCCCGACACTGACACACGCAGAGAACCCCGACATTGACACACACAGAGAACACCGACATTGATACAGACAGAGAACACCGTCATTGACACACACAGGAATGTCCGACATTGACACACGCAGAGTTTTTGACATTGATACGCAGGATAACCGGACATTTACACACACAGAGAAGTGGTTACACACGATAGAACATCCATTGACAACACAAAACACTGACACACACGGAGAGAGATCCCGACAATGACACACACACACAGACGAATTTACCGACATTGAATGGCCACAGCGAACCCCGACATTGACAAACAGAGAACCCCGACACTGACAAGTTTAGAATCCGCTATTGACACAGCGCAGCAGAGAACCCCGACATTGAGGAGAATCTATAAACAGCAGACATCAACAATCTTTCACAAGCCCTACAGGTTCTCACTGAGAACCTTTGGTGGTGACACACACAGAGGTATACGACATTGATACACACAGAGAAACCCCGACATGACCACACACAGAGAACTCCAGTAGTTGACCACACACATAGAACCCTTATGGACACACACACAGAGAACCCCGACATTGACACACACACACAGAGAACAGCGACATTGACACACACAGAGAACCCCGACATTGACACACACAGAGAACCCCGACATTGACACACACACAGAGAACAGCGACATTGACACACACACACAGAGAACAGAGACATTGACACACACACAGAGAGAACAGCGACATTGACACACACAGAGAACAGCGACATTGACACACACACACAGAAAACCCAGACATTGACACACACAGAGAACCCCGACATTGAGACATACAGAGAACCCCGACATTGACACACACACACACAGAGAACTCCGACATTGACACACACACAGAGAACCCCGACATTGACACACACACAGAGAACCCCGACATTGACAAACACACACAGAGAACAGCGACATTGACACAAACAGAGAACCCCGACATTGACACACACACAGAGAACCCCGACATTGACACACACACAGAGAACCCCGACATTGACACACACACACACACAGAGAACAGCGACATTGACACAAACAGAGAACCCCGACATTGACACACACACAGAGAGAACCCCGACATTGACACACACAGAGAACCCCGACATTGACACACACACAGAGAACAGCGACATTGACACACACACACAGAGAACAGCGAAATTGACACACACACACACAGAGAACAGCGACATTGACACACACAGAGAACAGCGACATTGACACACACACACACAGAGAACCCAGACATTGACACACACAGAGAACCCCGACATTGACACACACAGAGAACCCCCAGGACATTTATAACTAACGGTCCCCGACTTTCTCCGAGGTTCTACTGCGGAAATGGATTCAAGAGCCACTTGGATCCAACTGATCGCCCTCGGGATGAGAAGGAGCAAAGATGAGAGGTACCTCACCTCATAGAACTTTCAGACAAGTTCTACAACTTCAATAGACTGTAAATTGGGTTCGGCCGAAGAGGTTCCGCGTTATTTACTGCATGCCGGGAAACCGAGGGGAAGTAACCTTGCCTTGGTGTTTCAGGGGAAGTAAGTTAAAATGGTTTGAAAAATAGCTACAAGATTGGACGACGACAGTCTCAGTGGGGATAATTCTGCACTTCACATACAGATTCGGTTCAAGCCGAGGTGTAGACATTATGTCTGATCTACAGTGTTTTTGTTTAATAAGATGATAACCGGTTGGCTGACAAGTGGTTAGTGATGCATCCATGCAATAGAAAACACCATCAGCGGAGAAAAGATGACAATAGGCACATTCAAACGAATTTTCTGTTCTGAATGGCCTTAACTTTCGCCCCGAGAAGCTAAAATAAGTGCCTGCCCCAAGTTTAAAACCCGCTAGCAGGAAGAGAGCCTTTAGCAGGACTTAGGTCTTTAGAAGGACATCAACAATCTGTGGCGACAAGTACAGGTTCTCTCTGTTCGCTTTAGGTGTGTGGCTTTTCTTTCCATGGTATACCAATCCAGTTCACAGTCCTTCATGTCCTACTAGCCACACATACATTCCTTAGGACCCATCCTACTAGGACAGTAACTGGAGCCCCTGTCTTGCACCGCTCAAGCATGCGCCTACAATGTCTGGAGTTCGTGATGTCAGTACCTCAGTAAATCCATCATCAGTCTGGGGTTCATGATGTCGACACCGTGGTACATCCATCATCAGTCTGGGGTTTATGATGTCCATACCTTGGTACATCCATCGTCAGTCTAGGGTTCATGATGTCCATACCTTGGTACCTCCATAGTCAGTCTGGGGTTCATGATGTCCATACCTTGATGCCTATATCATCAGTCTGGGGTTCATGATGTCCATGCCTTGGTACATCCATAATCAGTATGGGGTTCATGATGTCCATACCTTGGTACCTCCATCGTCAGTCTGGGGTTCATAATGTCCATATCTTGGTACATCCATCATCAGTCTGGGGTTCATGATGTTAATACCTTGGTACATCCATCGTCCGTCTGGGGTTCATGATGTCCATACCTTGGTACCTCCATAATCAGTATGGGGTTCATGATGTCCATACCTTGGTACATCCATCGTCAGTCTGGGTTTCGTGATGTCCATACCTTGGTACATACATCATCAGTCTGGGGTTCATGATGTCGATACCTTGGTACATCCATTGTCAGTCTGGGGTTCATGATGTCCATACCGTGGTACATCCATCATCAGTCTGGGGTTTATGATGTCCATACCTTGGTACATCCATCGTCAGTCTAGGGTTCATGATGTCCAAACCTTGGTACATCCATAATCAGTCTGGGGTTCATGATGTCTATACCTTGGTACATACACACTCGTACCCACACATACATACAAACTCGTACACACCTATACATACACACTCGTACCCACCCATACATACACACTCGTACCCACCCATACATACACACTCGTACCCACACATACATAAAACTAGTACACACCTATACATACACATTTGTACAAATATATACAAGCACTCCTGCTCATTCAGACATGTACTGAAGTTCATACATACGCAGATACAGTCACTTTTTCACACGCATCCAACTTTATGCATGCATGCATTCACAGATAAACAATCACTCACCCACACAATCAGTTATCCAAATGCGTACACTTATGCATGCATGTAAGAGATAGACATGAGACAACGAACGAACGAACGAACAAACTTTATTTTCAAAGGGTTAAGAATTAGGCTCGCAGGCCCGTCTAACATTCTGCCCTTTGTTTGTTTGTTTTAGTATCCAGAAGCCATGAGTTGTTAACCCTTAGGCTCGGTATTATGGATATCGCAACCTTTCGGCATTGATTCCATTGTAAATACCGTAAATCTGGGAGAAAATGTGGCTTTTCTGCCTACCCCCGGGAGTGAACCCGGACCACAAGGAGTTCGTCACCCGGTCACCGCGCAATCCGCTTTAGCCAACTACGCTAGAGAGACGGGTATTCTACCCTTCAACTCCCCTCCTTTCATAAAATTGTTCATTTGTACCTCATTTCATAGAGAATAATAAAAATAATATTAATAAGAATTGGAAAAAAAGGCGTTTTTACAATTTGTAAGTCTTAATTATAAATGCTGCAATGTGATATAATCATTCTGACATTACTAAACGTTTTAAATAGTATAGTAATAAGAGAGAGTGAGAGAGCATGTGTGTATGTTTGTGTGCCTGCGTATGTGAGGCATCACTCGCCAGAATGGCAGACTTGGGAATTAAGATCGGCACAGCAAAAAACCAGACGCACACCGGACACGTCAGAAGACTTGTTAATCAACATAGAACTGGTACTATTAGCCATCGGACGTTGGGGTTCATACTGAGGGGAGGATCTGAGCACCTATGGACATGTCCGGAGTGCAATGATGATAACCCAACTAAATAACTAACTAACTAACTAACTAAGTATGTGAGGTATTAGCGTTCTCCAAAATGCGTATTTCTACTTCCTGTACCGCCAACCCAAGTGCTCTACGTTCTATCAGTCAATCATACGAGATGAGGTCTCTATTTCCACACACCCATGGTTATTACATTTGTCTCAGTTGTTCGCCACACTTGAATTGAGGTGTGCATCTCTAAGCCAGAGACTGTCTCAAGTGTTTACCTACTAACCAAGCCATCAGCTCAAGTATTTACCTACTAACCTAGCCATCCTCTCAAGTATTTACCTACTAACCTAGCTATCACATCAAGTATTTATCTACTAACCTAGCTATCAGCTCAAGTATTTACCTACTAACCTAGCTATCAGCTCAAGTATTTATCTACTAACCTAGCTATCAGCTCAAGTATTTATCTACTAACCTAGCCATCAGATCAAGTATTTACCTACTAACCTAGCCATCCTCTCAAGTATTTACCTACTAACCTAGCTATCAGCTCAAGTATTTACCTACTAACCTAGCCATCACATCAAGTATTTATCTACTAACCTAGCTATCAGCTCAAGTATTTATCTACTAACCTAGCTATCAGCTCAAGTATTTATCTACTAACCTAGCCATCACATCAAGTATTTATCTACTAACCTAGCTAACAGCTCAAGTATTTATCTACTAACCTAGCCATCACATCAAGTATTTATCTACTAACCTAGCTATCAGCTCAAGTATTTATCTACTAACCTAGCCATCAGCTCAAGTATTTACCTACTAACCAAGCCATCAGCTTAAGTATTTATCTACTAACCAAGCTATCAGCTCAAGTATTTACCTACTAACCTAGCCTCTCTATGGAAATAATTATGCGAACAGTCTGGCGGCCACTTCAGGTTCCCAGCTCAGCGACATGACTTACTGTGTCTATCTATATATGACTTTGTAACTCTCTTATTGTTGTTGGTGAGGGAGGAAATGTCAGTGTTAGAGGTAATAATCTTCCTAACATTATGTTTGATCGCTGAGAAGCATCATGTATCTGCGAGTGTGTGTTCCGATCGAGGTGCAGCTATTTTCTTTACGGATTCTGCATTTTGCAATATAGCTCAACAATCATTGACTGTTTCACAGTAATAGAAAACAAAATACAAAAGGCCACCAAATGCAAAAATTACCGAATAGCGCCACCTTTGAAGCATTAAACATGCGGACCAAAAAGCAGCTGATACATGAGCTGTCAATGTCAACTTTGTGCTATCGATGCCTGACATAGACAGTCCTAGACAAACGTCAACGCAGCATCACAACATGTTAGATTAGAGGCATTAGAGATGTGGCGGGAAAATAGCAACATGTTAGATGAGAGGCATTAGAGATGTGGCGGAAAAATAGCAACATGTTAGATGACATGCATTAGAGATGTGGCGGGAAAATAGCAACATGTTAGATGAGAGGCATTAGAGATGTGGCGGGAAAATAGCAACATGTTAGATGAGAGACATTAGAGATGTGGCGGGAAAATAGCAACATGTTAGATGAGAGGCATTAGAGATGGTTTGGTCACCTAACCATCTCTACTACACCAGGTAAAGTATTGTACGTCTGGTAGGGTGAGGATTTGGTTGTCTAGACAAATAGACTGAGTATTGTACGTCTGGTAGGGTGAGGATTTGGTTGTGTAGACAAATAGACTGAGTATTGTACGTCTGGTAGGGTGAGGATTTGGTTGTCTAGACAAATAGACTGAGTATTGTACGTCTGGTAGGGTGAGGATTTGGTTGTGTAGACAAATAGACTGAGTATTGTACGTCTGGTAGGATGAGGATTTGGTCGTGTAGACAAATAGACTGAGTATTGTACGTCTGGTAGGATGAGGATTTGGTTGTCTAGACAAATAGACTGAGTATTGTACGTCTGGTAGGGTGAGGATTTGGTTGTGTAGACAAATAGACTGAGTATTGTACGTCTGGTAGGGTGAGGATTTGGTTGTCTAGACAAATAGACTGAGTATTGTACGTCTGGTAGGGTGAGGATTTGGTTGTGTAGACAAATAGACTGAGTATTGTACGTCTGGTAGGGTGAGGATTTGGTTGTGTAGACACATAGACTAAGTATTGTACGTCTGGTAGGGTGGGGGTTTTGATTGTGTAGATACATAGACAGAGGTCAAAGTATTGTACGTCTGGTAGGGTGGGGATTTGGTTGTGTAGACACATAGACTAAGTATTGTACGTTGCGATGATTCTGTTCACTGTACTATAGGTTTCATAAACTGGATATTTATCATTGAGTAATTCAACTGGTAGCTACACACTTCAATAGTACCTTGTTAACTGTATACACTAACATAGTTCACTGCTAGCTACACACTTCAATAGTACATTGTTAATTGTAGACAAATAGTTCACTGCTAGCTACACACTTCAATAGTACATTGTTAATTGTAGACAAATAGTTCACTGCTAGCTACTGCTACACACTTCAATCAATACTTAGATTTGCACCGACCAATTTTATGCTTTTCCTGTCGACTGAATGTGTTTAGGACGTAGGAAAGCTTTATTGTTATCGCTTTCTTGTGATATGTGCGATTACACGATGAACTTGAAGCATTATTGATCACGAGACATCAATGAGTGCTGATCTTGAGGTTTTGTAGACTTGTCATACTGTAGTTTTCCTATTAAATGGTTTGCCACGGCTGAAAATGTAGAGCTGCGACACAACACCCAGTGTCAGAGCTGTGGTTCTTTTGCTTTCTGTACAGTTAACACTCTACCCGGTGTTTCACTGTCTTTCTATGTTTTGAAAAAACAGATCCGAAAAACAGGATCTGGTGTCGACTCTTCTCTGTGTTGTTCAGTGTAGATTTCCCACTACACTTTACCACACTTTAGTCGGCAGCAAAATTTGATCAAACAACAAGGCTTTGGAAGTTTTGCAGAGGGGCAGCCCTAGTCTCACATCATCTCTGTGTAGACTTACGGTTGTATTCCTTTGCTACAATCAATGAATGCTCTTTGACACCGTCACTGTCTGCAATCTTTCCTTCGCATCTTAGTTGATTGTTGATTACTTGGTCGAAACTTAAAACGTGGACTTGTCTATCAGTATTCAAAGCCTGGAATTTGTCCGAACGTTGTTCAATCTGTGAACTATCGAATATGGGTTGTTGTTATTTCGCCATCGATCTTCCCCGCTTACGTTCGTATGTTGAACTGGTACTACCTGACGTCAGGTTGATAACTAAACACCTTTCGATGTCTCAGATTTCTGTTCGAAACAACTTTCCTATCCTCAAATGTTTGGACGAGTTCCCCATCTTGCGATGATTCTCTTTTATCTTCTACTGGCTCGCCTCATCGCACGCTCGCTGCCAACTCACAAAACCGACATCACACGACGAGCAGAAAAAATGGACGACTGGAAAAAACACACGATACTGTTCCAGTACTTTAATCTTCCACTCGCGGCTTACACAGCCGGCACATGAACTTGACAACTGTCCAGGCACACATTATAATGCAAGTGTCACAAATTACCTTCAAGCAGAAATCACAATCACACTAACATCTTGAACGAAACACAGCAGCTGTCCTGACCGACAAAACTCAGACGACCCGCAGACATATTACTGGCCAGCTTTTTTCGCCAAGTTGGACTGGAACAAATTCACTCACAAAAACATCTGCTGAATCTACACATCATCCACCGCTGTCCATGCACACTGTTCCTAGGTCCAAAACGAGACTGCCCACAAACCTTTTCCTCGCTATTATATAGCCCTCTGATCTATCCTGTTCTAGAATATTCTGGATTCATTCTCACGAATTTCCCACTGTTGAAAGTCGTGTCTGGCCCGTGATAATTCACATTTCACACAAATCCTGTGAACAATCATGTTTCACATAAAACCTGACTTTCAGATGTCTCTCATGAAACTCAAGACATAAATCTCGTGTTATCTCAGCCAGTCAAAACATTCGTCTTACATTTATTACTGACGTCATCTATCGGGCATAAATTAATGAGGAGAAAATGACTCACTACATACGTCTGGTAGGGTGGGGGTTTGATTGTGTAGATACATAGACAGAGGTCAAAGTATTGTACGTCTGGTAGAGTGGGGATTTGGTTGTGTAGACACATAGACTAAGTATTGTACGTCTGGTAGGGTGGGGGTTTTGATTGTGTAGATACATAGACTGAGGTCAAAGTATTGTACGTCTGGTAGGGTGGGGGTTTGATTGTGTAGACACATGGACTGAGGTCAAAGTATTGTACGTCTGGTAGGGTAGGGATTTGGTTGTGTAGACACATGGACTGAGGTCAAAGTATTGTACGTCTGGTAGGGTGGGGATTTGGTTGTGTAGACACTTAGACTAAGTATTGTACGTCTGGTAGGGTGGGGGTTTGATTGTGTAGATACATAGACTGGGGTTAAAGAATGTGTGTCCTCTTGGCGTGATCCTTCTGTTAGATTCCCAACATCTTCGTGTGTGTCTGTTAGTGGGTCATGCTGCTGTTTACTATGTGCTTTCGAGTACACCATCTACACTATACAAATATGAGTTCAGCTTCATATGTCCGAAATCCCAGTGGTGTGAACAGAGTTCTGGACTTGAATTGAGTTTTATTTCATCTTCTGCCGTGTGGCGTCGGCAGTCATCCCTATCCACAGCATTCTATCTTGTGTTTTGTATATCATGACACAGTTGTCACCCCATTCTTGGTTGTCAAACTGTCCACTATCTTCTATGTCATTCTATCTCTGCTTCTTTTCACCTGTATCTCCAATTTTTAGGTTTTTTTTTTTTTAGCTTTTTTAATCGACCCCCCCCCCCCTTCCCCCCAACAAACACACACACCTAAGTCTGACTGTCTCTGCTATCGACAACACCCATCCCCTACAAACACACACACCTAAGTCTGACTGTCTCTGCTATCGACAACACCCATCCCCTACTAACACACACACCTAAGTCTGACTGTCTCTGCTATCGACAACACCCATCCCCTACAAACACACACACCTAAGTCTGACTGTCTCTGCTATCGACAACACCCATCCCCTACAAACACACACACCTAAGTCTGACTGTCTCTGCTATCGACAACAACCATTATCACTTTGCTTTCGTAAATGACTTTACAAGAGACCCAATTCCATTGTCTGTGTTGCTACTTGTGTTATTGTTAGTGTTTCCCAGACCTGACAAGTGGTTTCTATTTGTGTTGGAGATCCTTCACACTGATTACAAAACTTGCTACACGTCGTACCTCACTAGCAGACGACTTGTATGACGTCAAGTGTGTGACTCTAGGGCCATTGCGATGCCAAGTCAACATCTTCAGGGAAAATTACCCGTTTCATCCCTCCCCCAACAATTAGAGCAGACTACCCAACACCGGAAGACAAATGAACCATGAAATCTCCATTGCTAATTTTCTGGTCTGGACAAATTTCACGCTTGGACTGGTATTGTATTCAATAGGTTCAGAGTTCAGGTCACGTCTAGTATCTCCGTCTGATGACTGGTGTACTGGAGTTAAACACCTCACCCCGGTACACGGGCATCTGTGGTCATTGTCGTAGACTGTCTTTGTTTAAGTGTTGTTACTGGAGATCTACACCGCATCTCACTACACGGACAGTTGTGGTTATTGTCCTAGGCAGTCTTTATGTTTCAAGTGGTGTGCTGGTAAAGGTTAAGGTAAAGGAAAAGTCGGGATATGTGAACCAGCGTCATTGGACACGGTTATAAACCGTAAGTGCTCTGCCACCAGTACGGACAGATGATAAGAATTGTCCGCCTGTGTCGCCGTTCGCACGTAACTCTGTAGCTACAGTGATGTTCCTCCATTTACCCCAGAGTGTCAACACTGGTACACATTTCCTAGAGGCTGGGTGAACACCGACCGTGGCTGCAGCCAGTTGCAGCTGGATTTGAAGGCGAGCCTCTCATCGACTGCGCTAACGCTTACTCTGGTGTCCGCATGAATGACCATGTGCGTACCTGAGAATTTGTGGATTAGATAAAACTACAGAATCGGTGCCCACGGAATTTCGGATATAGGACACATGGTGCTAGTCCCATACCAGCACTCTAAAGACGATGTAACAAATATGGTCTCGACCGCCTTTATTTCCCATAAATTTTCGTTATGGTCAATATTAGGCAAAGTAAACGTGTTAGCTCAGATAATGTAAAACAATCTACTGACAGGATTTGAACATGTGAGTACAGGGTCGATAGGTAGGCAGGTAGACAGACAGGCAGGAAGGCAGGCAACCAGCGAGTCAGCTAGTGACCATGTGACACTGGCTCCCTTTTCGCCAGTGGCGCAATCATTGATCTGTGAAGTGTAATCCTTCCCAAAAGTTGCGCTATCTTCAAACATCTGTAGTTCAGTAACCGTTGACAATACCTGTTGCAATTAGACATGTAGCCAGTTAAATCGTGACCTTGAAGGACAGTAATGATGATACAAATAAACATCTGCTTCTCATCGCGCCTGTTTGTGTGTGTGTGTGAGTGTGTGTGTGTGTGAGTATGTGTGTGTGTCTGTGTGTGTGTCTGTGTGTGTGTGAGTGTGTTTGTGTGTGTCTGTGTGTGTTTGTGTGTGTGTGTCTCTGTATGTGTGTGTGTGTGTCTGTAAGTGCGTGTGCGTGTGTGTCTCTGTGTGTGTGTCAGTGTGTGTGTGTGTGTGTGCGTGTGTGTATGTGTGTGTCTGTGTGTGTGTGTCTGTGTGTGTGAGTGTGTGTGTCTGTGTCTGTGTGTGAGTGAGTGTGTGTGAGTGTGTGTCAGTGTGCGTGTGTGTGTCAGTGTGTGTGTGTGTGTGTGTGTGTGTGCGTGTGTGTGTGCGTGTGTGTGAGTGTGTGTGTGCGAACAAAATAAAATAAAAAATAAAAAACCAGTAGTAGTAATACCGATCCAAAACTGACAGCCAGCATGTTTAAAGTGAATTATTAAGGGACTCGAATTTTGCAGAACATCAAACTGCATATGCTTTAGATGAGGTAAATGCAAGACGCCTTTACTTTGAGCAGTTGAATGCATACATCAGTTACTGCCATGATCTTAGTTTCATAATTGTAACTCATTTCTTAGGTGTTTCCCTCTCAGGTGGTCAGTTTCCTACACTAGCTTCTCGTGAGTTACATAAAAAAATATTTGATTGAATGCGGGATAGACTATCAAAATAATCACCACGCATCTCTACACATGTGAAATGATTTCCAAAAACAAGCACCCCGTTGGTGGTTTAGAGTAAATAGTTTGTGTCAGTTATCGTATAATCACATTAGAGAGCTTCTCCATCCTCGCGGAATGACAATAGCTTTTGCTGCCCATCAAGCAATGGATGGAAAACAGTTCCTCCCCACAACGCTTAACGGCAGAAGTGGAAATTGATGATGTTGATGATGACTGTATAATCATTTTTTTAAAAGGTGCGAAATGTATTGTCCGGCAAAGATCACATACATTCGTCGCTCTAAGATCACATACATTCGTCGCTTTACGATCACATACATTCGTGGCATTAGGATCACATACATTCGTCGCTTTAAGATCACATACATTCGTCGCTTTAAGATCACATACATTCGTCGCTTTAAGATCACATACATTCGTCGCTTTAAGATCACATACATTCGTCGATTTAAGATCACATACATTCGTCGCTTTAAGAAAACACTAAGTAGCACCTGTGTTATTGTAAATTATAAAATCTTAAGGACATGGAAAATCTAAAACCACGTTCCAAAATTAGTGTTGATTCTTACAGCAGTTCTCGAGAATTTTTTTATTTTATTTTAATATCTGAGGTCACGACTTTAGAACACATTAAAGCTACGTCCCCTGTGAAGGCTGGTTGTGTCTCTTGTGAAACCTGCAGTCTTCTGGTAAGTGACCTACTAGACTGTCTTCTGGACTGTCCGACTTCTAGACTGTCTTCTGGACTGTTTAACTTCTAGACTGTCTTCTGGACTGTCCGACTTCTAGACTGTCTTCTGGACTGTTCAACTTCTAGACTGTCTTCTGGACTGTCCGACTTCTAGACTGTCTTCTGGACTGTTTAACTTCTAGACTGTCTTCTGGACTGTCTTCTGGACTGTCTTCTGGACTGTGTTCTGGACTGTCTTCTGGACTGTCTTCTGGACTGTTCAACCTCTAGACTGTCTTCTGGACTGTCTTCTGGACTGTCTTCTGGACTGTTCAACTTCTAGACTGTCTTCTGGACTGTTCAACTTCTAGACTGTCTTCTGGACTGTTCAACTTCTAGACTGTCTGCTGGACTGTCTTCTGGGCTGTCTTCTGGACTGTTCAACTTCTAGACTGTCTTCTGGACTGTCTGAGTCCACGGGAGTTCAGGCCTTCTACCTTTCTACTCAAAGGCTTCTGTGGCTCAAGTGTTGCGAAGCGCGGTGCCGAGGCGCTTCATAATGCTGGGGTGCCGGGGTCGATACCAGTTGAAGGCAACTCGGCAGCAGAACGGCTTGTGTTGATTTCGACAGTGGCACCCATAGCTGACTGTTGAGGGGCAATGGCAAACTACTAAAGGTAAAAAGTGCCAGAAAAAACGCAACAGCAAAAAATGCTGGTGTTGGTTCTACCGTCGTGTAAAGGGCAGGCAACTGATTCAACCCCTGGTTTGGACCTGATGTTGATGACGTCACCCACTGAATGTCGGCTGGTGTTTACCTATATTGCTGTCTGCGTATAAACGTGTCTGTCCGTCAGTCTGATTTTCATTAGATTCTTTTACACTTCCATCGCTCCATCGTTTTGTTAATGTTCTACTATTTTAACAATCTACTCACCCATTCAGCAATCCATCCAGCAACCCACCCAGCAACCCATCCAGCAATCCATACAGCAACCCACCCAGCAACCCATCCAGCAACCCACCCAGCAACCCATCCTGAAACACATCCAGCAACCCACCCACCCACCCAGCAACCTATCCAGCAACCCATCCAGCAACCCACCCAGCAACCCATCTAGCAACCCATTCAGCAACCCACCCAGCAACCCATCCAGAAACACATCCAGCAACCCACCCAGCAACCTATCCAGCAACCCATCCAGCAACCCACCCAGCAACCCACCCAGAAACCTATCCAGCAACCCATTCAGCAACCCACCCAGCAACCCATCCAGCAACCCATCCAGCAACCCATCTAGCAACACATCCAGCAGCCCACCCAGCAACCCACCCAGCAACCTATCCAGCAACCCACCCAGCAACCCATCCAGTAACCCATCCAGCAACCCACCCAGCAACCCACTCAGCAACCCATCCAGCAACCCACTCAGCAACCCACCCAGCAACAAACCCAGCAACAAACCCAGCAACCCACCCAGCAACCCACCCAGCAACCCACCCAGCAACCCACCCAGCAACCCATCCAGCAACCCACCCAGCAACCCACTCAGCAACCCATTCATCTTCATGTTCACATAAGTAACACGGGGCTCAGTGTGTAGTATTTGCTTTGACTCCGACACGGCCACAACGGATATAACAACACACATAAAGCAGTGATTAGAATGATTAGCTGGCCTCCATGGATCCCTACATACAGAGACAGGCTGACTCCCGAGGTCTCTAGATATAAGAGGCGCCTGTGTAAGGATGTGTTTACATGAGGTCAGGTCGCCAGAAAACTGGTGATACGTCAGGTTGGCTTGAACTTCTGTGGCACAGTTTTCACATCAGAGAAACTTCTCACATTTGGAACACAGAGTTCATGCACCATGTGTTGACGTCTTGGAGACTTGCTCCCTGTCTGCTGCCAGCGTTAGGTTATCACCAGAGGTTGTTGCCTGGGTGTGGGAAACATTCTCTCACCAACACGCACACAGGCACACACACAACACACACACACACACACACACACACCAATAGATCTAATCTCTACTGGTGAAGGTAAGCTCTCCTGTAGATCAGAAGGTCACGTGTTCAAGTGTTGGCGGTGCTGGACGTTCTTCAAAAATGATCTTGACTCCAAGGTCGACCCAGTCTTAAATAGGTACGAGCTAGAGTCTTGAGAGGTAAAGGCGGCCGGCGTGATGTTGACTGCCGATCAAGTTCCGATTAGTCTTTATAATACAAGTCTAGCCCTATATGCCCATCACGTCTGGAAGTGTGGAAAGGGGTCCTGATAATTTAACCCTGAACTGGATACAGCTAAAACACACTTTAATTTATCATCAACATCGTTGTCGTCGTCTCGTCAGAATCAACAATTTCAACTCATTTCTTACAGTGTGCTGGCCGGGACATCAGTGTCTGTATGATGTTGCTTCAGCATGTTCTATGTCAGCTGTGGTCAGCTATTGTCAGGCTGTAGGCATCTGTGATCAGGCTGTAGGCATCTGTGGTCAGGCTGTAGGCAGGCGGTGGTCAGGATATAGGCATCTGTGGTCAGGCTGTAGGCAGGCGGTGGTCAGGCTGTAGGCAGGCAGTGGTCAGGCAGTGGTCAGGCAGTGGTCAGGCTGTAGGCAGGCGGTGGTCAGGCTGTAGGCAGGCGGTGGTCAGGCTGTAGGCAGGCAGTGGTCAGGCAGTGGTCAGGCAGTGGTCAGGCAGTGTTCAGGCGGTGGTCAGGCTGTAGGCAGGCGGTGGTCAGGCTGTAGGCAGGCGGTGGTCAGGCTGTAGGCAGGCGGTGGACAGGCTGTAGGCAGGCGGTGGTCAGGCTGTAGGCAGGCGGTGGTCAGGCTGTAGGCAGGCGGTGGTCTGGCTGTAGGCAGGCGGTGGTCAGGCTGTAGGCAGGCGGTGGTCAGGCTGTAGGCAGGCGGTGGTCAGGCTGTAGGCAGGCGGTGGTCAGGCTGTAGGCAGGCGGTGGTCAGGCTGTAGGCAGGCGGTGGTCAGGCTGTGGGCAGGCGGTGGTCAGGCTGTGGGCAGGCGGTGGTCAGGCTGTAGGCAGGCGGTGGTCAGGCAGTGGTCAGGCAGTGGTCAGGCTGTAGGCAGGCGGTGGACAGGCTGTAGGCAGGCGGAGGTCAGACTGTAGGCAGGCGGTGGTCAGGCTGTAGGCAGGTCAGGTTCACGGGTCATCCTCTCTGACTCGCTGGCTCTCTAGTCTTTAGCCTAGCTTCTATCTACTGCGTGTCTAGTGGTTTCTGCAAAAACAAGTTCTGGCGGTCATCACTGCTTTTGTACATCTGATCTATCTTTTACTTGAGTGTCGAGAACCGTATTCTTGTGTAGTTACACAATACCAGAGATACTGAAAACACTCCCTCTACTACACCGTCTGATATTTCATTTTATGTAGCTTAGCCAGGTCTTTGATTCAGTCTCTTGTAGATGTGACAACAAGATTGGAACAACCGTAGTCAGAAAGTGGAACTTAACTCATGTATGGTTGCTGAAATTGTAGCTCTAGCTGGCATGAAGGCATGCTCGTTGAAATTA
>CAJHNH020000903.1:219309-246897 GCA_905116865.2 Candidula unifasciata
TATCGCAGGTTGCGAACACACACATTTCTCCTCTTGAGTAGTAGACAGATAAGGCTGTCGGGCATCAGCAGCGGCTCGCACATACTCAGCATCCCAGATTTACATTCCATACTCACCATCTCACATTTGTATCCAATAATTTAGAGAAGCAGCTTGATAAAACGAATCAAGTAGCGATTGTGACCCTGCAACACTGACGGGACTACACGAAAATAACATCAAAAGAAGTAAAGCGAGACAAGACCGCTACATCGGAGCCCAAAGAATAGTAAGCCAGCACAGAACTAGTGTCATAAGCCACTTTACGCTAATGGAGATACTGAAGAGGGGATCTGAGCACTTATGGACGGTTGGTTCGATGTGCGATGTTGATAATCTGTCGACTAACTAACTGAAGTATCTGCAACCAGAACAATCAGAACACATTGTAGGCAACAGATCGAAACCACAAGCACATCGAAAGCCCCATTAGCCACAGCTGCTCTTCACTGACGGCACCTGTTCTTGTCTCGACTGATCGTTCACGTTCTTGGTTTATGGCATATAAGGCTGGCTAGTCGCCGTCTGTCTAGTTTCTGCTTCTATTTACCCAGAGATCATGCATCAGGGCTTATTACATACAGCTGATAGTGAAAGGCGACATATTCAGCTGAGAATAGTGAGGACAAGTCGACGGATACATCTGAGAGTGGAAGGGGACAAGTCGACGGATAAAGCTGAGAGTGGAAGGGGACAAGTCGACGGATACAGCTGAGAGTGGAAGGGGACAAGTCGACGGATACAGCTGAGAGTGGAAGGGGACAAGTCGACAGATACAGCTGAGAGTGGAAGGGGACAAGTCGACAGATACAGCTGAGAGTGGAAGGGGACAAGTCGACAGATACAGCTGAGAGTGGAAGGGACAGGTTGATGGATACAGCTGAGAGTGGAAGGGGACAAGTCGACGGATACAGCTGAGAGTGGAAGGGGACAAGTCGACGGATACAGCTGAGAGTGGAAGGGGACAAGTCGACGGATACAGCTGAGAGTGGAAGGGGACAAGTCGACAGATACAGCTGAGAGTGGAAGGGGACAAGTCGACAGATACAGCTGAGAGTGGAAGGGTACAAGTCGACGGATACAGCTGAGAGTGGAAGGGGACAAGTCGACGGATACAGCTGAGAATAGTGAGGACAAGTCGACGGATACAGCTGAGAGTGGAAGAGGACAAGTCGACGGATACAGCTGAGAGTGGAAGGGGACAAGTCGACGGATACAGCTGAGAGTGGAAGAGGACAAGTCGATGGATAAAGCTGGGAGTGGAAGGGGACAAGTCGACGGATACAACTGAGAGTGGAAGGGGACAAGTCGACGGATAAAGCGGGGAGTGGAAGGGGACAAGTCGACGGATACAGCTGAGAGTGGAAGGGGACAAGTCGACGGATACAGCTGAGAGTGGAAGGGGACAAGTCGACGGATACAGCTGAGAGTGGAAGGGGACAAGTCGACGGATAAAGCGGGGAGTGGAAGGGGACAAGTCGACGGATAAAGCTGGGAGTGGAAGGGGACAAGTCGACGGATACAGCTGAGAGTGGAAGGGGACAAGTCGACGGATACAATATGGAGTGGAAGGGGACAAGTTGACGGATAAAGCTGGCAGCGGAAGGGGACAAGTCGATGTAAGAGCCTTGAGAAACAGGTAGAGAATATAAAAGGGAAAATATGGGATGAGGGATATTTTTACGAGCCCGATTGAGAGAGAGAGAGAGAGAGAGAGAGAGAGAGAGAGAGAGAGAGAGAGAGAGACAGACAGACAGAGAGAGATAGATAGAGAGAGAGAGAGAGAGAGACAGAGAGAGAGAGAGAGAGAGAGAGAGAGAGAGAGAGAGAGAGAGAGAGAGACACCGACAGTCAGACAGTGTAAACCTGAGATGAGACTGACTTAACCGAAGACATTTCAAGAGAATTAAATGTTTGCATCGCCGTCTATTATCAAATTTACTTTTTTTTTTAATCATTCCCACAATCTTAATTCGTGTTGTCTCCTGCCCTGTCGCTTTGATGTCCATTATCTTTCATCTGTATGATCAACCTTTCTGTCTGCAACGATTTGGTGTATGTGTTCTATGTCATCACCACTGGTTATTTCTGCCAATAATAAGTGCCAGACACCTTTACCCAGTTTTCTATGTACAATCCTCTCCGCCATCTTGTTGCTGTAGCCTCATGGACTAGAATGATTCCACAAGATAATTCAACATAAACCTAAATTAGTTTGTCAGAACGCATTATTTCATGATAGCGTTTTTACAACATCATTTCTGTAGGACCAGACAAGACTCACATCCGACCAACCGACTCTCTGATACCCGTGGCCAGATATAGACTTGAGTCTGCACCAACCCAGGTTTATGTTGCAGGAACCACAATCCCCTACAATAATCTCCTCTCATATGTGTAATGTAATACCTGCGTTATCTCCCTTATCAAGTCGACTTCCTGTCTGAGAGACTGGTTCTCTCCCCTAGTGGTGTACACCTTCCACTAAATATGGCTGCCGCAGGTTGCCATGTACAGTCAGGGATCTGTTTGTCCGTCACGCCTTTACTAATGAGAAGCACACCATAACATCATAGATCAGACACTTTACAAGAGTTGCCTGGCTAACCAGGACAGTACCGTTAAACATGAAACTATAAGAACTGATATGTAGTTTATTACAAAACTGAGTTACATTGTCTGGAGGCTTGTTGGCATTTAAACATGTGTTTTTATACATAGACATACATACATATACACACATACATACAAGGTCTGACAATTAGGTAATGAGACTGATTTTGATATGGCCAAGACAAAAACGCCATCTATTAAGCAAAGCTATAATCTGGCAACTTGTCATCGCCGCTCGATAGCCAGACAAAAAACAAGCCGCCATTTTGTTGACCTAGTCAGAGCTGCATTGTGATGTAATCAGCAGGGCGCAAAAAGCAAACATTAAATTCTTTTTAAAACTCAGAGCCATTTAAACAATTAAGTTTATGGGGATAATTATTTATCTTGTGCACACATTATGTGATGATGCCCGAATATCTTCCACAGTGAAACTCTCGTACCACTACCTCATAGCTGTGAGACACGTCTTTTGTGTTGGAATCGAAAGTGCTTTATAAATCAAATACTGTTGTGCCTTCAGGTATGTCATAGAGCTGGGGGTGTCACCTCGATTCTGCGTGGTCAATTAGCCATCACTTCTTGTGACATAAATAGTTACAACACGCCACGTTTCATCGGGGAGTTGATGAATGCACCTGAGAGAAAGTTCCCAGAAGTCATCGATGTCTCCAGTTGCCTATAAACACAGTCTACTTTGGTTCAAGCCCTGGCCAAGGAACTTGCAGTCAATGAGCGCAGCGGCTGGCCACAGCTCTGTCCGCATGACCACGTCACAGATAACCCTAACAACATCCTTCGATAAAAACATCTCGCAGCCGCAGTGTGGAGCCCGCAGATAACCCTGCGCCTTATCTTCCTGCTCGACTTCCACCTGAAGAACTAATGCCACTAGTGACGTCAGATAAGTAGTCCCGTCTTTGATATATCTGGTTGTCAAGATACGGAATGCAAGATAACAGGGTGTCGTATTTAAAACATGGGAAGAAAAATGAGTTTCTATTTTGAGTGTCCGGGTACCTGATTCTTGTAAGTGGGCCATATCTGTACATGTAGACTGATGAGAGAACTCAAGAGAGGTCAACACTAAGCAAGCAACGCTCATCAAGAGAGGTCAACACTAGGCAAGCAACGCTCATCAAGAGAGGTCAACACTAGGCAAGCAACGCTCATCAAGAGAGGTCAACACTAGGCAAGCAAACGCTCATCAAGAGAGGTCAACACTAGGCAAGCAACGCTCATCAAGAGAGGTCAACACTAGGCAAGCAACGCTCATCAAGAGAGGTCAACACTAGGCAAGCAACGCTCATCAAGAGAGGTCAACACTAGGCAAGCAACGCTCATCAAGAGAGGT
This sequence comes from Candidula unifasciata, assembly GCA_905116865.2. Classification (NCBI taxonomy): domain Eukaryota; kingdom Metazoa; phylum Mollusca; class Gastropoda; order Stylommatophora; family Geomitridae; genus Candidula; species Candidula unifasciata. Next base: position 223,316 of record CAJHNH020000903.1, read on the forward strand.
CAACACTAGGCAAGCAACGCTCATCAAGAGAGGTCAACACTAGGCAAGCAACGCTCATCAAGAGAGGTCAACACTAGGCAAGCAACGCTCATCAAGAGAGGTCAACACTAGGCAAGCAACGCTCATCAAGAGAGGTCAACACTAGGCAAGCAACGCTCATCAAGAGAGGTCAACACTAGGCAAGCAACGCTCATCAAGAGAGGTCAACACTAGGCAAGCAACGCTCATCAAGAGAGGTCAACACTAGGCAAGCAACGCTCATCAAGAGAGGTCAACACTAGGCAAGCAACGCTCATCAAGAGAGGTCAACACTAGGCAAGCAACGCTCAACTCTGGTATCTGGATAGATGAGTCTTGGTTTAGCAGCTTCAGTTTCTAAGGCCAAGCGGGTGGTTGAAGCTGGTTGAGCTGCAGGGGATAGAGTTAAACGTTTTGCTCCAATATAGCTGGGACGGAGTGCCTTATATTGCAGTCATTCTGGTCGTTCAACTGAGTACTCCACACATTGTTCCCTGAACTGAACAATGTCGTTCAACTGAGTACTCCACACATTGTTCCTTGAACTGAAAAAAATCCTTTAACTGAGTACTCGACACAATGTTCACTGAACTGAACAATATCCTTCAACTGAGTACTCGACACATTGTTCCCTGAACTGAACAATATCCTTCAACTGAGTACTCGACACAATGTTCACTGAACTGAACAATATCCTTCAACTGAGTACTCCACAATTTGTTCCCATATCCTTCAACTGAGTACTCGACACAATGTTCACTGAACTGAACAATATCCTTCAACTGAGTACTCGACACAATGTTCACTGAACTGAACAATATCCTTTAACTGAGTACTCGACACAATGTTCACTGAACTGAACAATATCCTTCAACTGAGTACTCGACACAATGTTCCCTGAACTGAACAATATCCTTCAACTGTGTACTCGACACATTGTTCACTGAACAATGTTGTGAATGTTGTCACTCGTGATTTTTCTGAGACGCTGTGGAAAAATTTTGTGTGGGGTTGCCTTGTTGTGTTTGATAATTTGTTGAAAGTTGTCCTAGACTGTGACCCATGGGCCTGATGACGTTTATTTAAGGCTAAGAAGCGAGTGGTAAAAAAGGCAAGGGATGTTCTGTACTCGCTGACATCTGGTCTTAGAGATGGAACTGAAGCAACGGTAGGGTCATGACACTGCTACTGGCGTTGATACAATAATCTCTGGTTATCACGTGATGATCTGCTGTCAGTGTCAGCCATGCTGGTAGAAAACCGTCAGGATAAATTTGTTCCTTGGTGCACCGAAGAGCCGGATGTTATCATCTCATATCACAGATACAACATTATTCTGTAAGGTTCAAGGTCGACAACCGGGGTTAGGTCAAATACGGCTACCGACCTTCTAGTTCAAGGACGATTCGGTATTGAAGACCTTTTTATGACCCGGTAGGCTGACCATTAATCGTCAGCTGACGAGACATAGCACTAATAGTTATGCTGAAAACAGGATATCCATAATAAGTCAGTTTACACACTCTCACTCTCCCCTCCCCGTCACATTTTATCCACATATAAAAACAATTATGGAATTTATTATTAATACTAGCTGTACCCGGCCACGCGTTGCTGTGGCGTAATTTGAGATAGTCTTTGATCCCCTCCCCCCCCCCCCCCCCCCACAACTAAATCCACCTAGTACCCTCTCCCTCATTAAAGGTTTTTAGAAAAGAAAGACAATGGAAATCGCACCTGTCTAATGAAGTTAATGAGGCAGTCAATGTCTGCGCCGATGTCGAGATAGTCCTTGATTGCCCCCCCCCCTCCCTCCCCATCGAAGGTTGTTTTTAAAAAAAAACAGAAAATAGAAGTCGTGTTTAATATGGTTATTGTGGCAAATATAGAGATAGTCTTGTTTGCTGTACCACGACCTACTCTATGTATTAGTATTAGAGAAGGCGTTGGCTGCACGTAACTCGCCGGCGAATGGTAAATACGGCGCATGCGCAATTACTAACGTGGCTATAATTAGAAATCACTAAAGTTATAAATATTAGTTGCGTATATTTTGGCATAAATAGTGGTCACCTATCTCTAACAGTGACAGGTTGAATTTCAAACCACGACTGTTCGAAATCTGGTATCACAACAAACATATCCTGAAAATTTCAGCTAAATCGGTTCAGTAGTTTCCGAGTCTATAGGGGTGAAAAAAACACACAAACATTGATTTTTATATATATAGATATATATAGATAGATAGTCTGGTTTTCCAACTTTAGAACACGCACCATATAATTGTGTCTTTATATTAGTGGTCGTTTAAATGGTGTTATTAGCACGGTAACAAAAGTGGTTATTTGGTTATCACATGCTAAAGCTGTTTGTATTTTTATAGGAGACGGAAGTAAAGCTACAACTGTACTTGTAAATAACAAAGTAAGTCGTAAAAATTAGAAAAGCGGAGGTAGCGTTAGTAAAATATAAACAAATTAGGTAATGAGAACTTGAAAATCACGCGTAAAGCTCTTTAAGTTCTCTTAAATTTAAGTCATTAGTTGTCACACACTGGGTAAAGCAGTTACTGTGACTTAAAGCTCTCTCAGTTAATAGTTTGCCCCCCCCCCCCCTTTTCCCCCAAATTCACCGACAACTCTTTCCCACATTGAAGTAGTTGGGAGAAAAAAAAAAACTTGAAAAGCAAATGAACACAGGAAAAAAACACCATAATTAGGAAATGAACGCCATTGTAAACAGCACAGCTTAAAATTCCAACACAGATGAAATAACTAAATCTAAATGAAAATAAATGAAAATCTATAAAATTTCAGCGTAACCATGCAATCGGAAAGTTTAAAAATGCAATCATGAGTATGCGAAATGGTCAAATTTAATTATCAAATGGTTTACCCATTTACTTGTTTTTTTTTTTTTTTTAATATTAAGGCAACATGGCTAGTGCTGTCACCACGACAAAGCAGATGAGGATATTATTTAAGTCCGGGGTAAAAAAAAATTTAACTACTGCGGATTCGAACCCAGGTCTACAGCGCTTGAACCCAGTGTTCTAACCATTCGACCAAGCAGCCACTTAATCGGAGCAACGAAAAGAGAACACAACTATTAGACATATGTGTCCCTACCACTTTGTCGCGATTAAAACACAATTCAAAACCGCAGGCAATTGTTTTCTCTTAGACAGATACTCCAGATATATTAATGAAATAGAAATCGCACGTGTCTAACACGGTTAATGAAGTTAATGTCGCAGTCACTGTCTGCGCCGACGTCGAGATAGTCCTCGATTGCCCCCCCCCCCCCCTTCCCATCGAAGGTTGTTTGAAAAAAAAACAGAAAATAGAAATCGTGTTTAATATGGTTATTGTGGGAAATATAGAGATAGTCTTGTTTGCTGTACCACGACCTACTCTATGTATTAGTATTAGAGAAGGCGTTGGCTGCACGTAACTCGCCGGCGAATGGTAAATACGGCGCATGCGCAATTACTAACGTGGCTATAATTAGAAATCACTAAAGTTATAAATATTAGTTGCGTATATTTTGGCATAAATTGTGGTCACCTATCTCTAACAGTGACAGGTTGAATTTCAAACCACGACAGTTCAAAATCCGGTATCACAACAAACATATCCTGAAAATTTCAGCTAAATCGGTTCAGTAGTTTCCGAGTCTATAGGGGGTGAAACAAACACACAAACATTGATTTTTATACATATAGATAAGCCTAAAAACTGCCAATTACTGCCTTTATCCTATCACTTTTGTGGTGTAGGCAGACGAGTCTTTGTGGAGCACAGAAAAAATCCCTAGCCTTACTGAGGATTCGAACCCTGGACTTCTTGACAGCCCAGCGTTCTAACTGTTCAGCCAGCCGCTCCTCATAAGCTAATTAATATCAAAATGTTTTTGTTTTTATAATATTGACTTTGGTGTAGTGTCAAGATTTATCAATTTGGGAAGACTAACCTGGTCAATAAATGCCTGCAGAAGTCGCATGTGTTGGCCGAATGGCCATAATAAACTTGTAAGAAACTGTTTGCATGTGTCGCCGTCCGCACGCAACTCCGTAGCTACAGCGACGCTTCTCCGTTTACACCAACTGTTAACTCTGGTGCCCATTACCTAGAGGCTGTGTGAACCCCGGGAACCGTCCGGTTTCGAACACCCACCGTGGGCTGCAGCGAGTCGTAGCTGGATTTGAAAGCGTGTCTCCTATCAACTGCGCTAACGTGGCCCCTTTCAAGTCCGCCTTTGTAACCCCGCGGAGATTATGACATTGATTTGGAACATACCACCAATGATCCAGTTTGCTGTTTAAACAGTCCGCGTGAGAATTAATTTCAGCCATAACACTTACTTTGGTTCTAGACTAAACATGGTGGCTGGACGTGACTGTTTGTATGTTGACAGGCTAAGATTGTTCAACTTGACCTGGTTTAGTCAACTTTAACACCAGTGTCGCTGGCTATCGCTAGCCTCCTACCTTCATCGTATACTTGTAGAGAATCCTCTGACCAGAAATGTGGGTCACTGAAACTATTCGATCTACCTGTCCTCATTGTTTCTGGGACGATCTCGTGTAGATCTTACCTGTCCTCATTGTTTCTGGGACGATCTCGTGTAGATCTTACCTGTCCTCATTGTTTCTGGGACGATCTCGTGTAGATCTTACCTGTCCTCATTGTTTCTGGGACGATCTGGTGTAGATCTTACCTCCCCTGCATGTTTGCCGAGATACAGAGGCCAGTATGGTCAGGTGGTCCGCTGCGTCGTTTGACGGATGTCAAGAGTCTGCTGGTTTCTGCTTCCAAAGATGAAAACATGTTTTGTAGTAGGTCGGGCGTCAAGAGTCTGCTGGTTTCTGCTTCCAAAGATGAAAACATGTTTGGTAGTTGGTCGGGGAGATAACTGAAATGTTTGATAGTTGTTCGGGAAGATAACTGAAATGTTTGGTAAATGGTCGGGGAGACAACTGGAATGTTTAGTTGTTGGTCGGTGAGACAATGGAATGTTTGGTAGTTGGTCGGGGAGACAACTGGAATGTTTGGTAGTTGGTCGGTGAGACAATGGAATGTTTGGTAGTTGGTCGGGTAGACAATGGAATGTTTGGTAGTTGGTCGGGGAGACAACTGGAATGTTTAGTTGTTGGTCGGTGAGACAATGGAATGTTTGGTAGTTGGTCGGGGAGACAACTGGAATGTTTGGTAGTTGGTCGGGGAGACAACTGGAATGTTTGGTAAATGGTCGGGGAGACAACTGGAATGTTTAGTAGTTGGTCGGGGAGACAATGGAATGTTTGGTAGTTGGTCGGGGAGACAATGGAATGTTTGGTTGTTGGTCGGGGAGACAACTGGAATGTTTGATAGTTGGTCGGGGAGACAATGAAATGTTTGGTAGTTGGTCGGGGAGATGTCTAGGAAACGACCTGTACAGAACGGCAGGGAAGAACCTAATGTTACCGTTACACGGGGCCTAATGATAACTTCTGTAGAGGTTGAATGGAATGTCTTGGTTCGGTCCTGTGGGAGGACCATCGGGGAGGGAAGAGCAGACCTCGGAAGAGGAGGAGGAGTAGGGGGTGGTAAACCTTTGTGTAGGAACCCGGAGGATGAGATCAGACAGGCAACCAGATTCTCTGTTATTCTGAAGTGAAACTGGGAAATCCCAAATGTGGAAGGGATGTGTAAACATAAGTTTGATCTATGCCTACCCCCCTTCAAGTGCATGTTGCCAGACACACTGCCTACCCCCTTGACGTGAATGTTGCCAAACACACTGCCTACCCCCTTGACGTGCATGTTGCCAAACACACTGCCTACCCCCCTTGACGTGCATGTTGCCAGACACACTGCCTACCCCCTTGACGTGCATGTTGCCAAACACACTGCCTACCCCCTTAACGTGCATGTTGCCAGACACACTGCCTACCCCCTTGACGTGCATGTTGCCAGACACACTGCCTACCCCCTTGACGTGCTTGTTGCCAAACACACTGCCTACCCCCTTGACGTGCATGTTGCCAAACACACTGCCTACCCCCTTCAAGTGCATGTTGCCAAACACACTGCCTACCCCCTTGACGTGCATGTTGCCAGACACACTGCCTACCCCCTTGACGTGCATGTTGCCAAACACACTGCCTACCCCCTTGACGTGCATGTTGCCAGACACACTGCCTACCCCCTTGACGTGCATGTTGCCAGACACACTGCCTACCCCCTTGACGTGCATGTTGCCAGAACACTGCCTACCCCCTTGACGTGCATGTTGCCAGACACACTGCCTACCCCCTTGACGTGCATGTTGCCAGACACACTGCCTACCCCCTTAACGTGCATGTTGCCAGACACACTGCCTACCCCCTTGACGTGCATGTTGCCAGACACACTGCCTACCCCCTTGACGTGCATGTTGCCAGACACACTGCCTACCCCCCTTCAAGTGCATGTTGCCAGACACACTGCCTACCCCCTTGACGTACATGTTGCCAGACACACTGCCTACCCCCTTCAAGTGCATGTTGCCAGGCACACTGCCTACCCCCTTGACGTGAATGTTGCCAGGCACACTGCCTACCCCCTTAACGTGCATGTTGCCAGGCACACAGCCTACCCCCTTAACGTGCATGTTGCCAGGCACACTGCCTACCCCCTTAACGTGCATGTTGCCAGACACACTGCCCAATATTTTAACTTCACTCAGTAGAGTAGCTGTCAGTCTTCTACGCCCTGTCTCTTTCGGTGACTGTGAGAATCAGGTTTAGATTGGATCAGTCCATAGTGGATTGACCGTGAAAGAAGTTTGTTACATGCGAGATTAAAACGCAGGACTCGTCAGTAGATTTGCGCTTCGTAACTAAAAGAATGTGCTAGAATCTACTACATAAAGGCTGTAAGATCTTTGAAAATGCAAAGTGAACATACAGTCGAGCTAATGAACACATCAAAAAGTATACGAGTGTGATCATATTTCAGGAAGTTTTATGTAAAATCCTGAATACATGATCGCTGCACGGATGAGAGCCAATGGCTCTGTCTGTAGCCTACAAGTGTTCCTACGTCTAACCGTCGTGGACAAGATGGCGACCAGTCGCTGCAGATTATAGAACTGCCAGCAGTAACCTTGGAGTATAATCCAGCTAAAGGATTGATAGTGTTGATGCTTGTATGAAGCAACAAGACTGATTCTTGCGTGTATTGGATCACAATATGTGCACGGTTGCTGCTCCCAGTGGCTCGAGTTCTTTAGTGATTCAACAAGAGGGGGAAGAAAAGGGGGAAAATAAGGGGGGAGGAGGTGGGAGGGGTGGGCACGAGAGAAAAGGGAAAGAGAAAGATACATGTAAAGATGTATTATTGCTAAAGATGGTGATGTTGATGATGTTGATGAGGATGGTGATGATGTTGATGATGATGATGTTGATGATGATGCTGAAGATGTTGATAATGATGCTGATGATGGTGATGATGGTGATGATGTTAGTGATGATGTTGATGATGATGGTGATGATGTTGATGATGATGCTGATGATGGTGATGATGGTGATGATGTTGGTGATGATGTTGATGATGATGGTGATGATGTTGATGATGATGCTGATGATGGTGATGATGGTGATGATGTTGGTGATGATGATGATAAAGGTGGTGATGATGTAGATGATGATGATGAAGGTGGTAATGATCTTGATGATGATGCTAATAGTGATGATGATGAGGATGACGATGATGATGATAATGATGAAGATGATGCTGATGATGATGCTGATTATTACGATGATGCTGATGATGATGATGATGATGCTCATGATGACAATGATGCTGATGATGATGACGATGATGCTCATGATGACGATGGTGCTCATGATGACGATGATGCTCATGATGACGATGATGCTCATGATGACAATGATGCTCATGATGACGATGATGCTCATGATGACGATGATGCTCATGATGACAATGATGCTCATGATGACAATGATGCTCATGATGACAATGGTGCTCATGATGACAATGGTGCTCATGATGACAATGATGCTCATGATGACAATGATGCTCATGATGACAATGGTGCTCATGATGACAATGATGCTCATGATGACGATGATGCTCATGATGACAATGATGCTCATGATGACAATGATGCTCATGATGACAATGATGCTCATGATGACAATGATGCTCATGATGACAATGATGCTCATGATGACGATGATGCTCATGATGACAATGATGCTCATGATGACAATGATGCTCATGATGACAATGATGCTCATGATGACAATGATGCTCATGATGACAATGATGCTCATGATGACAATGGTGCTCATGATGACAATGATGCTCATGATGACAATGATGCTCATGATGACAATGATGCTCATGATGACAATGGTGCTCATGATGACAATGATGCTCATGATGACGATGATGCTCATGATGACAATGGTGCTCATGATGACAATGATGCTCATGATGACAATGATGCTCATGATGACGATGATGCTCATGATGACAATGATGCTCATGATGACAATGATGCTCATGATGACGATGATGCTCATGATGACGATGATGCTCATGATGACGATGATGCTCATGATGACGATGATGCTCATGATGACGATGATGCTCATGATGACGATGATGCTCATGATGACGATGATGCTCATGATGACAATGGTGCTCATGATGACAATGGTGCTCATGATGACAATGGTGCTCATGATGACGATGATGCTCATGATGACGATGATGCTCATGATGACAATGGTGCTCATGATGACGATGATGCTCATGATGACGATGATGCTCATGATGACGATGATGCTCATGATGACAATGATGCTCATGATGACAATGATGCTCATGATGACGATGATGCTCATGATGACGATGATGCTCATGATGACGATGATGCTCATGATGACAATGGTGCTCATGATGACAATGATGCTCATGATGACGATGATGCTCATGATGACGATGATGCTCATGATGACGATGATGCTCATGATGACGATGATGCTCATGATGACGATGATGCTCATGATGACGATGATGCTCATGATGACGATGATGCTGATGATGGGATATATAGTAGGAGTAGGTCTTCTTACATAAACAACAACGTCAGCAGAAATGAGATGATATGAAGGAAATCTTGGCAGAAAAAAACTTATCAATTCTAACCGGAGGTGACACGTCTCTTAAACTGTTCTGAATCATTCTCTGAAGATCATTGGGACCAGAACCCAAAGTTAGCTATCAGACATACCAACTTTAAATAGGCATGTTTATTAAATAGGAATGAAGCATTTAACACATAAAGAAACAATGTTGCAACCTAAATCTCTGTACGTCGGACTTGATTTCCTGTCTTCCGCAGCTGAAGCAGAGGCCAGGTCTAACATCTACGCCAGTGGCTGTACCGCGCAGCACCTGCAGCTGTCCTGCGAGAACCAACACAAAATAGCCATCAAGCGAGTCTTCTACGGGGTCAAGAAAGGTTCCGACTGTCGACTAGACACTGTGGGGTATAGGAGCCCGGCTGACCACGGCACCAGGTGAGCACCAGTGTTGACCGTCTGTCGTCTGCTCGGTTGTATCTACATCTAGGGGTCTTTCTTTAGGTAATAATGTTTATCTGCGATCTTGCTGGTTTTAACGAGAGCTTCTGCTTCCTCTTCTGTGAGCACATTTTACTCAGGGTAGTCAGGTCGTAACATCCATGAATGAAGAATGTAAAACAAATCATATTAGAATCAACACTGAAAAGACAGAAGTAATGTCAATAGGAAAAAAGAAGGCAGATCTAAACATAGCAATAGAGTGCAAAGGCATTAAACAGGCATCTGAGTTTAAATATCTGGGAACTACATTTACCGAAGATGGGAAATTGGATAAAGAAATTACATTAGATGCAGCAAAGCAAACCAAGTATTGGGACAGCTAGCTCCCCTCTTACAGCATAAGACATCTAATTCAAAGCATATTTATTCCAACCCTGTGCTACCAGTGCCAGACATGGTCACTCACAACAAACCATAAAAGAACATTAGTAACCACGGAAATGAGATGTCTGAGAAGGGCTGTAGGAGTGACCATAAGAGATAAGATCAGGAATGAGATCATAAGAGAAAAAGTCGGCACAGAACCAATTCTGGATTACATACGAAGACAGCAAGTGAAATGGTTTGCCCACTTAGAGAGAATGCCTTTTGACACCATACCATACAAAGCATACATGGAAAGAGATGAAGGACGTAGAGCACGAGGTAGACCAAGAACAATATGGAAGGATAACATCATAGAAACTCTACAACAGCACGATGTGCCTATGGTCGAGGCGGCCAGAAGAGCTAGAAACAGAACCTTATATCTCCCTCGACACCCACAGCGGTAAAAGAGGAGGTGAAGAAGAAGAAGAAGTCAGGTCAAGGACAAATTATGTCAGGTTGAGGAAACGGTATGTAATGTCAAGGACAAGGGGTGTCAGGTGACGCTCATGGATGTCAGGTCAAAGGCCAGGTAATCGTGTCATGGACAAGGTATGTCAGGTCATGGACAAGGTATGTCAGGTCATAGGCAAGGTAATCGTGTCATGGACAAGGTATGTCAGGTCATGGACAAGGTATGTCAGGTCATGGACAAGGTATGTCGGGTCATGGACAAGGTATGTCAGGTCATGGACAAATTATGTCAGGTCATGGACAAGGTATGTCGGGTCATGGACAAGGTATGTCGGGTCATGGACAAGGTATAGAAGTGTGCCAACACAGCAGTAGCCAGCCAGAATGCCTGCCTGCTCGGAGGCTGTTGATTCAAGTCCCACCAGGGCGGATTACCCAGATCTGATCTAAGATTCCAGGCTGACCCAGTCTTAAATGGGGACCAAAATGTCTGGTGTCAATGAAGGTGACATTAGCGATATTGAGTGCCAAACGCTCTGGGAACATGTGGATCCAGCATCGTGTATCCGACTCGTCGATGGCTGGACAACTGCTCTGGTATTGCGTCATGGCGTATCACAAGATCAACGAGATTGAGGGTTTAGCAGGTTTGGAATAGGGTCACAGGTCTTCAGCTGCCACTCACAACCTGCTATCATCATCTTTTCGTTTTGTTTTTGGAACGGGACTAGTGGCATAATCTGGAAAGTATCTAGCATGTGTTGTATTCAAATGTATAGTAGGGAACTATATATGCGTACATAATGTCTGTGAGCAATTTCTAGTATGTGACAGATAAATGGTAGTTTGTATTTGAATACAATATATGTGCGTACTAGAATATAGTAGTTATGTACTTAAATACATAAGTAGAAATAACCTAGAACGATGTAATAGTTGCGCTGAATAATTGTGTTCAGTGACAGAGGTGTAACCTTCACAGGGACTTCCACGTCAAGGTCAACAACTCTGAATGTTGCCGAGGCAGCCACAGCGACTGCCAGCTGGACGGGGACACCATGTACCCGACCCTCAACACCAAATGTTCCGGCTACCAAAGCTGTAACCTGGAGGTTCAGAAGATCTTCACCAGGGACCCCTGCCGTTACAAGCCCTACACAGATTACATGACCATCGTCTACGACTGTGTCTCTGGTATGTCTACGACTGTGTCTCTGGTATGTCTACGTCTGTGTCTCTGGTATGTCTACGACTGTGTCTCTGGTATGTCTACGACTGTGTCTCTGGTATTTCTACAACTGTGTCTCTGGTATGTCTACAACTGTGTCTCTGGTATGTCTACGACTGTGTCTCTGGTATGTCTACGACTGTGTCTCTGGTATGTGTACGTCTGTGTCTCTGGTATGTCTACAACTACGTCTCTGGTATGTCTACGACTGTGTCTCTGGAATGTCTACATCTGTGTCTCTGGTATGTCTACAACTGTGTCTCTGGTATGTGTACGACTGTGTCTCTGGTATGTCTACAACTGTGTCTCTGGTATGTGTACGACTGTGTCTCTTGTATGTCTACAACTGTGTCTCTGGTATGTCTACAACTGTGTCTCTGGTATGTCTACAACTGTGTCTCTGGTATGTGTACGACTGTGTCTCTGGTATGTCTACGACTGTGTCTCTGGTATGTCTACAACTGTGTCTCTGGTATGTCTACAACTACGTCTCTGGTATGTCTACGGCTGTGTCTGTAGTATGTCTACAACTGCGTCAGTGGTATGTCTACAACTGTGTATCTGGTATGTCTACAACTGTGTCTCTTGTATGTCTACAACTGTGTATCTGGTATGTCTACAACTGTGTATCTGGTATGTCTTCGACTATGTCTGTGGTATGTTTACGACTGCGTCTCTGGTATGTCTACAACTGTCTACGACTGTCTCTGGTATGTCTACGGCTGTGCCTGTGGTATGTCTAGAGCTGCGTCTCTGGTTTGTCTACGACTGTGTCGCTGGTATGTTACATAAATGCGTCTCTGGTTTGTCTACGTCTATTTCTCTGGCATGCCTACGACTGTGTCTGTGGTATCTCTACGACTGTGTCTCTGGTATGTCTACGTTTGTATCTCTGGTGTGTCTACGTCTGTGTCTCTGGTATGTCTACGTCTGTTTCTGTGGTATCTCTACGACTGTGTCTACGTCTGTGTCTCTGGTATGTCTACGGCTGTGTCTCTGGTGTGTCTACGACTGTGTCTCTGGTATGTCTACGTCTGTGTCTCTGGTGTGTCTACGTCTGTGTCTCTGGTATGTCTACGTCTGTTTCTGTGGTATCTCTCCGACTGTGTCTCTGGTATGTCTACGTCTGTGTCTCTGATATGTCTACAACTGTGTCTCTGGTATGTCTACGTCTGTGTCTCTGGTATGTCTACAACTGTGTCTCTGGCATGTCTACGTCTGTGTCTCTGGTATGTGTACGACTCTATCTCTGGTATGTCTACGACTGTGTCTCTGGTATGTCTACAACTGTGTCTCTGGTATGTCTACAACTACGTCTCTGGTATGTCTACGGCTGTGTCTGTAGTATGTCTACAACTGCGTCAGTGGTATGTCTAAAACTGTGTATCTGGTATGTCTACAACTGTGTCTCTTGTATGTCTACAACTGTGTATCTGGTATGTCTACAACTGTGTATCTGGTATGTCTTCGACTATGTCTGTGGTATGTTTACGACTGCGTCTCTGGTATGTCTGAGACTATCTCTGGTATGTCTACGGCTGTGCCTGTGGTATGTCTAGAGCTGCGTCTCTGGTTTGTCTACGACTGTGTCGCTGGTATGTTGATAACTGCGTCTCTGGTTTGTCTACGTCTATTTCTCTGGCATGCCTACGACTGTGTCTGTGGTATCTCTACGACTGTGTCTCTGGTATGTCTACGTCTGTATCTCTGGTGTGTCTACGTCTGTGTCTCTGGTATGTCTACGTCTGTTTCTGTGGTATCTCTACGACTGTGTCTACGTCTGTGTCTCTGGTATGTCTACGGCTGTGTCTCTGGTGTGTCTACGACTGTGTCTCTGGTATGTCTACGTCTGTGTCTCTGGTGTGTCTACGTCTGTGTCTCTGGTATGTCTACGTCTGTTTCTGTGGTATCTCTCCGACTGTGTCTCTGGTATGTCTACGTCTGTGTCTCTGATATGTCTACAACTGTGTCTCTGGTATGTCTACGTCTGTGTCTCTGGTATGTCTACAACTGTGTCTCTGGCATGTCTACGTCTGTGTCTCTGGTATGTCTACAACTGTGTCTCTGGTATGTCTACGTCTGTGTCTCTGGTATGTCTACAACTGTGTCTCTGGTATGTCTACGTCTGTGTCACTGGTATGTCTATGACTGTGTCTCTGGTATGTCTACAACTGTGTCTCTGGTATGTCTACGTCTGTGTCTCTGGTATGCCCACGACTGTGTCTCTGGTATGTCTACGTCTGTGTCACTGGTATGTCTACAACTGTGTCTCTGGTATGTCTACGACTGTGTCTCTGGTATGTGTACGACTGTGTCTCTGGTATGTCTACGTCTGTGTCACTGGTATGTCTACGACTATGTCTCTGGTATGTCTTCTACTTCTACTGCGTCTCTGGTATGTCTACAACATGTATCCCCAAGCAGACTAGCTCAGCTGCTGGGTAGGCGACTTTTGTTTGACTGAGACATTACATTTAACACATGTTAGCCCTGACAAACAATGTCTAGTGTGACCCTGTCATATTCTAGCCCTGACAAACAATGTCTAGTGTGACCCTGTCATATTCTAGCCCTGACAAACAATGTCTAGTGTGACCCTCTCATATTCTAGCCCTGACAAACAATGTCTAGTGTGACCCTCTCATATGTCTAGCCTGACAAACTCTGTCTAGTGTGACCCTCTCATTAGCCCTGATAAACAATGTCTAGTGTGACCTCTGGTCATATTCTAGCCCTGACCTGGTGTGTCTAGTGTGACCCTGTCTATATTCTAGCCCTGACAAACATGTCTAGTGTGACCCTGACATATTCTAGCTAGTCTGACAAACAATGTCTAGTGTGACCCTGTCATATTCTAGCCCTGACAAACAATGTCTAGTGTGACCCTGTCATATTCTAGCCCTGATAAACAATGTCTAGTGTGACCCTGTCATATTCTAGCCCTGACAAACAATGTCTAGTGTGACCCTGTCATATTCTAGCCCTGATAAACAATGTCTAATGTGACCTTGTCATGTATATTCTAGCCCCAGAGTCAGGATATTGTGTACGCGGCACGACTGCAGTTTAACGTTTCCTTGTTTCACTAGCGTGTGGTACTATTGTGAGGTTTTAAACAATGCTAACGGCTATTCAGTAAACAATGCTAACGGCTGTTCAGTGAACAATGCTAACGGCTGTTCAGTCAATAATGGTAACGGCTGTTCAGTCAACAATGCTAACGGCTGTTCAGTCAACAATGCTAACGGCTGTTCAGTCAACAATGCTAACGGCTGTTCAGTCGAAAATGCTAACGGCTGTTCAGTTTACAATGCTGCACTACTGAAATTACAGTTGTGTAGTAAAACAATAAACAGCAAAAACTGAAACTAAGGTAAGGCGAATAAGTAGTAAACATAATAATATGAATGTTCATGTTAACGGTAATACGGCTAAACAAGTAAGAGAATTCAAATATCTAGGAAGCACACTTACGGAGAATGTTATCAGTGAGACGACCCAATCACGACACTGGGCTATAACGGGGTATCAGTGAGACGACAAAACCACGACACTGGGCTATAACGGGGTATCAGTGAGACGACAAAACCACGACACTGGGCTATAACGGGGTATCAGTGAGACAACAAAACCACGACACTGGGCTATAACGGGGTATCAGTGAGACGACAAAACCACGACACCGGGCTACAATCTGGTATCAGTGAGACAGCAAAACCACGACACTGGGCTATAACGTGGTATCAGTGAGACAACAAAACCACGACACTGGGCTACAACGTGGTATCAGTGAGACGACAAAACCACGACACCGGGCTACAATCTGGTATCAGTGAGACAGCAAAACCACGACACTGGGCTATAACGTGGTATCAGTGAGACAACAAAACCACGACACTGGGCTACAACGGGGTATCAGTAAGACGAAAAAAACACGACACTGGGCTATAACGGGGTATCAGTGAGACAACAAAATCACGACACTGGGCTATAACGGGGTATCAGTGAGACAACAAAATCACGACACTGGGCTATAACGGGGTATCAGTGAGACAACAAAACCACGACACTGGGCTACAACGGGGTATCAGTGACACAACAAAACCACGACACTGGGCTACAACGGGGTATCAGTAAGACGAAAAAACCACGACACTGGGCTATAACGTGGTATCAGTGAGACAACAAAATCACGACACTGGGCTATATAAGGGGTATCAGTGTCCAACAAAAACCACGACCACGACACTGGGAAACAACTAAAACGTTTGTCTCAGTAAGTAACGAAAAAACCACGACACTGGGCTATAACGTGGTATCAGTGAGACAACAAAACCACGACACTGGGCTACAACGTGGTATCAGTGAGACAACAAAACCACGACACTGGGCTACAACGTGGTATCAGTGAGACGACACACTACTAAACCACGACACCGGGCTACAATCTTGGTATCAGTGAGACATGCAAACCCACTGCTGACATGTCTAAAACGTGGTACAGTGAGACGACCAAAACCACGACACTGGTATGCTACTACATCTGTATCAGTGAGACAGCAAATGCTGTGTTTGTCTCTGTGGGTGTCAAGACACTGGGTCTACAAACTGTGGTATCAGTGTGTGACGACAAATTGACTGTGTCACGTGTGTCTATGGGCTGTCAAATCTGGTCTCATGTTGGTGTCAGCAAACCCACGACACTGGGCTACAACGTGTGGTATCAGTGAGTGACGACAAACCTGTACGACATGGGCACACAACGTGGTATCAGTGAGCGCGTGTATTGTTAAAACCACGACACTGCCTGCTATAACGTGGTATCAGTAAGACGAAAAAAACATCTTGGTATCACTGGGTATAACGTGGTATCAGTGAGTCAAAACCACGACACTGGGCTTGTCGTGGTATCAGTGAGACAACAAAACCACGACACTGGGCTACAACGTGGTATCTAGTGAGACAACAAAACCACAACATGGGCTATTACGTATGCGTGGTATCAGTACGACGAAAAAACCTACGACACTGTTTGGTGTACAATCTGGTATGTAGTGAGTACAGCAAACCCACGACATCTGGTATGTATGTACACACACGCATGTCTTGGGTAAAGTCAGTGTGGATGACGACAAATGTATGTACCACGGGTTTTTGGGCATGCAAAATCTGGTATCATGCTTTTGTGTTTCAGTTAGACGACCACGTACATACTGGGCTACAATACGATCACTATCATGCTTTATTAGTAGTAAACCACGACACTGGGCTACAACGTGGTATCAGTGAGAAGGACCGAAACCTACTACACGGTATCAGTGAGACGACACACCTACTACATCTTGGTATCAGTAAGACGAAAAATAAACCACGACACTGGTTTCAGTCAACACAATGCTATCAGCCTGTTATCAGTCAAACCACGACACTGGGCTACACAACGTGGTATCAGTAAGAGACAATGCTAACATCTGTTCAGACAACAAAACACGACACTACTACAACGGTGGTATCAGTGAGACAACAAAACCACGACACAGGGCTACAACTTGCACTACTGAAAGGTTGTATCAATAAACAGTGAGAACTGAAAAAAAGTACGACACTGGGCTATAATGAAA
Organism: Candidula unifasciata; assembly: GCA_905116865.2. NCBI lineage: Eukaryota > Metazoa > Mollusca > Gastropoda > Stylommatophora > Geomitridae > Candidula > Candidula unifasciata. The sequence goes on from CAJHNH020000903.1 coordinate 240,603, forward strand.
TGTGGTATCAGTGAGACAACAAAACCACGACACTGGGCTACACAACGTGGTATCAGTGAGACGACAAAACCACGACACTGGGCTACAACGTTGGTATCAGTAAACCACACCCTACAACATCTTGGTATCAGTGAGACAAAACCACGACACACCTACAACATCTTGTATCAGACACAAAACCACGACAACCTACAACATCTTGGTATCAGTGAGACAACAAAACCACGACACACCTACAACATCTTGGTATCAGTGAGACAACAAAACCACGACACACCTACTACATCTTGGTATCAGTGAGACGACACACCTACTACATCTTGGTATCAGTGAGACGACACACCTACTACATCTTGGTATCAGTGAGACGACACACCTACTACATCTTGGTATCAGTGAGACAACAACACAAAACAAAACCACCACGACACAACCTACTACATCTTGGTATCAGTGAGACAACAAAACCACGACACACCTACTACATCTTGGTATCAGTGAGACAACAAAACCACGACACACCTACTACATCTTGGTATCAGTGAGACAACAAAACCACGACACACCTACTACATCTTGGTATCAGTGAGACAACAAAACCACGACACACCTACAACATCTTGGTATCAGTGAGACAACAAAACCACGACAGTGACACAACAAAACCACAACCTATCATCTTGGTATCAGTGAGACAACAAAACCACGACACACCTACAACATCTTGGTATCAGTGAGACAACAAAACCACGACACACCTACAACATCTTGGTATCAGTGAGACAACAAAACCACGACACACCTACAACATCTTGGTATCAGTGAGACAACAAAACCACGAAACACCTACAACATCTTGGTATCAGTGAGACAACAAAAGAACGGTCAACAAACTCTGGGCTTGGTTTGATAAGCAAAAAGCAACAAACTGTTTATGTTGTGGTCTTACAAAGGCTATTTTGATTCTTAAATATCCAGAAACCACGATTTGTTAACTCTTTGCCTCGGTAGTATGGATATCGCAACCTTTTGGAATTTATTCCATGATAGATACTGTGAATCTGGGAGAAATGTGACTTTTTTGCCTACCCCTGGGCGTGAACACGGACCACAAGGAATTGTCACCCGGTCGCCGTGCAGTCAGGTTTAGCCAAGTGAGCTACAAAGGCTATAAATGACTCATATAGCGTTTTGCATGGTGATGAATCAACGAATGACTCAAAAACGGACACACTTGACTTTATACAACCGCACTGTCCAACCCTTCAGTAGCTAACGAAGATTGCCCACACTATCGGTGCCCGTTGCAAGCTGAGATATGGATGCTCTGTCTGTTGTGTCGCACAGTTGACTCTATCACAGACAGCCTTCACCACGCCCGCTTTATCGTAACAAAGCTCACCGCTCAGAGGAGCAGCAGCAGTCTTCTCATTATCACACACATCCGAAAAATTCTGGGCAAAAAGTCTACGATATGTTTCTGATTTGAGTAAATTGCATCAAAGACTGTGACTGACTTTATAAACGTGGGGAAAAGGAGGGGGGGGGGGGGTAATACTTGCTGAAGAATGTATACACTAAATGGTTCAAGTGGCACACATGGGTTGTGAGTTATGATCATGTCTAGGGCTGGTGTTGAAATCAGCTCGTTTTGTAGCTACGCAAAAGCAAAAGACAGCATCTGGAATATTTTTAGTCACACAAAATCAGCCTGTTGTCTGTAGGCACAGGTTTTTGACCCACCCTTGTGTGAATTAGACTAGGAGAGGTTGTACCAGCAAGCCACTGCGACGCCGCTGTTCTCATCATTGATACAATTTGCTTCCGCGTATTTTGTTTCTTGTTCTGACCGCGTGATTATGTTTGTCAATAGCTGCAGACATCGCCACCTTCTGCTCCGATGACGTCAAGAAGGGAAGGTCTCTGTACCTGGCCAACAAGGAGTACCCGGCATCCATCCGACCCAGGCCCGAGGGGGACGAGTGTCAGTGTCTGGTGAGAACCTCACATCCACAGGTAAGTGTCTGGTGAGAACCTCACACCCACAGGTGTGTGTCTGGTGATAACCCTAGGAGCCAAAAGTAGTCAATATATCCTGTAACTTAAGGTCACACCTGAAGGTCACTGAATGTGTACAGTATCTTTTGATCACGCGAACACACACACACACACACACACACACACACACACACACACACACACACACAGGTCAGTGAAAGTGTAAATATGAGTCATAACTCTAGGTAACTGATTATGTAATTTTGAGTCATGCCCCTAGGTCAATGAACGAGGTCATAACTGTAACACTCGCTTGCAGTTTATGCCGGGGTTCATGTGACACCCGTTGACTGTATAGAGGGTGAGCAGATTCCACTCTGATAGTCAAAAAAGGTGTGCAGTGGATTTTGAACACAATTGTTACGTTATTTTGGCTAAGTGTCTAGTTATGTCTAGACTTAGCAGGACTTCCGGTTAAAATGGACGCTAGACAGCGTTGCTGTTCGGAGCGGAGGCAAATTTTTTGCTTCTGTCGGACAGTGGCCGAAGTATTTTTGCTCCATTTGTAGACTGGATATAGTTTCGTCGCCCAGCTTCTGAGTTGAATGCATGGCGTGACCCTGTGAGCTGCGGATTGCATTTGCAATGTTTTTTCGACTGTGACCAACGTGGTGTGAATTGTAGATTCAGAAAATGGCGCGATGCCGGTCGTGCAATGCTGGCGGAACCCGTATTAAAATTGATCGCGCGGGCAACTGCTGATCTGTTGGCGACAAGTTCTGCTATCATCAATGATGAACTGCATTTATAATGTTGGACTGTTTGTGTTAGCACTTCGGATGGCTACCATATGCGTTAATGCGAGTGTATGCTAGATATGCTGAGACAGCAGTCTGTCAATCTTTCCACAAGGGACTGTGATAAACATTCTGGGTGTTTTTCGCTGGCACAGGAGCGGAGCAAAGATGGGGCGACCCGTTTGCTATGACGCTGAAACTAAGACTACCAGACCAGACCAGACTAGTTATGTTTGTCAAGTGTCATGTCATGTTATTGGCTAAGTGTCTGGTTATGTCTGTCAAGTGTCATGTTATGTTGGCTAAGTGTCTAGGTATGTCTGACAAGAGTCAAGTTATGTTGGCTAAGTGTCTAGGTATGTCTGACAAGAGTCAAGTTATGTTGGCTAAGTGTCTAGGTATGTCTGACAAGAGTCAAGTTATGTTGGCTAAGTGTCTAGGTATGTCTGACAAGAGTCAAGTTATGTTGGCTAAGTGTCTGGTTATGTCTGTCAAGTGTCATGTTATGTTGGCTAAGTGTCTAGTTATGTCTGTCAAGTGTCATGTTATGTTGGCTAAGTGTCTGGTTATGTCTGTCAAGTGTCATGTTATGTTGGCTAAGTGTCTAGTTATGTCTGACAAGTGTCATGTTATGTTGGCTAAGTGTCTAGTTATGTTGGCTAAGTGTCTGGTTATGTCTGTCAAGTGTCAAGTTATGTTGGCTAAGTGTCTAGTTATGTCTGTCAAGTGTCATGTTATGTTGGCTAAGTGTCTAGTTTTGTCTGCCAAGTGTCATGTTATGTTTGCTAAGTGTCTTAGTTATGTCTGCCAAGTGTCCTTTTACGTTGGCTAAGTTCTAGTTATGTCTGCTAGGATTCACGTTATGTCTGTGTCCTGTCTCAACAACACATCACTTGTATACTTGCCTCTAGGGTATTGGGATCCACACGATTGACGTGCTGCTGGCCTGGGCCGACACTGGACCCATCGAATGTCGGCGCAGTTTGAAGATCCAGGACCCCATAACCTACCAGAGGGATTTCCAGTGCGCCAACCGAGGCTACTATGGGTTCAAATCCATCTACAGCAGACCGGTTAGTAACGTGACCATCACCTTGACCAGTCTCCCTGGAGACGGCATGGCTTTTGTCTGGTTACAGGTCAAACGTAAGTTTCTGTGTGTGGGTGGGGTACTTTCTGTTTTCATGTGGTGGGTAAAAGTACTTTCTGTTTCTGTGTGTTGGGTGTGGGTACTTTCTGTTTTTATGTAGTGGGTAAAGGTACTTTCTGTTTTTATGTGGTGGGTGAGTTACTTTCTTTTTCTGTGTGCTGGGTGGGGTACTTTATATTTGTATGTGGTGGGTAAAGGTACTTTCTGTTTCTGTGTGTTGGGTGGGGGTACTTTATGTTTCTGTGGGGTGGGTGGGTACTTTCTGTTTTTATGTAGTGGCTAAAGGTACTTTCTGTTTCTGTGGGGTGGGTGGGTTGGGGTACTTTCTGTTTCTGTGGGGTTGTGGGTAATTATCTATTTTTCTGTGTGGTTGCTGGAGGCCCTGTTTCTATGTGGTAAGGCACCTTCTTGCTTCTGAGGCAGCAAACTTTTTACCAATGTGGAAACATATTTTTGCATGTGTGTGTATGTGCTGCTTGACTGTGTCTCGTTGACTATATCAGTGTGCCTATCTTTCACTTTGGTCATTCTGTCTCTCTGTATGTTTGTTCGTCGACATTTTTATCTCCTCGCCTCTCTCTAATCTTTGTTTTTATAATATGAAACATAGCATTGACGTTTTTTGTTTTTTTTTCTACTGATACATCCTATCTGTTCGTCCAAGTTCCTTTAGGTATCCGCTCTTTTGTTCGGCTACTCGTGAACACCTCTACTAATGCGTCTGTTGGTGTATCACATAATTGTCTGGCTCCTGTCTTGGTTATCTCGTTCCTGCCATGTATCTTGTCTGGCTCCTGTCTTGGTTATCTCGTTCCTGCCATGTATCTTGTCTGGCTCCTGTCTTGGTTATCTCGTTCCTGCCATGTATCTGTTCATCATCCTTGAAAACCTCATAACAGAGGCACCTAGATATTTGAAGACTGACCACATGATGATGTTGGTTTTAGGGCAGACAGCTTTCACTTGTAACTTTTGTTTGCTGTTGATTCTTTTTCTCCCCACTCTTGACTGAAAAAAACGCTAATTTGTAATGGCTTGTGAAATTGTTATCCCTGAGAAGATTACAATGTTTAGCACTGCCTTAACATCTACTAGCCCACAGTGCTGCGAGGAGCGGTATTTGTTTCTCTAATCTACATAACCATCCTATGCCCACGGGAAAATTGATTGTTGTTTTGCTCTTATATTATAACCACTTGCATTGTTCCTGTTTAATCAGAGAATAAATGTTGCCTCTTGTCATCAATGTTGTGTACGGTCTCTGGGCAGACAACAAATCTTATCTCTAGTTATCTGTGTTGTGTAGTCTCTAATGAGACAACATTTATTGCCTTAACCATTTGTGTTGTGTGGAGTCTCTGATCGGACAATACATTTCAAATGTTGTCTCCAGTCCTCTGTGTTGTGTAGAGTCTCTCAATGGACAACTGTTGGCTTTTACCAGCTGTGTTGTGTAGAGTCTGCAGTCAGGCAACAATTGTTGCCTTTTACCATCTGTGTTGTGTAGTGTCTGTAATCAGGCACCAATTGTTACCTTTTACCAGCTGTGTTGTGTAGCGTCTGGTGTATTCGTCCACAGCCAACGACGCAGACGGAACCATCGAGATTCTGTGCGGACAGTCCCTACAGAGCCTCATCAATCGATTGCGCCACCAGGCAGAGTCCAGAGAGCGGGAACTCAGCGCCAAGAGATTAGAGCAGGAAAACATGGAAGCCAAGAAAGATGGCGCTAGCAAATCTGAAGAAGATGAGAACAGGGCCTTCAACATCACCCTTGCCACGGCAACAATAAAATCTCACAAACTGAACTCTGACCTTGGTAAGACACAAACCTTCACCTGTTTGCTTACAATATGTCGCCTGTTATTGTGTCGGGTATGGATGTACATAATTGGGTAAAGCCTTGTAAATCATGTACATGTCAGTCGGATAGGCAAATGTCCCCTCGCCTGGCAGCATTATTTTAGATCAGGTAAGGGAGAATAAAATAAGACGTAAAATCTACATGTGAGAAATTGCATGCTTGTAACACAAATCTTAAACTAGTATATTTTCAGGTGGAAGTAGACAGCGGAACCCACCAAAGGCCACCCGACGCTCTGAAGCAGCTAGCCAAGGGCATTGCACCAAAGGGGACCAGCACCAGGGAATCCCTGTCTAACTTACGCCACCCTAAATGTATCTATAACAATGCCTTTCAGTCCTATTTCAGACCCTGTCCTAAGGCCGAATACCAGCGTGAAGGCCTAAGTGATTACAAAAACTTTAACATTCTTTCAGGCAGAAGTTGACAACGGAAACCACCACAGGCCATCCGACGTTCTGAAGCAGACCGCTGAAGACATTGCAC
>CAJHNH020000903.1:254935-277993 GCA_905116865.2 Candidula unifasciata
CATGCTTTTGTGTTTTGACTATAACTAGAAATGTCAGAGAAATATCACTACTATACCAAACTAAACGAGTCAATACAAAGGCACGGAAATAAACAATACTAGACACGAGGGCGGAAGTAATAACAGTGGTAACCAGCATGTATTCGGCCCCTTCAGTGCCTGCATAGTCTTCGTTTTACAAAAAATTAGTATGACGTCTGGTTGTCTGGTGTGGTTAGGTGACGTCATCTAAGCCCCTAACGACCCTTAGTAACTATCGATTAGTGACACGTCCGGTTGGACATTACCAACCACCCTATATACCCTTAGTAACTATCGATTAGTGACACGTCCGGTTGGACATTACCAACCACCCTGTATACCCTTAGTAACTATCGATTAGTACACGTCTGGTTGGACATTACCAACCACCCTGTATACCCTTAGTAACTATCGATTAGTGACACGTCCGGTTGGACATTACCAACCACCCTATATACCCTTAGTAACTATCGATTAGTGACACGTGTGGTTGGACATTACCAACCACCCTATATACCCTTAGTAACTATCGATTAGTGACACGTGTGGTTGGACATTACCAACCACCCTATATACCCTTAGTAACTATCGACTAGTACACGTCCGGTTGGACATTACCAACCACCCTATATACCCTTAGTAACTATCGACTAGTACACGTCCGGTTGGACATTACCAACCACCCTATATACCCTTAGTAACTATCGATTAGTGACACGTGTGGTTGGACATTACCAACCACCCTATATACCCTTAGTAACTATCGATTAGTGACACGTGTGGTTGGACATTACCAACCACCCTATATACCCTTAGTAACTATCGATTAGTGACACGTGTGGTTGGACATTACCAACCACCCTATATACCCTTAGTAACTATCGATTAGTGACACGTCCGGTTGGACATTACCAACCACCCTATATACCCTTAGTAACTATCGATTAGTACACGTCCGGTTGGACATTACCAACCACCCTATATACCCTTAGTAACTATCGATTAGTGCACGTCCGGTTGGACATTACCAACCACCCTATATACCCTTAGTAACTATCGATTGGTACACGTCCGGTTGGACATTACCAACCACCCTGTGTGGTTGGTGGTGACACGTGTGTTTGGTTGATGACGACCTCTAGGGAGCAGCTGGTACACGCTGTTGACAAAGCAGAACTAGAGTGCTTGTATATTGATATGTCAGAGGGTTGACAGGTTAGGAAAGCGGTATTGGTTGGTCTGACCACAGATGACCCCCGTCTTCTACATCCTCTATTGGTCCCTCCCTGTTGAGTGTTGAGTACTTCACTAATCATTTCTGTATCGACAGAGTTGTAATGTTAACAAAGACCTTTAGTACTGGTTTTAGCGTACTGGACAGTTATGTATGAGAACACACAGGTGACAGAGAATCAACCGACTCACTCTGCTTCAAAACGTTGTTAGTATATGATGCTAACTATGTATGTGAATCGGTCTACCTGATACAGTGATCAGTCTCCCAAAAAACCGCTTTCTAATTTTAGAAACATTTCCTGGCTTCTGACTTAGAATAGACTTGAACATGATCTCAGATGTCGGTCATGAACTTGGTGCTAGCAACTGGATATGATAATTTTGTTACAGACATGATATTATCATTATCTTATAGACGGGAAAGAAACATGTCACTACACATAGATATAAACAATACTACATAAAAACATATTTAGCAGACTTATCGCGGATGTCGAGCTCAGCAAAGACAGGCATACATTCCTGACATAGCTTGGTATATAAGTTGCACTGTCCTTGACTTGGTGTTTCAACTTGCTTTATTTCTTGCAGAAAACGCTCGGCAGCTAGACAACTAAAGGCACTGGAACTTCAACCAGCGTTAACCCCTGAACCACTAGACATGACATCCTACTGTAGCTACGACTATGATGTAGACCATGTTTGCTCCATTAACAGGTCACCACTGAAGAGGTCGGCCCTGACAGACGACAGTTCTATGGGCTCCAGTTTGAGACCTAATGGCTTTACAACCCTTGCTCATGCAGATAGGTGCCAAATCCATCGGGATTTAAGTTCCAGTGCTCTTCTACCTCCAGGCATCTCAACGCCGCCACCGTCGGCACAAAACAGGTTGCTGCTGGGCGGGAGATCTTTCCGAGAGGTTCATTATCCCGGGGACATGTCCTTGAGGTTCGTCAAGCCGTTGATGAACACCAGCAAAAGCTTCACGTCCAGCGGCTTGGACTCCAGCGAGCACTACCCCCAGGGACACACCACTCTGCCGGCCAACAGAAAAGCTGTACTGGTCAGCTGTGGTCCCAAAAGTCCTCTGGGCAAGCGCAGCAAAAGTGTGACCTTCTCACAACCGGTCGCCATGGTAACGCCCATGAACTCTGAGTCGGAAGAGTCCATGGAGAAATCGATGCTGAGTGTGGAAGTGGATGACCCCAGTTACGACAATCTCAACAAACTGGACATCCCTGACTACCCAGTTATCCCTGGAGACAGTGACCTTATCCACTTTTCCAAGTGGGACCACGAAGTCCAAGAACAGAATCCCATCAGGTCCAAATCCATGTCCACTTTTCATAATCCGAATACTTCTACCCCTGAGACGAAAGTTTTTGTGACCCCATCTTGTGACCTTAGAGTGAACTTTGACACAGAGGATCTTTCTTATATGTCTGACTCGCCTTCAAGCTTCTGGAGCCCACCCAAGCATAACGGGAAGCCCCTGGTGCTACCAAAACCTCAGAAAGCTGAACTATATGAAACCGGAGTATAGAAATAACGCATGGTTTGACAGAATCGATGTGAAGGTTTAAATCCTGCACATTCTATTCTAATATCTCAGTTTTGATTGGAAAACGAGCTGTGCATGTTTGTGACTTGAACACCGCCTGACTTTTGTTGCGATAATTAAATAGGAACAATAGACGGAGTCGGCTGAAACAATCATCGAATTCTATTTGGCAGCCAGAGCGAGTGGTTGTGAAGAACACGGAGAACTGGACCTGGTAACAGACCAAACTGAAGAACAGACAATACACGCTACCTCAGAGGGAAAGCCAATCTTCCAGATGGGGCAAACAGTTGTCAAAAGCCATATCTAGACAAAGGCCAATCAAATGATAGCGGACAAAAAGACACCATGATCTCAGTGACCTGTATTGTATTGCTGTCTGACATACTCCACCTCTGATCCTACATGCTGAATCATCCAATGTAAAGCCACTTTAACGGACTAACCATGTATCAGACTGTTTGTTGCCCTTGTCCTGTCTTATTGTCTCATCGACAGTGACAGGTCAGTGTCTTATTGTGTTAGACCTGTGTTTGGTAGTAACATGACCGTGCCTCAGTGTGATTGATTTGTGTCAGTAACATGCCACTGTCTTATTGTGATAGCTTTGTGTCAGACAATAACAACACAGTGTCTCAAAGGGATAGACTTGTGTCAGTGACATGTCAGTGGCTCACTGTGATAGACATGTGTCAGACAGTAACACCCTAGTGTCTCTTTGTGATGGACATGTGTCAGACAGTAACACCCTAGTGTCTCTTTGTGATGGACATGAGTCTGGCAGTAACATTCTAGTGTCTCTTTGTGATGGACATGAGTCTGGCAGTAACATTCTAGTGTCTCTTTGTGATGGACATGAGTCTGGCAGTAACATGTCACTGTGGTAGACATGTGTCAGTGACATGTCAGTGTTAGATCTGTGTCAGATCTTAATATGCCAGGGCCTCTTTGTGATAGATCTGTGTCAGACAGTAACATCCTAGTGTCTCTGTGTGACAGACATGTGTCAGACAGTAATATTCTAGTGTCTCACTGTGTTAGCCATGTGTCAGTGATATGTCAGATCTTAATATGCCAGGGCCTCTTTGTGATAGATCTGTGTCAGACAGTAACATCCTAGTGTCTCTATGTGACAGACATGTGTCAGACAGTAACGTTCTAGTGTCTCACTGTGTTAGCCATGTGTCAGTGATATGTCAGTGTTAGATCTGTGTCAGACATTGGCGCATCAGTGTCTCCTTATCAAGCCCATGTTTATTATTTATGACGCCCCTATGCAGTTACTTATAGTACGCTCCTTCTTCAGTCAGCTAAACTTTAACATCGCCATTACCAAACTATTATAATGCCAGGTCACTAATCCAGTGAGGTTTTTTTTTTTTTTTTTTTTTTATGATAACAGTCATGAAAATATAAACATCTTGTTAAAACGTTACATTTTGCAGCCTTCAAAATTTCCTCGCGCCCCAATATTTGTCTGTTCTATGTTAGATGTTAGATATGTCTAGAAGTGGCCTTAGATATATCAATGCTCGTTGGAATATTCTAAGGCCACATGAGTTGGCATTTAGGTGATTTTTTTCACTGCGAAAATTCATTACCTCTATTCTTCTTTATTTAGTTTGGCACACACACACACACACACACACACACACACACACTCATGAATTCACACAATCATGCATTCACACAATCATGCGTTCACACAGTCATGCATTCACACACAGAGTCGTGCATTAACACAGTCATGCATTCACACACAAAGTCGTGCATTCACACAGTCAGGCATTCAAACAGTCATGCATTCGCAGTCATGCATTCACACCGCCATGCATTCACACAGTCATGCATTCAAACAGTCATGCATTAACACAATCATGCATTGACACGGTCATGCATTCACACAGCCATGCATTCACACAGTCTTGCATTCACACAGTCATGCAGTCACACAGTCATGCATTCACACAGTCAGGGATTAACACAGTGAGGCATGCACACAGTCATGAACGCGCACAGTTATGCATCTACACAGCCATGCATGCACACAGTGATTGACGCACACAACACAACTTGTCTAAAACCGAGAAACTACTGATTACACAAAAAACAAATACCAGGTGAACAAACTGGCAGTTCTTCGCCCAGCCTCGTGTCTCTCACTCTCTCATACACCAGCCTCGTGTCTCTCACTCTCTCATACACCAGCCTCACATCTCTCACTCTCTCATACACCAGAGTCGTGTGTCTCACTCTTTCATACACCATCTTTATGTCTCTCACTCTCTCATACACCAGCGTCGTGTCTTTCACTCTTTCATACACCAACCTCGTGTCTCTCACTCTCTCATACACCAGCCTCGTGTCTCTCACTCTCTCATACACCAGCCTCGTGTCTCTAACTCTCTCATACACTAGACTCGTGTCTCTCACTCTCTCATACACCAGCCTCGTGTCTCTCACTCTGTCATACAATAGCCTCGTGTCTCTAACTCTCTCATACACCAGCCTCGTGTCTCTCACTCTCTCATACACCAGCCTCGTGTCTCTAACTCTCTCATACACTAGCCTCGTGTCTCTCACTCTCTCATACACCAGCCTCGTGTCTCTCACTCTCTCATACAATAGCCTCGTGTCTCTAACTCTCTCATACACCAGCCTCGTGTCTCTCACTCTCTCATACACCAGCCTCGTGTCTCTCACTCTCTCATACACCAGCCTCGTGTCTCTCACTCTCTAACACACCAGCCTCGTGTCTCTTACTCTCTCATACACCAGCGTCGTGTCTCTCACTTTCTCATACACTAGCCTCGTGTCTCTCACTCTCTCATACACCAGCCTCGTGTCTCTCACTCTCTCATACACCAGCCTCGTGTCTCTCACTCTCTCATACACCAGCCTCGTGTCTCTCACTCTCTCATACACCAGCCTCGTGTCTCTCACTCTCTAACACACCAGCCTCGTGTCTCTCACTCTCTCATACACCAGCGTCGTGTCTCTCACTTTCTCATACACTAGCCTCGTGTCTCTCACTCTCTCATACACCAGCCTCGTGTCTCTCACTCTCTCATACACCAGCCCCGTGTCTCTCACTCTCTCATTCATCCTCATGTCTCTGACTCTCTCATACACCATGCTAGTGTCTCTCACTGTCTGATACATCAGCCCCGTCTCTCTCACTCTCTCATACACCAGCCTCCTGTCTCTCGCTCTCTCAAACACCAACCTCGTGTCTCTCACTCTCTCATACACCAGCCTCATGTCTCTCACTCTCTCATACACCAGCCTCATGTCTCTCACTCTCTCATACACCAGCCTCATGTCTCTCACTCTCTCATACACCAACCTCGTGTCTCTCACTCTCTCATACACCAGCCTCAGGTCTCTCACTCTCTCATACACCAACCTCGTGTCTCTCACTCTCTCATACACCAGCCTCATGTCTCTCACTCTCTCATACACCAGCCTCATGTCTCTCACTCTCTCATACACCAACCTCGTGTCTCTCACTCTCTCATACACCAGCCTCATGTCTCTCACTCTCTCATACACCAACCTCGTGTCTCTCACTCTCTCATACATCAGCCTCATGTCTCTCACTCTCTCATACACCAGCCTCCTGTCTCTCGCTCTCTCATACACCAACCTCGTGTCTCTCACTCTCTCATACACCAGCCTCATGTCTCTCACTCTCTCATACACCAGCCTCATGTCTCTCACTCTCTCATACACCAACCTCGTGTCTCTCACTCTCTCATACACCAGCCTCATGTCTCTCACTCTCTCATACACCAACCTCGTGTCTCTCACTCTCTCATACATCAGCCTCATGTCTCTCGCTCTCTCATATACCAACCTCGTGTCTCGCACTCTCTCATAGACTGTCATTTGACAAAGATTGTCAATTTAAAGTTAAAAAAAAAAACCAAGCCTTATATAGGACTTGAACTGCACCCTTCTATCGCCTAAGATTTGTACTCCGCTGGTCTCTACTAACGGTTTTTTTTTTTAATGTGTTGCAATGATGTACAAAACGGTTATGATTGTATTGTTGATATTAGATATTATCGATCATTATTATAATTAGCCTGATATTATGTTATTTACAACTGACACGACGGCTGTTGTCCTGTGTGAACCTCATGTATTTCCCTGTTATCTGTTGAACAAACACACACATCACGTGACTGCATGCGACAGCCATGTCAACCACAATGCAAACTCTGTTCTGTACCCAGTGAATTTTTCCAATCACAGTCAGAACGGTTGGGATTCGGAGAAACTAAATCACCAGTGGTTTTGTGCAAGTTCTTCTCTGTTTACTTCTACAGACTTTAAACAATTTGCATCTACCTTCTTTAATCGGGCCCCAAGTCTTTCTCTTCAGTTGCAAAGCTCAGTCGCAGAATTTTTTTTTTTTTTTTAAATCTGTCTTTGTTGTTGTAATGGTCCATTTTGTCATTCCTGGCACATTTATGATTGGAAAATGACAACTACTAAGCCTACATTATGTGCTTGAATTCGGATGGGTGCTATAATGCACATTGTATATCAACCACTTGAATCAAAACACTTATGTACCAACATAGGATTGCTTCGACTTTTACTGTCATTTACTTTCTGTCTCTTCTCGCGGTTGCACTGGCAATATTCATCCCTTTTGGACGCCATTCTCTGTCTGTCTGTCTGTCTGTCTCTCTCTCTCTCTCTCTCTCTCTCCCTCTCTCTTTCTGCCTCTCTCTCTCTCTCTGTGTGTGTGTGTGTGTATGCGCGCGCTTGAGCGTGCGGGTGTTAATATTAGATGTTACAATGTCTAAATGTTGTTAATTATTCACAGTCTACGTTTTGAAAGTGAAATATCCTCACCACCTAATCCTATACCATGGAGACATGCAATTAGCTGTACATGTCCACCTCTGATAAACGTTTTCTTGGAGTTCATAAAACATCAGAAAAATTAAAACATATTTTGTCTCATCTCAAGTATTTTCTGTTGGCGTGTGTGATGGCTTCTCTAATACCACTACTTATGAGGACCCCAAGCTGTTCTCTGGAAACTGAGTTGTCTGTTTTGCATCTTCTATTATTCTATCACGTTTCATGTTGAGATATCTCTCACGTATCGTGTTGAGAATTCTCTCACGTTTCATGTTGAGATATCTCTCACGTATCATGTTGAGAATTCTTTCACATTTCATGTTGAGATATCTCTCACGTGTCTTGCTGAGATATCTCTCGCGAATAATGTTGAGATATCTCTCACGTACCATGTTGAGAATTCTCTCACATTTCATGTTGAGATATCTTTCACATTTCACGTTGAGACATCTCTTACGTATCACGTTGAGAATTCTCTCACATTTCATGTTGATATATCTCTCACGTATGGTGTCGAGAATTCTCTCACATTTCATGATGAGAATTCGCTCACGTTTCATGTTTAGATATCTCTCACGTATCATGTTGAGAATTCTCCTAATAATTTTGACCAGAAGCCTACCGTTCTCTCATCTTCACAACCAACATCTGTTTACTAGGTCAGTGTGATCTATCGATTCAAATGTTGTCCTCTATGGGCTGATACCTAACAGTTTACCATTCCATGCTAAGATTGAGGAGTCGCAAATGGGATGATAAACCAACGGAGCAGATCCTAGATGCCTGGTTCAACCTCTAAGAAAGTTAACATGCTGCACCTGTAACAGCTACGTCACTGCACCAAAGCTTTACTAGCCATCTGCAGACCCATGCGGCTAAGTGACACAAAACTGACAGATTCAAATCATTTCTGTCTGAAGCCTCTGTGAGTACTAATTATTAGATCAGAGTTTATACTGCACGTCATTTCTCTGGGTCCAGTCTACAGAATCTCAGAGATCTTGTGACAGTTCCCGTGTGAACGTCATTTCTCTGGGTCCAGTCTACAGAATCTCAGAGATCTTGTGACAGTCCCCGTGTGAACGTCATTTCTCTGGGTCCAGTCTACAGAATCTCAGAGATCATGTGACAGTTCCCGTGTGAACGTCATTTCTCTGGGCCCAGTCTACAGAATTTCAGAGATCTTGTGACAGTCCCCGTGTGAACGTCATTTCTCTGGGTCCAGTCTACAGAATTTCAGAGATTTTGTGACAGTCCCAGTGTGAACGTCATTTCTCTGTGTCCAGTCTACAGAATCTCAGAGATAGTGTGACAGTCCCAGTGTGAACGTCATTTCTCTGTGTCCAGTCTACAGAATTTCAGAGATAGTGTGACAGTCCCAGTGTGAACGTCATTTCTCTGGGCCCAGTCTACAGAATCTCAGAGATAGTGTGACAGTCCCCGTGTGAACGTCATTTCTCTGTGTCCAGTCTACAGAATCTCAGAGATAGTGTGACAGTCCCCGTGTGAACGTCATTTCTCTGTGTCCAGTCTACAGAATCTCAGAGATAGTGTGACAGTCCCAGTGTGAACCTCATTTCTCTGTGTCCAGTCTACAGAATCTCAGAGATAGTGTGACAGTCCCCGTGTGAACGTCATTTCTCTGGGCCCAGTCTACAGAATCTCATAGATAGTGTGACAGTCCCCGTGTGAACGTCATTTCTCTGTGTCCAGTCTACAGAAAATCTCAGAGATAGTGTGACAGTCCCATGTGAACCTCATTTCTCTGTGTCCCAGTCTACAGAATCTCAGAGATAGTGTGACAGTCCCAGTGTGAACCTCATTTCTCTGGGTCCAGTCTACAGAATCTCAGAGATAGTGTGATCAGTCCCAGTGTGAACGTCATTTCTCTCTGTGTCCAGTCTACAGAATCTCAGAGATAGTGTGACAGTCCCCGTGTGAACGTCATTTCTCTGTGTCCAGTCTACAGAATCTCAGAGATAGTGTGACAGTCCCAGTGTGAACGTCATTTCTCTGTGTCCAGTCTACAGAATCTCAGAGATAGTGTGACAGTCCCAGTGTGAACCTCATTTCTCTGTGTCCAGTCTACAGAATCTCAGAGATAGTGTGACAGTCCCAGTGTGAACCTCATTTCTCTGGGTCCAGTCTACAGAATCTCAGAGATAGTGTGACAGTCCCAGTGTGAACGTCATTTCTCTGTGTCCAGTCTACAGAATCTCAGAGATAGTGTGACAGTCCCCGTGTGAACGTCATTTCTCTGTGTCCAGTCTACAGAATCTCAGAGATAGTGTGACAGTCCCAGTGTGAACGTCATTTCTCTGTGTCCAGTCTACAGAATCTCAGAGATAGTGTGACAGTCCCCGTGTGAACGTCATTTGCGTCTGAGCTGCTTGTGGGCTGATAACTGCGTTATTTTTCTGTTTTATAATTCATTACTTGATTATGTACCTTACCTAGGAATATCTTTGTACTGTATGTAGCATTATAAAATAATTATACAATAAACATTGTATTTCATAAATTGGTGTCCCACGTAGCGTTGTGTGTGTGTGTGTGTCTGTGTGTGTGTGTGTGCTGGTTGCCTGCTTGTTTGATGAGTGTGGGTGTTTGGCACGTGTGGTGATAGTAGTTGGGAGGAGGGGGAAGGGGGGGGGGGGAGGGTTATGTGAATGCTGGGTTTATAGGTATCAGATAGCGAGGATGACCATTTATTATCTGGGCTTCCGCAAATGTTTTGTTTTTTAAAAGTACCAATTTTCTGTTTTAAAGTACCAGAACACATCGAAAAGTAAAACATTTTTAATATCAAATTTAAAAACTGTTTAAAACATATTTACAAAAATACACACATACATACTTAGTGTGTGCGTGTGTGTGTGTGTGCGCGCGTGTATGTCTGTGTATAGGTGAAACAGGCTTTCTTTGTGTTTGGCCAGAATGACATTCTTTGCCCGAAACATTATTGCTGTACTATGTCGTTTGTTACAAGTCTCTCTGTGTTTGTGAGTGGAGGGGGGGAGGGGGGGGGGGTAGGGTTGTTTGCTTCTATTTGTTGCAGGTAATATGCTGCAGTAATAACTTTATTATCATCAAAGCATTTTCTGTTGAGGTCTCCAAAGAGCGATTTCTGAATCCTAAAACTGTCAGATGCGAGAATACGTTTTCTGCGGCTGCAGAGGAACAAGGTCATGCCAAAAGACTAAGAATAGGTTTTGATACTAATGGAATCATCTCTACGTTTGTCTTGTGAAATGACGAACCACAAATGTGTTGGTATTTTTTTAAGCATTAGGTAAGTTGATCTTGTACTATTGGTTCCCTTTGTTTTTTTGTTTTTTTTTTTTTTTTTTTGTTTGTTCAAAAATTTTTTTTTTTTTGTTGTTGTTCAAAAGTGTTTTTTAAGCACAAATATGTCCTGACCAGCTGCATAATAAAAGTCGGATTTGCTTCAGTGACACAAGCAGAAATAAAAAAAAGAGAATAGGAATGGCCAAAACTGACTTCAATAGGAGAATAGTGCACAAGTGGTAAGTATATTTAGTCCTGCTATATGGTGCAGAAACCTGGACAATGAACAAGCAACTCGACAATCAAATTGAGTCTCTGGAGATTTGGATATACAGAAGAATATGTCCTATTTCATAGAAACAAATACAATCCAATACAGAGGTTCTGCAAAGGCTACAAATGAAAAGAAAACTTTTAAAAGAAATAAAAAGAGTCAATTGAAATACTTTTGGCACATTAAAAGACATGACACACTTTTAAAAACCATACTAGAAGGAAAGATCGAAGGCAGGAGAGCAAGAGATAGGCAAGGATACAAGTGGGAGGACAGCATCAAGAGATGGACAGGCAGTAGCCTGAGAGAGTGTACAACCAAGACAAGAGACAGAGAGTGTTGGAGATCCATTGCAACCAACCTTGACTGTGGAGGCGGCACCTGATTGATTTTTTCAGTATAATTTAAGTGGATCCGCGTTCAATGGCAACAATTTCAGATATTCAAGTCAAATTTCTAAAAGCTGCCGAAACATCAGATGTAGTACCAAAAGTACAGTTTTGCTCGGCAAATGTCAAAAAGTACCAAATGTGTACAAATATACAAATTTCCGCAGGCCTGTTTATGATATGAGGTGACTAACACAGTCCGTTAGTGTTGTAAGTGCTAGTTATCAGACCAGTAGAACTAGACTGACTAACGGCGAGAAGTAACGTGCTCTAAACACATCAGATGAAATACAGGATAACTGGAAGTCTGTAGCAGCCCTTGGCCTTGTTGAGTATTATACATCCGTGTATTCCAGGTGTTCATGTTAAAATCACCACAATTTTTATCAAAATTAACACTTACCTATTTGACCTGGTGGGTCGAGTAGCCATTGAGGCAAATATACTGACTGAAGATTTTCGTGGTAAAGTGGTCACGTCGTTTGTCTTGCGCTCTGAACGCTGTAGGTTCGCTTGCCTAACGCGTCGTTCAGTTCACAGGTTTACGGAGATAAAGTCGTTCGTCGCTGGAGCTACGGAGCTCGAACTCTGTGTGATGCTTTCAGCAGACAGCTAGCTGTTCTGCGAAAGTAGATCAGGACATGGGGTATACAAGTCGGCCAGTGAAGTCGATCTTCTCAACGTTTACTAACTGTAACAATACTTACTTCTTTTGCAAATTGCTACAAGACAGTCTGGTCTAGACTAGCCCATTGACCACCACTATGTTGGCCGGACTCTGTCAAAAGACTTAGTCCGGTCAAGACTGGCCCAAACACCACCAATATGTTGGCCGGACTATTTCACAAGACTTAGTCTGGTCTAGACTGGTCCATTGACCAGCACTATGTTAGCTGGACTCTGTCACATTTGAGGCGCTGTCATGTCAATTGCAAGGTCCCCTTTCCCTGCTGGGTACATGGAGCCAGCCAAATATTTTATAGACCAATTGGCTCTTCATGGCTCATGTGATCAGTGTCACACTGATCTCATTTACCTCCTGGAACGGTTTTTAACTCACTGATCTCATTTACCCACTGGAACGGTTTTTGACACACTGATCTCATTTACCTCCTGGAACGGTTTTTGACACACTGATCTCATTTACCTCCTGGAACGGTTTTTGACACACTGATCTCATTTACCTCCTGGAACGGTTTTTGACACACTGATCTCATTTACCTCCTGGAACGGTTTTTGACTCACTGATCTCATTTACCTCCTGGAACGGTTTTTGACTCACTGATCTCATTTACCTCCTGGAACGGTTTTTGACTCACTGATCTCATTTACCTTCTGGAACGGTTTTTGACTCACTGATCTCATTTGCAAGTAAAATTCTACTAAAAATTATAATGAGAAGACTGCATAAGAAAATGGAAGAAGAGATTAATGTAGCTCAGGCTGGATTTAGACATGGAAGAGGAACAAGAGATCATATATTCAACATGCGTTTAATAATAGAGAAGTGTAGAGAATTTAATGTAAATCTGTTCTTATGTTTTGTGGATTATTCAAAAGCATTTGACTGTGTACAACATCAGAAGCTTTTGGGAAATCATGAGGAATATGGGCTTTCCATCACATATAGTGCAGCTCATTAAAATGCTCTATCAAGACCAACAAGCAGCAGTCAGAAAAGATGGAGAGACATCAGACTGGTTTGGCATCAAGCAAGGAGTCCGTCAGGGATGTGTGCTGTCACCGTATTTGTTCAACCTGTACGCCGAAAATATAATGATAAATGTGAGAGATGATATAAACAAGGAACAATATGATGCCCTAAACATCGGTGGTCATGAAATACCAGAAATTCGTTATGCTGATGATACAGTATTACTATCAACATCACAAAATGGTTTAGAAAACTTATTAACCTCACTCCAAAGAAATAGTGAAAATCATAACTTATTTCTTAACATAGCAAAAACAAAGATAATGCATACAAACAAAACTGCCATGGAGAAGGAAATATATGTTAATGAGGAAAGATTGGAAGTGATGGAAAATTTCGAATATCTTGGGTCACTGGTTACCAACAATGGTGACACAATGAAAGAAATTAAACGGCGACTGTCAATTGCTCTTCAAAGACTAAAACAACTGAATAAATTATGGAATTGTACAGATAGAATTACAAAGGTCAGATTTTTAAGAGCATGCATCTTTCCCATTGCAACATACGCATGTGAGACCTGGACACTTACTAAACAAGCGGAACAGCGCATAAATGCATTTGAATATAGATGTTACAGACAGGTTCTAAGAATATCTTGGGTAAAGAAAAGAACAAATGCATCCATACTGCAAGAGCTGAATATTGAAGAGGGTTGGCTAGTAAAGACAATAAAACAAAGAAAATTGAAATATTTTGGTCACTTGAAACGTCATGGAAGTCTAGAGAGAACAATAATGGAGGGGTATATGCCTGGGAAGAGAGGAAGAGGAAGGCCAAGGAGAAGATGGGTGCAGGATGTGGCAGATGATCTCCAGATGGGTGTATCAGACGCAGGACATCTTGCTCAGGATAGGAAGGTTTTCCGGAGGGTTGTTATGGCAGCGAGGTTCCGCGAGGGACATGCTACTGAATGAATGAATGATCTCATTTACCTCCTGGAACGGTTTTGACTCACTGATCTCATTTACCTCCTGGAACGGTTTTTGACTCACTGATCTCATTTACCTCCTGGAACGGTTTTTGACACACTGATCTCATTTACCTCCTGGAACGGTTTTTGACTCACTGATCTCATTTACCTCCTGGAACGGTTTTTGACACACTGATCTCATTTACCTCCTGGAACGGTTTTTGACACACTGATCTCTTTTACCTCCTGGAACGGTTTTTGACTCACTGATCTCATTTACCTCCTGGAACGGTTTTTGGCACACTGATCTCATTTACCTCCTGGAACGGTTTTTGACACACTGATCTCATTTACCTCCTGGAACGGTTTTTGACACACTGATCTCATTTACCTCCTGGAACGGTTTTTGACTCACTGATCTCATTTACCTCCTGGAACGGTTTTTGACACACTGATCTCATTTACCTCCTGGAACGGTTTTTGACTCACTGATCTCATTTACCTCCTGGAACGGTTTTTGACACACTGATCTCATTTACCTCCTGGAACGGTTTTTGACACACTGATCTCATTTACCTCCTGGAACGGTTTTTGACTCACTGATCTCATTTACCTCCTGGAACGGTCTTTGACTCACTGATCTCATTTACCTCCTGGAACGGTTTTTGGCACACTGATCTCATTTACCTCCTGGAACGGTTTTTGACTCACTGATCTCATTTACCTCCTGGAACGGTTTTTGACTCACTGATCTCATTTACCTCCTGGAACGGTTTTTGACACACTGATCTCATTTACCTCCTGGAACGGTTTTTGACACACTGATCTCATTTACCTCCTGGAACGGTTTTTGACTCACTGATCTCATTTACCTCCTGGAACGGTTTTTTACACACTGATCTCATTTACCTCCTGGAACGGTTTTTGACACGCTGGGTTAACATTCAGAATCTCGAATTCTAGAGAGAATCCAACCCATGGTCACCAGGCAGAAGTAAAGCCACTAGCCACTGCGCCATCTAGTTTATCGCCTTGGACATATGGTTGATTAAATCGTTGCTACCCAGGTCAGCCGTCATTAAAATGGTTGTATCCGGTAATAAGTTCAGTGGCAGACATTCCCCAGAAGATCCTCATTGGCTTGGAGAATGCGGTGGTCACAGACAGTACCATGTTTACTGCGTAAATTTAGCAGCTAGATAATTATGTGTCACAGTTCAATGTACCCACAAGGTGTCCTACAACTTGACACAGCCATTTTTGTCAGTGGGTACACGAACAGACATGTGCCCCGGTATTGACACTGCCAGGTGAGGTGCAGGTGACTTCATGGTACAGCATGTCTTCATCTTTAGCAGCCAGCGCAGAGTTCTTTTACCGATGGTACCAATAGCTGTCCGGTTATATGTCCGTCTTGCCTTTCCTCTGAGCGTCGAGTATAGGCCAGATCCCCTCGTCACTCCACGCTGCATCACTCTCACCAGACTGTACAGGTGTTCCCACAAGGCTTTAACCATGTACCTAAAACACTTGGATAGGAGATAAGCCGTTCGTTAAAATGTCGAGGGATAACGTCACAACATCTAGTATGAGAATGGAGGTGGAGGCAGTAACGGCAGATTTCCGTTGTCTTGAGAGCAACGAAGCCCGACATGATGCAGTTGTAACAGACTCACAACGCGTCCAGTGTAGTTAGGTACGTGAGGTGGTAAGCAGACTGATAGATTTGCTGCTGCCGGTTCCCAAGCCGATGAGCAAATTTATGACGAAGCGGATGAGATTAAGGCTCTCTGTCACAGGCTAGTTGGGTATGGGTATGGGACGGACCGTATGATGGTAGTGAATGTTTCATGTCTGCACTTACATGACCGGGACTAGACCCACAGTTCACAGAGACTAACTGAATCATGACCGACTGAGTAGTTGACTTGCGAGGGCACGAGTCCTGCATGAACAGACTGAACTGCAGGACTGAAACAAAACCAGCGAACAGCAGAAGGGACAGTTGTTTAAGGACTCGTGACAGTAGACTTGTGATAGTTTGACCAAAGGATTGCAATGTGTTATATTTAGACCATAGTGACCGATAGTCTGTGTTGCAATGTTTTTCGTAGACAGTAGCTGTGTTATACTTCGCTCGACAGAGATAGGTTCTGTGGATCACTTGTACGTGGGTAGCTGGTTAGACATTACCGCAAGTGTGGCAGCTAAGATTGTTTGTATTGGTGATTATGATTTGATCTGTGTTCACCCACTTTGGCCCCACACTCAGCAGTCACTCCTCGGTCCTGGTGTGGAGTTCAGTTTCAGCGGGAGGAGATGTACAAAAGCGGCGTTGGTTTGGACCCGGGTATTATCAATAGGAACATGCAGCCATGCGAGTGAAAGGTGATTTGTAAAGCGTTCACGGCATTTGTTTCTGATAGGGGTGCTGGCAATGAAAAATTATTGTGTGCTCAGTGGGTGTTTGGGTTTAGTGTGTTTAGGATAGTTTATCTGTCACAGGCATACAACACGAGCCATATGCTGTAACGTCAGACATAGGGTCTCTGACACCATTAGCATCAAATGAGGAATACGCAAGAACGGAGAGAATGCATACATTTAAAGGTTAATTCAACGAGGGAGGGGGAGGAAAAGGGGGTGAACAAAGGTTCTAGAAGATGTTGAACGCTGAGGGGGAAACATAGGCTGACTTTTAATCAGGTATTTTTATTGTTATAAAATACTTCAGGAAAGTTTAGGTTCGTAAAGTCCCCACTGCTCCTAAGTAAATATGTATGGGTTCTAATACGTTTCCCTTCGTCCTTCCCGAGTTGTTGCTCAGGCATGACCTGTCTGGACTTCAGGTCACACTGTAACCGTCGGCGGCCGCAGTATTACTTCACCAGTATTACTTTATTTGAAGGGTGATACTTTGCTCTTTGTGTCGGCACACTGTGAAGTTCATCCGAATGGTGACACTTTGTTTTTGTGTCGGCACACTGTGAAGTTCATCCGAATGGTGACACTTTGTTTTTGTGTCGGCACACTGTGAAGTTCATCCGAATGGTGAACCTTTGCCTTTTGTGTCGGCACACTTTGAGGTAGTCGCCTCGTCAGAGACGTTAGTATCGGGCCGTAACCTCCGACTTCCTGGCGTCTTCAACTGCGCACTGCTCTTGCAACCATCCGAGCAAAACTGTTACCTAGATCTTGAGGTGTCAGGTTTGTTGACCTCCCCCTAACATTGTGTGCTCCCAGAGGACAGGCAGGTCAGGTTTGTTGACCTCCCCCTAACATTATGTGCTCCCAGAGGACAGGCAGGTCAGGTTTGTTGACCTCCCCCTAACATTATGTGCTCCCAGAGGACAGGCAGGTCAGGTTTGGTGACCTTCACCTAACATTGTGTGTTCCTTAACGACACGCACCGTCTATTACTGTACAAAGAGTAGTTTGGATAATATGAAGACAGAAGTAATGTCACAGACACTTTATCACAGACACATTATCACAGACACGTTATCACAGACACGTTATCACAGACACGTTATCACAGACACGTTTTCACAGACACTGTCACAGACACGTTATCACAGACACTATGTCACAGACACGTCATCACAGACACATTATCACAGACACTTTGTCACAGACATTATGTCACAGACACTTTATCACTGACACTATGTCACATACACTATGTCACAGACACTTTATCACAGACACATTGTCACAGACACTATGTCACAGACACTATGTCACAGACACATTATCACAGACACTTTATCACAGACACATTTTCACAGACACGTTATCACAGACACTATGTCACAGACACTATGTCACAGACACTTTATCACAGACACTATGTCACAGACACATTATCACAGACACTTTATTACAGACACTATGTCACAGTCACTATGTCACAGAAACTCTATCAAAGACACTATGTCACAGACACGTTATCACAGACACTTTATCACAGACACATTATCACAGACACTTTATCACAGACACTATGACACAGACACTATGTCACAGACACTATGTCACAGACACTATGTCACAGACACTATGTCACATACACTTGATCACAGACACGTTATCACAGACACTTTATCACAGACACATTATCACAGACACTATGTCACAGACACTATGTCACAGACACTATGTCACAAACACTATGTCACAGACACTTTATCACAGACAGCATGTCACAGACACTTTATCACAGACACCTTATCACAGACACTATGTCACAGACACTTTATCACAGACACTATGTCACAGACACATTATTACAGACACTTTATCACAGACACTATGTCACAGACACTATGTCACAGACACTATGTCACAAACACTATGTCACAGACACTTTATCACAGACAGTATGTCACAGACACTTTATCACAGACACTTTATCACAGACACTATGTCACAGACACTTTATCACAGACACTATGTCACAGACACTTTATCACAGACACTTTATCACAGACACTATGTCACAGACACTTTATCACAGACACTATGTCACAGACACTTTATCACAGACACTATGTCACAGACACTTTATCACAGACACTTTATCACAGACACTATGTCACAGACACTTTATCACAGACACTATGTCACAGACACTTTATCACAGACACTTTATCACAGACACTATGTCACAGACACTTTATCACAGACAGTGTGTCACAGACACTATATCACAGACACTTTATTACAGACACTATATCACAGACACTTTATCACAGACACTATGTCACAGACTCTATGTCACAGACACTTTATCACAGACACAATATCACCGACACTTTATCACAGACACTTTATCACAGACACTTTGTCACAGACACTTTATCACAGACACGTTATCACAGACACTATATCACAGACACTATATCACAGACACTTTATCACAGACACTTTATCACAGACACTATGTCAGAGACACTTTATCACAGACACTATGTCACAGTGCACAAATAGACGTCGCTAAACAAATGTATGGCATTGTATTACAGCTGCTCACAGAGGTGGACAAACAAATCAAAACAAAGTAACAACAATCAATAATAAATAACATCGTGTACAATAAATGTGTCTAAGTGATAGTTACAAAAGTAAAACATGTTTACATGTAACATCGAGGCCGTTTTAGTTCACATGGCGGTCAGTTCTTGTGAAGTAATGCAGACTCAAACATACCCCCCACCCCCCACCCCCCACCCTCACACCCTCCCACCCTCACACCCTCACACCCTCACACCCTCCCACCCTCCCACCCTCACACCCTCACACCCTCCCACCCTCCCACCCTCACACCCTCACACCCTCCCACCCTCCCACCCTCACACCCTCACACCCTCACACCCTCCCACCCTCCCACCCTCACACCCTCACACCTTCACACCCTCACACCCTCACACCCTCACACCCTCCCACCCTCCCACCCTCCCACCCTCCCACCCTCCCACCCTCACACCCACACACCCTCACACCCTCCCACCCTCCCACCCTCACACCCTCACACCCTCACACCGCACATGCACAGTCACCAAGGCCGGTAAAAGTAGAATGATGAAAATTTCTTGAACGTTCGACATGAGTCATCTAAGTGATCTGAAATAAGCAAAAACAAATAATTACGACTATCAGAAAGAGATAAATCCTAGATAATTTGTTCTACGAATGTTCTTCCCTGGCCCCCTTGTGGGGAAAACAAGAATAGATCAACTATCACTCTATTAAGCATGTCCTCAGAGTAGACTGACTGAAAGCTTCCTTCGAAGACGGAGTCCATCTGCCTGGGTGACAAGGAACCACCAACTGCACAAAAATAAGTTAGTAAAACGGGTGTACATTCAAATCTCTGGCCCTGAAACAAAGCCAAAGTCCAAATGGACGAACACCCACGACTTTCCGCCGTAGCTAGAAAGTTAAGAGGCATGAAACAAATCTGAAACAACGCAGAGTGAATCTGTAGAACTTACCAGACACTTCTAGAAATTAGAAGACATGACAAAAATATAAAACAACAGAGAGTGAATCTGTAGAGCTCACAGACACTTCTAGAAAGTTAGAAGACATGACAAAGATCTAAAACAACAGAGAGTGAATCTGTAGAACTAACAGACACTTCTAGAAAGTTAGGAGGCATGAAACAAATCCGAAACAACGGACAGTGAATCTGTAGAACTTACAGACACTCCTAGAAAGTACGGAGACATTAAAACAAATCCGAAACAACCGAGGGTGAATCTGTAGAACTCACAGACAATCCTAGAAAGTAAGAAGACATTAAAACAAATCCGAAACAACGGAGAGTGAATCTGTAGAACTTACAGACACTCCTAGAAAGTAAGAAGACATTAAAAACAAAATCCGAAACAACGGAGAGTGAATCTGTAGAACTTACAGACACTCCTAGAAAGTAAGAAGACATTAAAACAAATCCGAAACAACGGAGAGTGAATCTGTAGAACTTACAGACACTCCTAGAAAGTAAGAAGACATTAAAACAAATCCGAAACAACGGAGAGTGAATCTGTAGAACTTACAGACACTCCTAGAAAGTAAGAAGACATTAAAACAAATCCTAAACAACGGACAGTGAATCTGTAGAACTCACATAGACTTCTTCTTGCTAGTATTATTATATATGCGTTTGCTATTAAACAGGTGATTCTCACGTAGTGTGGTGTTCAGCTAGGCTCTGATATCTGTGTCATTTAGTCCAAAATAACCGATTTCATCAAACTGGTAATACAACTGATATGAATTGCCTGTAAAGAGTAGCAGATGTATTCAAAGGCCCGCCACTCCCGGGTCGCCACTCCAATGTTTCACTAAACCACGCCAGACACTCCTTGATACTTATATCAGTGTGTGCTTCGTCTGCAAAACTACAACAGTGTTTCACCAGACCCCGCCAGCATCTGCCAACTACCCCTCCTGGTGCAGTGCTAGCATGTACCCACTGAGAAATGTCTAAAGACATAGCTGCACCCAAACATTCTGCACTTGTGACCTCTTTACATGCATACTTGATTTGAAAGACCAAGAATTACTTGAGACAGACTGATATATTGTAACACAAAGACACACATATTATGTGTCACATGACTCTATGAGCAGATTAAGTCAAAACTTTTCAGGTCCTGCAGTCATCGTCCGTCTGGGAAATGAGAACAGACAGGTCATTGAGAGGTCTCGGGTAAAGATAAGCAGTAAAAGACTCCTTTAATGTCGAAGACCTGTTGTGTAACATGTTGCTCAAGTTGAGTAACATGGTGCTCAAGCTGTGTCACATGGTGCTCACGTTGTGTAACATGATGCTCACGTTGTGTCACATGATGTTCACGTTGTGTCACATGATGCTCACGTTGTGTCACCTGATGCTCACGTTGTGTCACATGATGCTCACGTTGTGTCACATGATGCTCACGTTGTGTCACATGATGCTCACGTTGTGTAACATGGTACTCACGTTGTGTCACATGATGCTCACGTTGTGTCACATGATGCTCACGTTGTGTCACATGATGCTCACGTTGTGTCACATGATGCTCACGTTGTGTCACATGGTGCTCACGTTGTGTCACATGATGCTCACGTTGTGTCACATGGTCTCCACGTTGTGTCACATGATGCTCACGTTGTGTCACATGGTCTCCACGTTGTGTCACATGGTGCTCACGTTGTGTCACATGGTCTCCACATTGTGTCACATGATGCTCACGTTGTGTCACATGGTCTCCACGTTGTGTCACATGATGCTCACGTTGTGTCACATGGTGCTGACGTTGTGATTATGATTTTACAACTGGCAGTAAAATGGGAAACAGAAGGATTGAGGAAAACAGGACGTCCGCCACAGAGACCGTAAAACAAATGTTCCTATGAGAATCCAGTAGTGCTGGAACAAATTCAATCTCTGATATGGATCAGGTTGCACAGGACAGCACACAATAAAGACATTGACTGCCAGTAGCCTTGTAGCGCCAGACGGCATGGTAGGATAATGATGATGGATAGATCAGAGAGGAGACCTCGGAGCCACCTACAGGGTAGCATGGTTTTCTATCGGCTCAAAGGCCTGGGTTCAGACTCTACCACAGTCAGGATTATTCTGTTTTGACCCCTGCGGCTTTGGGGTCGACCCACTCTCTTAAACTGGGTATCATATCAGTGTCAGTACGACTGGGGCGACTACGTCAAAAAGCTACTGGCCGCAAGTATCCAAGAAAGATGGCTGGATACAAACGCCAAATGTCTTCCCAAGACTCGCTTCATAGCCTCTCTAGAGAGAGAGACGGTGTTTAATATTTAGACTAAAGACTGGACACCCACAACATGTGTTCACTTGTCGGTGTAGGAAACACGTCGACGTGTCCCTGCAGCCTGACACCCGAAAGTGGTCAGCATGTGCTACAACATTGTCAACTGTATGCTGACTACAGAATGAACGAACGAACGAACGAACGAACTTTATTTTCAAAGGGTCACAAATTAGGCACGAAGGCCCGTCTTACATTCGGCCCTTCCAGTCAACCATCTTTCGCACAGCAGTTGTATTTTTACTAATAAAGCATGTTATGATCATATGATAATATGCATATTATGAATATTATAAAAGAACACAAAAGTATGAGTTGTAAAGTGCATGCAAAAAACCTGCTCGTGCATACATACACCCACATACACACGATCACCCACTCACACACACATACATGCATGCAACCATTACATACATACATATATACGTACATACATACAAAC
>CAJHNH020000904.1:0-218915 GCA_905116865.2 Candidula unifasciata
TAAATAAACTAACTAACTACTAACATAACTAACTAACTAACTAACTAACTAACTAACTAACGAACTAAACTACTAACTAACTAACTAACTAACTAACTAACTAACTAACTAACTAACTAACTAACTAACTAACTAACTAACTACTAACCAACTAAACTAACTAACTAAAACCAACTAACTAACTAGCTACTAACTAACTCACTAAACAACTAACTACCTAACTAACGAATTACTAACTAACTAACTAACTAACTAACTAACTAATAAACTAACTAACTAACTAACTAACTAACTAACTAACTAACTAAACTAACTAACTAAACTACTAACTAACTAACTAACTAAACAAACTAAATAACTAACTAACTAAACTAACTAACTAACTAACTAAACTAACTAACTAACTACTACTACTAAACTAACTCTACTAACTAACTAACTAATAAACTAAACTACTAACCAACTACTAACTAACTAAACTAACTACTACTAACTAACTACTACTACTACTAATAACTAACTACTAACTACTACTAACTAACTACTACTAAAACTAACTACTACTACTACTAACTACTACTACTACTAACTACTAATACTACTAACTACTAACTATATACTACTACTATACTACTACTAACTACTAATACTAACTACTAACTAACTAACTACTACTAACTACTAACTAACTACACTACTACTAACTAACTAATACTACTACTAACTACTAACTAACTAACTACTACTACCACTAATAACTACTACAACTAACTACTAACTAACTAACTAAACTAACTAAACTAACTAACTAACTAACTAACTAACTACTACTAATACTTACTAACTAACCAACTAACTACTAACTACTAACTAACTAACCAACTACGAACTAACTAACTACTACTAACTAACTAACTAACTAACTAACTACACTACTACTAACTAACTAACTACTACTAACTACTACTACATAACTAACTAACTAACTACTACTACTACTAACTAACTATGGACTACTACTACTTACTATACTAACTAACTAACTAACTACTACTACTACTACTAACTAACTAACTACTACACTACTACTACTAACTAACTACTACTAACTACTACCTAACTAACTAAACTACTAAACTACTAACTAATAGCTAACTAATTACTAACTAACTAACTAACGAACTACTAACTAACTAAACGAACTAACTAACTAACCTAACTACCGAACTACCTACTAACTAACTACATACTAACTAACTAACTAACTAACAAATAACTAACTAACTAACTAATAACTAACTACTAACTAAACTAACTAAACTAAACTAACTACTAATAACTAACTAACTAAACTAACTAAACTAACTAACTACTAACTAACTAACTAACGAACGAACTAACTAACTACTACTAACTATAACTAACTAACTAACTAACTACTAACTAACTACACTAAACTAAACTAACTAACTAACTAACTAACTAACTAATAACTAACTAACTAACTAACTAACTAACTACTAACTAACTACTAACTAACTAACTAACTAACTACTAACTAACTAACTAACTAATAACTAAATAACTACACTAACCTAACTAACTAACTAACTAACACAGCTATACTAGCTAGTTAGCTAGCCGAACGCCACTAACAACTAACTAACTAAACTAGCTTAGTAACCAACTACCTAACCAAACTAAACAGCTAACTACCTAACTAACTAACTAACTAACTAACTAACTAACTAACTAACTACCTAACTACTAACTAACTAAGTAACTAAATTAACTAACTACGAACTAAATAACTAACTAACTAACCTACTAAACTAAACTAACTAAAAAACCAAAAAAAAAACTAACAACTAACTAACTAACTAACTAACTAACTACCTAAATACATACCTACCTACCTACCTACCAACTAACTAACTAACTACTAACTAACTAACTAACTACCTACCTACACTAATAAATACTACTAACTAACTACCTAACTAACTACCTACACTAACTACCTAACTAACTACCTAACTAACTACCTAACTAACTACCTAACTAACTAAACTAAACTAACTAACTAAACTAACTAACTAACTAACTAACTAAATAATAACTAACTAACTAACTAACTAATTAGCTAACTAACTAACTAACTAATAACTAAACTAACTAACTAACTAACTAACTAACTAACTAACTAACTAACTAAACCTAACTAACTAACTAACTAACTAACTAACTAACTAACTAAACTAACTAACTAACTAACTAAACTAACTACTACATAACTAACTAACTAACTAGCTGCTGACCTAACCACCTAAACTAACTACCTAACTAAACTACCTAACTAATTACCTAATTAACTACATAACTAAACTACCTAAACTAACTACCTAACTAAACTACCTAACTAACTACCTAATAAGAACCCTTTTTCAACTAAAAAAAAAACAAAAAAAAAAAAAAAAAAAATAAACTAAACTAACTAATACCTAACTAAACTAACAAAAAAACTAACAACTTAAAAACTAACTAACTAACTAACTAACTAAACTAACTAACTAACTAACTAACTAACTAACTAACTAACAAATAATTAACTAACTAACTAACTAACTAACTAACTACATATACCTAACTAACTAACTAACTAACCTAATTAAATGAATCTAAATAACTAAACTACCTAACTACCTAACTAACTAACTAAACGAAATAACTAAACTAACTAACTAACACTAACCTAACTAACTAACTACTACTTAACTAACTAAAATAACTAACTAAACTAACTACCTAACCTAAACTAACTAACTAACACCTAACTAACTAACGAAAATACACTTAAAAGAACTAAACTACCGAACTACACTAACTAAACTAACAGAACTAACTAACTTAACTAAATAACATAACGAACTAACGAACTAATAAACTAACTAAATAACTAACGAACGAACTAACTAACAACTAACTAACGAACGAAATCTAACTAAACTAACTAACTAAACTAACTAACGAACGAACTAACTAACTAACTAACTAACTAACTAATTAAACTCAACTAACTTAAACTAAAGATAAATAACTAGCTAACTAACTAACTAAACTATAATACCTAACTAACTAACGAACCTAAACGAACTAACTAAACTTAACTGACTAACTAAACTGAGTGTCACAAATGATGACATCCAAAAAATAACTGATGCTCCCTACCTCAAATTACCGTCGAGGTATGTTACTGGACAATAGCCAAGAATTTCAGCCTCTTTTGCTTCCAGTTCCTCTTTTGTTGCTCTGTGTGGCAAATAGTCACGATTTGGTAGTTGACGAGGGGCAAAAGGTGGGACATATTTATCTGGGTCTTCCAAGAACTTTTCTAATTCTTCTGGCCCTGCCATTTTGTAGTAGCGCCCTGTTTTAGACATTGTAATAGAATTTAATATAAACATTCTGCTTAAGTAAATGCGGAATGCAGGGAACTAGTTAAAAAGGTGGAGCAAACATGGGGTGAACTGCATATGATAGCAAAGGACAGGACGGCTTGATCTTAGTTGGCTGGGGGCCTCTGCTGCGGTGGGCAATAAAGTACAGAAGAAAAAAGAAATGCTGCATGTGGAGCTTCAAGACTTTGCTGAGGCTGACAAATTGTTCACTAGTTCTCAAATAGGGCAGTGAGGGACACACTGTGTGATTTCTGCTGGTACAGGAAGTGAAGAAGTCAAGATACCTTTTTCACGCCTTTAGGCGTATCGGGCATATGGGAACAGCGCCCATATTTTTACAGACTATCAGCACTCGGTGGGTAATGTGGTCAGCATTACGCCGGCCGTCTTTACTTTTCCTGGTACCCATTTTAGGCTGGGTTGACCGCAAGACCCCATTCCATGATAAAAATCATTGCAGCCAGCAGTGGGTTTCGATCGTGGTACATTGGTATTACGAGTCAGACTCGCAACGCCTTAGCCACAGAAGCTGCTAGTGGGCGATAAAGGACAGAAGAAACAGAAATGTTGCATGTGCAAGCTTCTAGATTTTGCTGGGGCTGACAAATTTGTCCCTAGTTTTCCAATGGGTCAGTGAGGACATTCTGTGTGATTTCTGCTGGTACAGGAAAGGAGAGCTATGGGGGAAACCCACCTGCAGTTATATTAGAAACTTGACTAGCGACTAACGGCATAAAGTAAATTCAATTTGGTGGTGAACTGGTGTCTCAAAAGCTAGATATTGTGAGGGCTCTCTGAGAATGGGTAAACAGTGAAGACGCACAGATAGGTCATTATGATCTGAGGAGAATGGCGCTGCGGAGAGTTACCAAGGGATCTGGCTGACGCTCAACACTCAGGGGAAGAATGAGACTGACACACAATCAGACGGTTACTGGTGCCATCGGATTTAGATCTCTTTGTTCGCTGCTGAAGATGGGGACTGAGCACTTAGGGGAGTGTCCCAAGTGCTGTGATGTCGATTCTTAATTCAACATTCAACATTCCTAATGCTTTCAATTTTAAATCTTTTTCTGCATTCTCTTGCAGAAAATCCCTGGTTAATTACCTCTATTTGTCTTTTGAAGTAGGAATGCTTCTGCCTGAGAGGCGAGGAACCAACAGTCTGCATACAAATACAGTGACTCTGGGTACCATTTGAGACTTAGTGGACACGCAAAATGAGTAGTTAACCAATATGAAGACACTCGCTGGCTGCTGAGAAGGGAGATGGAGCTATTAAGGGCTTATCCTGAATGCTGTGATGTCAAATCTTCACCCAGATAAACCCATACCAATAAGCTGCATCTGTAAAATGGATGTGCATGCAAAACCCAATGTCTGGAACAAGACTAAAGTTAAAAAATGAATTAACAACCATAACTTTCCGTTGATGTTTACAGCCAGTAAATGTTAACAAGAAAAAGATCTCTATCTGGACTTTGTTATTATTATTTCATAACGGGAATGTTGCCTGTCAGTCTGTTTTTGAAATCTGGTTTATTATGTGCAGACTTTTGGTTCACTGTCTCTCAAGCAGATATACTCTGACTACAAAGGAAAAGTTGATCCTATCTGACATTTGCAGGCCACTGGTACAGAAACTGTTTCCAAGACAACCATGTAGAAGTGTAGACAGGTCTTAACCGGATGTTACATAAAACATAGAGCAGAGGACAGCATTACAGACTGACTTGTTTCAAACTTACCACATTTATTTAGATTTCTGTGTGAGTGGCAATTACAATATTTATTTGTTTTTGTTTTTAATTATGATCTTTTTTTTCTCAGCTCCTTTAGCCTGACTAAGTTGCTCTTTTTTTACCCTGAAGTGTAGAGGTTTGCCAGACTTCTCTATCAACAGCTTTCTTTACAACTTTGTTCCATTCCAGTCCTCTGTCAGGTAGGGTCTGTCAGATGCTGTCTTTCCAGAGGACCCTGGGTCGGCATAGAGATGAGGTGTGACTGTGTGGGCTCACAGTCTATTGTTCCATTTTGTTCTTTACTGTGCCGCCTTTTTGATATCATCTATGGAATCAAGTGCAGCACTTTTGGCTTGTCTCATCAACATCCGTTATTTAGTGTTTTTGTGGACGTCCTTGCTTCTTCAATCCCTTCATTTCCCATTTGAGTGTCTGTTTGATGATTCTCTGCTCATTTCTTCTCAGGATGTGTCCAATATAGCACCAACTTCTTTGTCTTAAAGATGTTGTTACCAGTTGTTGCTCAGACATTTCTCTTATTTCTTCATCCATCTTACCTTGAATTCATGACATTTCAAGTTCAACATTTTACTCAGGCATTTGTTTTCAGATGCATTTTAATTTTTCTCTCTATGTCTCTAGTGGTTCTCCAACTGTCACTGGTATATGTTACAAATGGCATAGGTTACCGGCACATGTTACAACTGGCATAGGTTACCAGCACATGTTACAATTGGCATAGGTTACCGGCACATGTTACAATTGGCATAGGTTACCGGCACATGTTACAATTGGCATCGGTTACCAGCACATGTTACAATTGGCATAGGTTACCGGCACATGTTACAATTGGCATAGGTTACCGGCACATGTTACAATTGGCATAGGTTACCGGCACATGTTAAAATAACATTAAACAAAAACAAACAACCAAAAAATCTGGCTATACGTGATGTCCTCACCCTTGTACTCTGCTGCATACTCTAGAGTCTGATTAAATGAGCAGTCGATGAGTTCATCTTTATCAGCTAGGCTGACAGGACAGTACTCCTCATATTCTCCTAGACGTGCGCGATATTCCTTAGGTGTGATACATAGACCATAAATTCCTGCTGATCTTCCTGTAATCACACAATGTCATTTATAAGACAACAAAACAGTAAAGGAATCTTTCTACAACAAAAGCCCTTCCCACAACATAAGCCCTTCCCACAAACTAAGCCCTTCCCACAAAATAAGCCCTTTCAACAACATAAGACCTTCCCACAACATAAGCTATTTCCACCACATAAGCCCTTCCCACAACATAAGCCATTCTCAAAACATAAGCCATTCTCAAAAAATAAACCTTTCCCCCAACAAAGCTCTTCCCACAACCTAAGCCCTTCCCACAACCTAAGCCCTTCCCACAACCTAAGCCCTTCCCACAACATAATCCCTGCCCACAACATAATCCCTTCCCACAACCTAAGCCCTTCCTACCACATAAGCCCTTCCCACAACATAAGCTCTTCCCACAGCCTAAGCCCTTCCTACAACATAAGCCCTTCCCACAACATAAGCCCTTCCCACAACATAAGCCCTTCCCACAACATAAGCCATTCCCACAACATAAGCCTTTCCCACAACATAGTCCCTTCTCATAACATAAGCCCCTCCCACAACATATGCCCTTTCCACAACATAAGCCCCTCCCACAACATAAGCCCCTCCCACAACATAAGCCCCTCCCACAACATAAGCCCTTCCTACAAAATAGTCCCTTCCCACAACATAAGCCCTTCCCACAACATAGTCCCTTCCCACAACATAAGCCCTTCCCACAACATAAGTCCCTCCCACAACATAAGCCCTTCCCACAACATAAGCCCTTCCTACAACATAAGCCATTCCCACAACATAAGCCCTTCCTACAACATAAGCCATTCCCATAACATAAGCCATTCCTACAACATAAGCTCCACATGGGGGTTCCATGGCTCCACAATGAAGAAAAAAAACAAGAAGAGAGCCAATGCCCTCTCCCTAAGAATCATGTTATAGGAGGCAACTAATCAGGGCCATTTACCAAGTGCATCTGCCTGAGAGGCAAGGAAACAACCGTCTGTGTGCAGATAAGCCCAGTTTATACATTGGATGTACCTGCAAATGTCAAGTTCTGGATCAAAGACCAGGAATGGATGAACAACCAGAACTTCCCGCTGCAGTTTCCAGCTGAAAAACCCTAAGAAGAAGACAACATTAGCACATCAAGCGTATGGTGCCAGACATCAGCTGCCTTTAGTTGCGATGAAATATTTTGTTATCCCCCCGACAATCCTATAATAAGTGACTAAATAGGGGTTTGTGGAGATTGGTTGTGTTAGGTTAGGAAACACGGATTTTGCAGCATAGCTGTAAACCACAACACAAAATATTATTGGTCCTTTAAAGGACTGATACAGAAGAATATTCATAAAGCAATGGCAAACTACTGAGCATAAAAATTGCCTAGAAAAACCACAACAGCCAAAAAATGTTGGGTTGGTTATACATGTCCTGTAAAGGATACACAACTGACTAGAAGCGGCAGCAGCAGAAGAAGAAGAAGCAGAAAAAGAGGAAGAAGAAGAAGAAGAAGAAGAAGAAGAAGAAGAAGAAGAAGAAGAAGAAGAAGAAGAAGAAGAAGAAGAAGAAGAAGAAGAAGAAGAAGAAGAAGAAGAAGAAGTAGAAGTAGAAGAAGAAGAAGAAGAATGCATGCATCCATTTAGTGCATGTTCTGCATACAAGCCTAGAGAAATGGGGTTTGAAAGTTTTGGTGACTTGGGTTCATAGAATTTAAAATGTTACCTTTTGAAGTCCTGTGGACGTAGTCTTGAATTCTTTTGATGCTAGAAATTGCAATGTCATTGACTACATCCAGAACCCACCATTTTGATTGGTCAGCTGGCACGATGTTGTAGTTCTGGTGCTCATTCTGATACCATTCACGAACTGCGGGAACTTCTCTTTGGTAACAGGACAGTTTTATAGCAAGTATTTGAGAGCTGTCATGTAATGGTGAGGCTCTGAAAGGCAACAGAAGAATTGGTTTACTTTCTTCTGACAGAGTACTGGAATGGAACAAAGCCAGAAAGGAAACTGCTGATAGAGGCGTCTGGCAATCTCTCTGGCAAACCTCTACACCCCAAGGTAAAAGAGGAGCGACTAAGTAAGTAAGGTTTACTTTCTTCTGACAGAGGACTGGAATGGAACAAAGCCAAAAAGAAATTGCTGATAGAGACGCCTAGCTATCTCTCTGGCAAACCTCTACACCCAAGGGTAGAAGAGGAGCGACTAAGTAAGTAAGTAAGGTTTACTTTCTTCTGACAGAGGACTGGAATAATACAATTCCAGAAAGAAAACTGATGATAGAGACATCGTGCTATCTCTCTGGCAAACCTATACACCCCAAGGTAAAAGAGGAGGGACTAAGTAAGTAAGGTTTACTTTCTTATGATTTCATCCTCCGTTTAGTTTAGTTCACAAAGACTCACCAGTTAGCTGCATCAATAGACAACCTGCTTTCTTTTGACATGATATGATGAAGAAAAACATAAAACCAGGAACTGTTTAAGGGAGTCGATGTGTGGATTCCAGGGCGCTATTATAGGGAAAATAAGAACTTACAGCCGATGAACAAAGAAGAAGAATGAGAAGTTTAAGAGAGGACAAGCAATTAACTGTTTTAGGCATTCGCCAAGCATCTACTCAATACAGCAGAACTAATTTAACTTTAGAGTTTAACATTATTAGTTTGGTAGTAGTTTTCTAAATCAGGGACAATTAATAAACAAGTCAAACATTTTCTTAAAGTCTCAAAGTTGTGGTTCTATAGAAAAAAAAATGCTCTCAGTTCTTCAGACAGCAAAAGATGTTTTGAAAGAGCTGAGGGCTCAAACATTAGAAGGAGACATAATTTTTTGGCCATCTTATGAGAAAAAGTCAACTGGAACATGTTGTAACCACTGGAAAGATTTGTGCAAAGAGAGACAAAAGAAGACACAACAAGTAATTCTTGCACCCCCTTCTGTCAAGACCTGGAGTATCAGAACATAAGATGATGAGTACTATAAAGGATGGTAAGTTGTGGAGACGTCGGACAGTCTATGGCAGCCGGCAAGGCAGCAGATGATGGTGAGTGGTAGATTTTGTTGTTTAAATCCATACAGATTTCCTAGTACTACCATAGCTTCTTCTGCCTTTTGAAGTTATATTTTCCAGTCTAATTTGATTTAACTGATTTGATTCAAGAATCGACATCACAGCACTCGGGGCATTCCCATAAGCACTCCGTCCCCATCTTCAGCAGCCAGTGAACAGCTCCGATACTAATGGTGAAAGTAGCATTCTGATTAAACGTCTGTCTTGCCTTTCCTCGGAGCCTCGAGCATCTGCCAGAACCTCTCATCACTCCCCTCTGCATCAATCTCACCAGATTGTGGTGATCCATCTGCTCCTCCAAACTGGTGTTAAAATGTTACATAGAACCTGTTCTGCTGTATGGCAGCAAATCTTGGAATGTCAGTGAACAAATTAGGAAGAATTGGGAAGCAACAGAGGCTTGGTTTCTAAGACGAATGTTACGAATACCTTGGATGGCCAGAGTAACAAACAACGATTGCTTGAAAGAAGCTAATGAAAGTAGATCTCTATATACAACAATAAGAAAGAGACAAACACTGTTCTTTGGCCATATAATGAGAAGAGAGACATTGGAGAACATCGTGACAACTGGAAAGATCAGTGGAAATAGGAGCGGAGGCAGACCAAGAGAGATGATGCTGGATGGGCTGAAACGATGGCATGGAGGGATATTATCAAGAGAGCTGTTCCAGGCAACCAGGAATCGTAATCTGTGGAAACGCATGAGCGCCTACGCCAGTTGGCAGGGCACATGATGGTGATGACTGTACCACTGGAACTCTGCACTTTGTTCAGACCCTAACATGTTGACTTCTCACACATTCACCAACCAGAGTTCTGTGTGTTCAGTTCCACATCGCCGCATAGATGAATCTGGTCATTGCATCGAGTTTCACACAACTTGGCTGGACTTTGACGGATGTTGTCATCTGGTCTTCCTCTCGTAAAAATCAGTTTCCCGTTCTCATTAACACGATCACTCTCACGTCCTCTCGTTCTGACAGTCAACACATACTGTCTCATCAGACTGGGGTCTGAACTTATACCCAGTGTTTGTTCCACATGGCAACACATGGTTGTTCTTGGGTTCCACGTGGCGACCTGTGGTCGTTCTCCTTGGATTCCCCGTGATAACATGTGGTCATTCCCTACCTTGAAAACCTCGGTTAATCCGAGTATTTGGCTTCTCTCGGTATTATTGTTAACTTGGGGCTTTCCCTCCCAACCTTCCCAATCAGGGTGAAAATATCCCCCATTACACTTGCAAACTGAATGACACAGCCGTGAAATGAACTCCAGGCTGCCAGAGCTCAATGCAAATGGCTTGACCCCACTTAGCCCCAGAGACTCCCCTCCCCTCCCCACAAATTTATGGACATAACACTGACATATGTCACTTACCGTGGAACTATCCTATCCTTGGCCCCTCGAGTTAAGACCTCTTTGCTGCTCAGCTCCAGTTCGATGACTCTCACTGGAATAATGCTGTATTCGGTCATCAGTTGAATTTGCTTCAAAGTCATTGGGTATCCATCAAGCACATACCTACAGAGAATATGTACAAATGAAAACAGAATAAGCAGACACACAGACTAAGAGCGAAATACATGTTGTAGCTGCAACCTATTGAGGAGAGGTCAGCTGAGGTGGCTTAGTGGCTAGATGTTCACCTGCCAGCCTGAAGGATTGGCTGAAATCCACACCCAGTCACATTTTGTCTACACTGAACTTGGCTCCTAGGTCGACCCAGCCCAAAATAGGTACCAGGTCATTCCTGGGACGAAAAGATGTTGACCACATCACCCATTGAAAGCCATCAGGTCTATACAAACATGAGTCTAGCATCATATGCCCATAAACATCATCATCATGTGCCTTGCCAACTTGCATAGGCGCTCGTGCGTCTCCATATATCACGATCCCTGGTTGCCTGGAACAGCTCTCTTGATGATATCCCTCCATGCCATCATTTCAGCCCATTCAGCATCATCTCTCTTGATCTGCATCTACCCCCTTTTCCACTAAACTTTCCAGTTGTCACGATGTTCTCCAATGTCTCTCTTTTCATTATGTGGCCAAAGAACAGTGTTTGTCTCTTTCTTATTGTTGTATATACAGATCTACTTTCATTAGCTTTCATGCTCAAAGATCCTTTCTTTATTAAACTATATTAGGTACTAAAGAAGTTAACTCTAGAATAGCTCAAGCAAAAGCAGCCTACTACAAAAAGAAGAAAATGTTATGCAATTTTTCCTTGTAAATTGAGATGAGAAAGAGAATTCTTAAAAGCTATATGCATCATATCTTGATATAAGAAAGTGTATCATGGACAATTGGTAGATCAGTTAAAACTTATTTGGAAGCTGTGGAGATGTGGTTTTATAGACAAATGATGAGAATACCATGGACAGATAAAAAGAGTAATGAGGATGTCTTGAAAGTAACTGACCCACGAAGAGAACTGAATGCCCACATCAGAAAGAGGCAATCTACATCCCTTGGTCATGTGACGAGAAGGAGAAAACTTGAGTACATAGTGATGGTAGGAAAGTTTGATGGAAGGGAGACAAAGAGAAAAGATGCTGGGCAGTCTAACATCATGGTATGGAGGATAATCTGTATCAGAGCTGACTGAAAGTACACAAGACAGAAGGTTGTGGATAGACATGACTACCAACGCCACATGGCATGGACTTTACGAAAAAGATAATTAGGTGAAAGAAGACAAGAAATGAAATTTAAAAAGAAATGAAAGTAGTGGCAGTGCCGGGCTTTTTAAAAAAAATTTTTAAAAAGAAAAACAAGTGAAATGGTATGCCTATTTTGCTTACCTACCACCAGATAGTACACCGCGATGGGAAATAATGTTTAGGTTAGGTTAGTTGTGTATCCTTTACAGGACGTTGCAGAACCAAACCCAGCAGCCCCTGGCTGTTGTGTGATTTCTCTAGGCAAATTTACGTCCAGTAGTTTGCCCCTGCTTTCTGGACAGTCAGCTTCTTGATACCACTGTCAAAACCAACGCAAGGCGCATAGCCTGCAGCTGGGATCGAACCCGGCATCCCGGCATTACGAAAATAATGTATAGACCAAGTGGAAATTGAAAGAGAAGCTGTCTATAAAAAGAGTGCACAAGGGGAGCAAGAGTTGATAGGAACATCCTTAATATGAAATACCTTTATATGAAAAACAAACAAATAAACACTCTCTCAATGTTTACACCCCACCTCAACACCACACAACACAAGAGGAATTATCTGAGTTGTGATGAGGTACACGTTTTGAGAAATGAAAATGAATATATGGGCAGATTACACAGCACTGGTGATAGTGAGGTCTTGGCCTGACATCACTGGGATGATGTTTTGAAGGATAGTGTAGGCCAGACATCACTGGCATGATGTTTTGAAGGATAGTGTAGGTCTTGGCCAGACATCACTTGGATGATGTTTTGAAGGATAGTGTAGGTCTTGGCCAGACATCACTGGGATGATGTTTTGATGGATAGTGTAGGTCTTGGCCAGACATCACTGGGATGATGTTTTGATGGATAGTGTAGGTCTTGGCCAGACATCACTGGGATGATGTTTTGAAGGATAGTGTAGGTCTTGGCCAGACATCACTGGGATGATGTTTTGAAGGATAGTGTAGGTCTTGGCCAGACATCACTGGGATGATGTTTTGAAGGATAGTGTAGGTCTTGGCCAGACATCACTGGGATGATGATCTGAAGAATACTGTTAAAGTATACAGACATTGTGATAGCACAGAGACCAGGAGACCACGAGACCAGGAGACCCAGAGACCAGGAGACCCAGAGACCAGGAGACCCAGAGACCAGGAGACCCAGAGACCAGGAGACCCAGAGACCAGGAGACCCAGAGACCCAGAGACCCAGAGACCAGGAGACCACGAGACCCAGAGACCAGGAGACCCAGAGACCAGGAGACCCAGAGACCCAGAGACCAGGAGACCCAGAGACCAGGAGACCCAGAGATCAGGAGACCCAGAGACCAGGAGACCTAGAGACCAGGAGACCCAGAGACCAGGAGACCAGGAGACCCAGAGACCAGGAGACCCAGAGACCAGGAGACCCAGAGACCAGGAGACCCAGAGACCAGGAGACCCAGAGACCCAGAGACCACGAGACCCAGAGACCAGGAGACCCAGAGACCAGGAGACCCAGAGACCAGGAGACCCAGAGATCAGGAGACCCAGAGACCAGGAGACTCAGAGACCAGGAGACCCAGAGACCAAGAGACCCAGAGACCAGGAGACCCAGAGACCAGGAGACCCAGAGACCAGGAGACCCAGAGACCCAGAGACCACAAGACCCAGAGACCAGGAGACCACGAGACCCAGAGACCAGGAGACCCAGAGACCAGGAGACCCAGAGACCCAGAGACCACGAGACCCAGAGACCAGGAGACCCAGAGACCAGGAGACCCAGAGACCAGGAGACCCACAGACCAGGAGACCCAGAGACCAGGAGACCCAGAGACCAGGAGACCCAGAGACCAAAAGTCCCCGTGAAAAAAATCCCAGCCTTCACCACGGCCTGAACCCGGGATCTCCAACACTCGAGGCGGATGCCATGTCTCGAGACCACTCACCCCCAAAAAGAAGATACACCATTATCATGTGAGAAGATACATCATTATCATATGACAAGATATTTCATTATCATATAAGAAGATAATCGTTATTATGTCAG
The DNA here is from genome assembly GCA_905116865.2 of Candidula unifasciata. Taxonomy (NCBI): domain Eukaryota; kingdom Metazoa; phylum Mollusca; class Gastropoda; order Stylommatophora; family Geomitridae; genus Candidula; species Candidula unifasciata. Next base: position 14,079 of record CAJHNH020000904.1, read on the forward strand.
AAGTGACATCATTATCACATAAGAAGATACATCCTTATCATGTGAGAAGATACATCATTATCAAGGGAGAAAATATATAATTAACATGTCAGAAGATACATCATTATCATGTGAGAAGTGACATAATTATCAGGTAAGAAGATAAATCCTTATCATATGAGTAGATCCATCGTTATCATGTGAGAAGTTACATAATTATCAGGTAACAAAATACATCCTTATCATGTAAGAAGATACATTATTATCATGAGAGAAAAAAAATCATTATCATGTGAGAAGATTCACCTCTGTCATGTGAGAAGATGCATTATTATCATATCTGAAAATACAACATTATCATGCAAGAAGATATACCATGTGAGCAGACATATCATTATCATATGTGAAGATAAATCATGTGAGAAGATACATCATTATCATGTGAGTTGATTCACGAACCAACACCACAGCACTCAGAGAATTCCCATAAGCATTCCGTCCCCTAGCTTCAGCAGCCAGCGCAGAGTTCCAATGCCAATGCTGCCAGCAGCAGTTGGATTATATGTCTGTCTTGCCTTTCCTCTGAGCTTCGAGTACCGGCCAGATCCCCTCATTACTCCTCGCTGCATCATTCCCACCAGACTGATCAATTTGCTCCTCCGAACTGTACACATGCTCCCACAAAGGCTTAACCACATCTGCCTTAGCAGGCATAAATATTCCACTAAGTTGTGCAGAGCCAGCCAATCTGTCCGCCTGTTCTTTTCCCAACACACTTGACACGACCCAGAGAAAAGAGACAATACTCTTCAGCTGTGACCTCCAAAGCAAAGCAAGAAATAATCACATAAGAAAGACATCATCACAATGTAAAGACCACACATTTGAATATTACCCTCTGGTCTGGCATCGCACGTCCAGCAGTGCCACATCTAAAGCTTGAATCTGAAGCTCATCCGGCACCACCCTGCCACGGATTAGATTCCACTGGATCTGCTTGGCCAGCTCCGACTGTGAGTGCTGTCTTAAAACGTGGCGCATTGCTTCTCCTATGGACAGCCTTAAAGCGCCATAATCTTGTACAAATCGTTTGGCCACTGGAAAATAAAAGAATGAAAATATATAAGTGTCTTGACTATCAAAATTGTATGTCCCAAATAACACAAATGATGCACGTTTTGCCAGGATTTTACCATCTAATGCATAATGCGTTCTTGTACATTTTTTTTACATTTGGTCTTTCCAGTGTGGGTTTTGCAGCCCCACTGGGGGGGGGGGGGGGAGAGAAGAAAACAGACCTATTGCAACATAACAAGCATATCATAAGAGGCAATTAATTAGGGGTTTGAATAAATCAGATGTTTTGAGCAGAAAGCTGCAGATATTGCAGCCCATCTGCAAATCACAACACTGCATGCCAACCACCCTTTAAAAGCTGATTGCAGAAGAAGAAGAAATACATCCGGTCTGAGTATACTAAAGAAGTCTGGCACCTCAGTGGCTTCTTTCATGAAATAATTAGCAAGTGAAGGTCAGGATCTATTTTCACGTAATACATTTAGTGCTAGATCCATATTTTTCTAGACCAAATACTGCTTGGTTATGATGTGGTCAATATCAAATAAGCCACCTTTACTTGCTAGAACTTTTGTTTTCCAATTTGTATGATCGACTTTTCTTTCTCTTGCACAGAAAAATCACAGCAGGTATTATACACTGTGAATGGGCAGAAAGTATTAGGAAATTGAACTTAACCGCCCTCATCTGGATCTATACACCTGGGCATACTGGCGTGTAAAGTAATGAACGAGCGGACCAACTGGCAAAAAATGCACCAACACATTTGGGAAGAAGCAGGGACATAGCAGATATCAACGTTGTACAGATTGGGCTAGTGGATACTGACAAATCTCTGACACTAACAGGACTGCGTGACATGGGAGTAAAGCATAGTGAAGCATGTCTTTGCCATCCTCCAGGTGGAGACAGAAGACATTTTAAGCAGTTCCTCATTACAATCATCAGTTGGGGTACCTTGGAATGGCTGCTGCATCAAAGGACTGAGCATGCATAGGAAATGCCCGATGTGCAGTGATGCTGACTGTGATAAGATAACAATTCAACTGCCTTCTTCTTGTCCTGCAGTCATTTTTTTTAAGCATACTACGTTTATTGAGTGGCTCAAATATTTAACTTCTGTTTTTTTTTTTGTTTTAATTTTGGCAGCTGATTTTTTCACTTCCAGCTTCTCTGGAACTTCTATATTTGTTAATTTGTGTGATCATGAGATTTGCCCTCACTCTGTGGGTTCTGGGGCCCTGTTTTAGGGCAAAAAAGACTGGACTCATTTCTTTAACTAGCATACCCAAAAAAGGTGACTAACAAGGGATTTCTGTGTTGGGCCAAAAGACACTGATATTGTAGCCTAGCTGTAAACAACACAACACAACATGCCAACTACCCTTTTATGAAAAAACATAGAAGAAGACTAAACCAAGCAATGTATCCCAAGTTCACACTTCTTCTGCTTCTTCTATCCCTTCAGTATGGCATAGGCCCTCAACCAGCTCATGCCAAGCCATTCTGACCTTCACTACGGTGGGCAGCTCTCCCCAGGTTCTCCCCAACTTCAATCTCTAGCTCCCTTCTCCATGTATTTTATGGTCTTCCTTTATTTCTATGCTCCCGTGGGTTCCAGTGCAAAGACATTCTAGTTATATTAATCTCAGGTTTTCTCAATGTATTTCCTATCCAACGCCATTGTCTTTTCTTCACCACGGGAACTTGTTTGGTTCTCTTCCAAAGCTCAACATTAGTGATTCTATCATACCATTTAATTCCCTCTATTCTGTGCAGGCACCAGTTAATGAACATTTGTAGTTTATTATTAATTGTTTGAGTTGTTCTCCATCTTTTTACTTTGAAAAAATACTTAAATGCAATCTTCTTCTAATATACTTCACATTTATCTTATACAGAAAGCAATATTTTACCCAGCATATCTTTTAATGATTTTGCAGCTGAGAAATGAAGAAAAGAATGTTTTCAGTTGTAACTAAGAGCATGTTAGAGGATTATATAATATAATTTCTGTGATTTTGTAATCATATTCTTTGTTATTTCATTTAATAAAAATGATACAGCAGTATATTTCCATTATCCATATATGTAAAAGGCATGTACATTTTTAATATTTTTCATTAGCTGGTGTGATTTAAAATAGTGGCAGCCTCAGCGCTTTTTATAGCTCAGGGTCTCATCAAGTCCAATTCAGGCCCTGAACTGGTGCATCAACCACAGCTTAGCTATCGTTGTTAAGTGACAAGTGACTGACTTGGGGCGTCAACCACAGCTTAGCTATTGTTGTTAAGTGGCAAGTGGCTGACTTGGTGCATCAACCACAGCTTAGCTATGGTTGTTAAGTGACAAGTGACTGACTTGGTGCATCAACCACAGCTTAGCTATGGTTGTTAAGTGACAAGTGGCTGACTTGGTGCATCAACCACAGCTTAGCTATCGTTGTTAAGTGACAAGTGGCTGACTTGGGGCGTCAACCACCACTTAGCTATGGTTGTTAAGTGGCAAGTGGCTGACTTGGAGCATCAACCACCACTTACCTATGATTGTTAAGTGGCTGACTTGGTGCGTCAACCACCACTTAGCTATCGTTGTTAAGTGACAAGTGTCTGTGACACAAAGAGTTAAGGAGTTAAGGATTAAACACAACTGATCTTAATGAGAAATCTACTAGTTAAAGAATTAATCTCAAACACACAACAAATTTGGTAAATCATATGGCATTAAATCTTCATGTAAAAAACTTACAAGTTGTTTTTCCTGACTTTGAAGGGCCAATTATAGCAATCCTTAAAGGAATCATCGGTTTGGGAGTTTCCTGACTCAGATACAATATTGGATCTAACATGAAGATTGTTCTATTCTGCTGGCTTGACAGGAAGTAAATAAATGATCGGTAAATGCAGGCAAACAATGGATGCTCTGTTCCATCAACAGGTGGAATGCAGTTACCATCCTTCAGCTGAAAATGTAACATTTTAGAGTTAATGAGATGCATGTAAGAAAAGTGGCGTCCGTGGCTTAGGTGTTGCGAGTCTGACTCATAACTCCAACGTACTGTGATCAAAACCCACTGCTGGTTGCATGGGATTTTATCGTGGTATGGGGCATTGCAGGTCGACCTAGCCTAAAATAGGAACCAGAATGGATGTCCTGGGGAAGTAAAGACAGCCGGCGTAATTCTGATCACATTACCCAACAAGTGCCGATTGGTCTGTACAAATATGGGTGCTCTTCCCATAAGCCCGATGCGCCTAAAAGCGTGAAAAGGGATCTTTACTTTACTTACTTTATGTAAGAAAAGTGTGAAACAGTGTGAAGGGAAAACAATGCAGCTTATCTGTGCATTGGTATTCCATAATGATGTCCGCTAAAAAATGCAGGACAGCAGAGTGCATCAAGTTGTGCTTGGTGTTGTTGTAGAATCCCCACCTAACACAAAATATCATAACCCTTGACCAGTTAGGGTTGTGAAGGTGTATCGACAGAAGCACTAGTGCACAAAACCTGCCATCTTTTTCTGTTTTCCGCTTGGTGAATAAGTGTATGATAATTTAGTCCTGTCCATTTCTTGATATTGTAATTCCAGGATTTTCTTTACCCTCCTCTTCTTTGTCTACCCCCCAATGTTCCTTGAAGTATCATCTTCGCAATTGAATCATGTCTCACTAAGTGAACGAACCAAGCTAGCGAACCAAGCTAGCTTGCGACCACTGCTAAGAAAGGCTCCTAATGTCCTGCAATGACGTCCACCTATAACAGTGGCTCTCAGCCTTCCTAATGCCGTGACCTTTTAATACGGTTCCATCATGTTGTGGCGACCCCAAAACAATTATTTTTCTTAATATCTTCAATGAAAATGTGTTTTCTGATGGTTTTAGGCGACCCCTGTAAAAGAGTCATTCGACCCTAAAAAAGGTCATGACTGGCAGGTTAGGAACTGCTGACATATATATAATAACCATAAAAGATGGCTGTGGTATGAAGTTTCTCAACGGTAGGAAGACACTATTGTGACAATGATTAGAGTTATCTGACCAGTATGGTCACTGACTAAAGCATAGTATGTGCCGGCAAGTTAAATTGAACATTTTAAGATCATGTGTCTTTCCCATTGCGACTTAAGGATGTGAGCGTGAACTCTCACTCAGTTTTTAAAGAAGAAAATCTTTTTAAACTGAAATGCCAGAGAAAAATTCTTAGAATACCATGGAAGAAAAATGTCAACATCCTGCAGGACCTGTGAACATCAAGGAGAACTGGCTCATCAACAGCATTCTCTCCTGAAAGCTGAGGTATTTTGAACTTGTCAAGCACCACCGTGGTCTGGAGAGAATGGTGATGGAGGGTGCATGTTCTGGAAAAGGAGGCAAAAGCTGACCTTCACAAAGGTGGATACAGGACAGTGAAGATGTACTGACTATGAAAGCACACAGGGCTGGAGAACTGGCTAGAGAAAGAGACACTTTCAGGCATGTTGTGGAGCCTGCAATGCTCTGTGAAGGGCATGCTGACTAACTGCTTGCTTGGTGGTCCTGTTAGAAGGAATGCAATGACAATACCTTCTGCAAGATGCCAACAAAAGTCAGGGCTTCACAAAAAATGAACACTTTTATTCAAACATAGCCAGTCAATATTTTTTGATGTTATAAGAAGGAGTGAACTCAAGAACTTGGCAATGACTGGACAGACTGATGGAAAGAGAGTAATGAGAAGGCAGATAGATAAATACCTGGATGAGAGCCACAATAACGACCTGAGACAATTGCACTGACCTAGTTATTGTGTGGAGAACTGAAACATGACTGCCTATGCATTTCAGCAAGGCACATCTTGATGATTTAATGATGGTTGAACAGGGTTTCCAGGATAGGCTTCTGCTATAACGAGATTCAGGTTGCTTTGGTGTCAAACCTTCACGTACTTGTCCAGGAGAGAAGAGAGGAGATAGAGTGTTTACTCTATGTGAGTAATGCTACAGTTGATTTTCATCACAAATGGGAAATGAGAATTAAGCAAAATTGTTACAAGAAGATCTGCAGAAACAACATTATGAGAACATCTCAATAAAATGGTAGATGCATTATGAAAAAAAGAACGGAGAACAGATGGGTAAATGGAACAAGTTACCCTCTTTTAGCTAAAAATGTAATATTTTAGCAAAAGTCACGTATAAAAAGGGACATACGTGATGTAAATGTAACACAATACAACATATCTATGTGCTGGTGTTGCTCCATCTGTTTAACCCTACACTATATTTTCTTTTCAAATGTGAAATAAACATTCAACAAAGTTGTTAAAAAATGAAACAGTATAATAACAAAGAGAAAGACCTTATAGTATGAAAACAACCCAGCAAAGTCTCAGATGCATCAAAATATAAAATGGCTGAAAGAGAGGCCAAGGCTATAACAGGATGAATACTTTTTATGCTAATGATCTATCAAGTACCAAACAACACTGACAGCTTGAGCAGAAAACTATCTCGTGTAATTTTCAAATTTTAAACACAGCCTACTGGACTCAATTTCCATCAAACTAGAATCAATCTTTAAAGTGCACTCTGATGCAGACACTGTTCTTACGGTTATGAAATCATCGTACTACTTCCTGCAGAGTGGCAAGCATTGCTGAAGAAATTCCTGGATATTTTTTCTAGGATATTCATGTGTGCCAGGAAATGAACAGGTTGACAGATTAATTGGTTCTGCACCTTTGGGTATGTATCTAGCCATTGTGCTACCATGGCTAGAAATATCAAGTACAAACAGACAAATAACAACCTACCAGTACTGGGTCCCATCTTCCAAAGCGACTGAGCTGCTTGTATCCGACATGTAACATATGTTCAGCGAGGCGTTCACTGAGAGGATACACACGTTCAAATAAACTTGGGCGATGGTCCACGTAAGGTTTGATTTTCTTGCTGATGATGTATCGAACAATGTGGGATTTCCTTCCAGCGTTTATATGCAGACAAGGAATGAGGATTTCTTCAAGTGTTTCCTTAGATTATTAGTGGCGTTAAAAAAAAGAGAACAGAATTTTTAAGCATTTGTTTGTTTACTTCTTCTTATTAATAATCATATTAAATAATTACAAATTACTGTTAAACAATACTCATTCTAACATCCCCGGAGAAACATAGGCCCGACAAATTTTAGCAACCTAGTGAGAATGAGTCCAATGATGCTGGCAGTGAGAGTCATGAAACATGAAACTTCTTCTCTTTCTTCTTTGCGTTTGGTTTTGTATGCTCAGATCAGACCATTAAATAGGCTGCTTCTGTGAACTGGCATGTCAGCTGCAGGTCCTTTATAGTAGTCTATAGCTTGCTCTGCACACTTTGCTCTTTTCGAAGTTGCAGGTAGAGTGGGCAGGTCTGCAAAATGTACTCAGGTATTTGTGGTCCTGTATGACAAGTACACTGTGGGGACTGTACCATCTTTATTTTATGCATGTGGTAGTTGAGCCTGCAGTGTCCTGTTCGTAGATGGACAATTGTTGTATGTAGCTTTCTGTTGAGTCTGCTGATGGGGTTTTGTTGATGTTTGCTGTTGGTTTGTTCTCTCCACAGTTCCTTGTATTTTCCCTTGATAAGTGTTTTATTTCTGGTAATGACATTGAAAACCAAGAGGTACAGGGACACCTAGAAAAATATGGACCGAGGGACTTCTTAACATCATAGTGTACCAGGCAACCAAGTGCAGCCTGGCTTGGCTACCTACCAGCTGTTAAACTGCAACGCCTAGCGGCACAAAGCAGAGATCAACAACAACAACAAACAAATAATTTTATGTAAGTGTTATAACTGTGAATGCTAAAGGGATACAAATCTAAATGGGTTGGCTACTTGGTATAATCAAGATAAAAACACAAAGCTGATTCAAGAAAAGCTGAAAAACAACCATCCATCTTTCTGTTCTTTCTACTCTTCATATTAACCAGTGAAGCATATGTGGTTCTACTTCCTTTGGTTAGTCAGAGCACACACAACAAAGGTTTTTTAAAATATATATTAAGTGTATATATGTTTTCTATGAAAGTAAGACCTTCTTCTTCTTTTGTATTCTACTTTTTTCTTCTACAATTTTAACTGAATTGAAGTTTTAGTTTTAACTGTATAAAAGATTTTGTTTTAACTGTGTGGAAGATTTAGTTTTAACTGTATGGAAGATTTATCTTTAACTGTATGAAAGATTCAGTTTTAACTGTATAAAAGATTTTGTTTAAACTGTGTGAAAGATTCAGTTTTAACTGTATAGAAGATTCAGTTTTAACTGTATGAAAGATTTAGAATTAACTGTATGGAAGATTTAGAATTAACTATATGGAAGATTTAGAATTAACTGTATGGAAGATTTAGAATTAACTGTATGGAAGATTTAGAATTAACTGTATGGAAGATTTAGAATTAACTGTATGGAAGATTTAGAATTAACTGTATGGAAGATTTAGAATTAACTGTATAGAAGATTTAGATTTAACTGTGTGGAAGATTTAGAATTAACTGTATAGAAGATTTAGATTTAACTGTATGGAAGATTTAGAAAACTGTATGGAAGATTTAGAATTAACTGTAAGGAAAGTAAACACAGAAACAGCTGCTGAAAACTAGGAATGCTATAAAAGAGCTGCACAAGAGTTAATCAGTTCAAATATTATGTGAGTTTACTACTCAGAAACATTACCAACACTCCTGCAATTCGATCACTGTCATCAGAATAGATTTCATTCAAGTCATTTTTCATCCTCTCTACAGCTTCTTCTTCAGGCTCTTCATCTTCTTCCTCTTCTGCTTCCTCCTCCTCCTGTAAAAATAATTGCAAATAAAAAATATCTTATTTGTATTTGTTTAATAATATTCAGAAATGCAATGAAATCTGAAATACAACATTAAAAAAAAAAACTGGTGCTTCAAGAAATTAAAGGCATGTAACAACTACACAACTAGTTAGGGACTTGTCTCTTGTTTTATTTTATTTTCCTTTTTCTTAGCATTAATTTACTGTAGAATCCAGTGGAAATTTCTGGTTACTTATCCACTTCCAGACTCTGTCGGTTTCTTGAGTTTTTCCTGTATATCCATCTGATAGATCTAGTTTATTGATATACAGATATCCGCTCCTTCCCTCCTTCACTCTGACTTCAAAACGCCACTAATTTAGCTGCCTTTTACGAGAAGCTTGCTTGGGAAAAAAAGTGGAAAAAGGGGGGGGGGGGGGGGTTGGAAGAGGGGTTACTATTCTTTTCCTCCCTAAATAAGGCGTCAAAAAAAAAAAAAAAAAAAAATCCAACAATATCTTACAAAAAGTAATTAACTGCAAAATGAATGTCATTTTAGGCAGAGACAAGAATAGGACTTTTTGTGGGGAAAAGTTGGCATGTTGTGTGTTTTATTCTCATTGTGTTTTAAAGCTGTTTCTTAGTTAAGATAAATTTTAGTGAACACATTTTACACACAGGCCAAGCTTTGATAGATGTATCTTTCAATGTTATTACATTTTTCAGCAAAGTGCTGCATGTCTGAGAAGCAAGTAGAACGATGGTGAATCAATTGCTGTCTGAAGACAGAAGCCATTGTTTTCAATAATGCAAATTATTCACACCACTTGGCGACACAATTTAAAACCAAACAAAGGACTGTAAAATTTCTTTAAAATTGGGAGTCGCCGTGGCAGAGCGGCTAGACACATGCCTCGGAAGGTCGCAGGTTTGCTCCCTGGCAGAGCCGGACTTTTCTTCAAAAATTACCTTGGCTCCCAGGTCGACCCAGCCTTGAGTGGGTCCCGGCAAGTAGAGGCGGCTGGCGTGATGCTGACCACATCACCCATCTTGTGCCGTTGGTCTATAAAATATAGATGTAGCCCTATATGCCCTATACCCCTAAAGGCGTGGAAAGGGTCCTTTACTTTTGTTTTTGTTTTGCTAGACCCATTTATTATAGACATTCTGACACATGATGGGTGATGTGACAACATCATACTGGTCACATTTACTTTCCAGGACATTTCCTAGCACGCATTCAAGTTTTGGTTGAACTGCGAGCCTGCTAATTTATTAAACCTTTCAGCCCAAGAAGTTGAAAAAAACCACACTTCCCACTGGGTCTAATTCCCTGTAAATGTCACTTTTCTAATTTGGCTACAGTGACCTGTTTACGAGACAAACAGTTAATTATATTGGCTGTTTTCATCCTGCAGGTACACAATGTGATATTCGGAGGAATATAAAAGGCAATAAAATGTGCAATATACTGTTTGTGTATTCATTAACTCCTCTGGTCCTAGGTATGGATCACAACAACTCGTTTATTTCTATATTTTTGTTACCTATTAAAAAAAAAGCTTAGATTCCCAGTGTGAGTTCTGGGGCTCCATTTTGAAGAAATAAGATTAGACCCACTCCCCCCAACAAGCATGTCATAAGAGGTGACTAATTTGGGGTGTTTCCTTCAAAGTAAGAATGCGTCTGCCTGAGAGGTCAGGAACAAACAGTCTGCATACAAACAAGCTGGATCTGTAAAATGGATGTGCATGCAAAAGTCAAGTTCTGGATCAAGATCAAAGTCCAGGAATGGACTAACGACCCAAATTTTCCACCGGAGTTTACCGCTGGTGAACACACAGAAGAAGACGAAGAAGCTGTTTCAGCTCCATAAGTGTCTAATTAAAATTATTAAGAGACAAAAAATTGTCTTTTATGAATAAAGCACACCAAACACATATGAAAATGTCACAGATTCAGAAGCTCAGTAGTGAAAAACAGTGGCGACTGCACAAAAGAAGTAAGAAAAAAGACTTGCTTTAGCAAAGCAGAGACTAAACAGCATGAAGATCCTATGGCACAAGCACCAGCAAGTGAGTTAAAGCAACAAGTTTGAGATAATGCATCTTTCCGTGGCAACTTATGAATGTGAGTCACAGACTCCTACCAAGTCACAGAAGAAACAAAATTGCAGCTTTTTAAGTATGTGCTGAGATAATATTCAAATAGTTTTTGATTGTTTGCACAGGGTAAGTGATATATTTTTTTTTTTGCCATGGAAGATAGTTCCACATTTGAGCTATTGGGTATATTAAACATATTTTGTAAATGTCTACCCTAGGTTAAGCATATGTAATGGCTAGGCATTTGTTATGTCATTCATTACACTTAAACAATGGCTAAAAGTAATGTGGAAGAATTGTAGACAAGATTTTTTGAAGAAAAAGAAAACTATCTGATAATAATAAGCATACTAATTTAATCATCCTTCAGTTACGTTATTATATCTTGTCATCTCCTTATGAGATGCAATTTTTCGTTATTTGAAGCCCTTCTCTGGCTCTTGCCGGGGCCGCAATATAGCCCGGCCATACATATGGCCTAATGGCTGAACGCGGTTTCTGGAACCTCTCCACGGTGATCCTCATCCACACAGTGACACATTGTGTCATCAGGTGTTTATCGCTCGTGTGATGTCCTGGTGGGGTAGAAAGTCAGTCAGTCAGCAAAATTTAATTTTCCAAAATCAGGATGAACACGTAACTTCAATACTGACCTCAAACTCCTCTGCCAAAATGGCTTCAATGTCCTCTTCCTCCTCATATTCAGTCTCTTCTTCATCTTCAACAGCTTCCTCATCTGGATCAGCTTCCGCTGGATACATAGCCTTTTTTGCCTGAAGATGAACAGATAAAAATGACATATTAGATCACAGAACAAAATAAGTTTATTAAAGGGGGTGAAATGGAAAAAACACTGACAGTATTATCGTATAGCAGTCCATTAGTGGAGCATCACTCTCATCATGATATACCAGAAATCAATTCTATCATTAACGCACGCTGTACCGGTAAATGCAGGCTGCATGTTTCACCATCTCATATGATCACCAGAATCACAGACCAGGTCAATGATTTCGTCTGGCCTGATCCATGTGGCCAAGCCATCCAGATTTTTATCTCTTTACCTTCCTCTTGCCAGCAGTTGCTGTGGTGTAGCAGCTAGACGCTCGCCTGTGTATCAGAAGGGCGTGGGTTTGGGTCCTCACGGAGCCAGGCTTTCTTAAAAAATGACCTTGGCTCCCAGATCGACACAGCCTTGACTTTGTACGAGGTGCAGTCCTGGGAAGTAAAGGCGGCTGGCATGCTGTTGACCACATCGCCCACCAAGTGCTCATTGGTTAAGGAAACCAACTCTCTACTACCTATGCGGGATTTGGGACCCCATTTTAATTTTAATCTGGGGGGATGGGGGCGGGGAAAATAGACCCACCTCCTCCCTAACAAGCATATCATACAAAGCAAATACCTAGGGGCATCTCCTTCAAAGTCAGAGTGCATTTGCCTGAGAGACAAGGAACCAACAGTTTGCACACAGATAAGCTAAATCTGTCAAAGAGATGTGCACAAAAAAGTCAAATTCTAGAACAAGGCCAAAGTCCAGAAGTAGACAGACGACCAGAACTTTCAACCAGAGTTAACAGCCCTTGAAGACTAAGAACAATACAGTTTCTATTCAGAACATATGTAATAAATGAAAGCTAAAGGTTACTTAAAAAAAAAAGTTATATACTTAGCTCCATGCCACATGGAACAATGAAGGTGCAAAGAAGGATTTGTGTTTTTCAGACAGATTGGTCAATATTTTACTGGCCCCCCTGCTATCTTTCCACGTCTTTGTTTTGATTTATTCTAATAAGGCTATTTCAACTTGCAGCCAGGAGGTCCAAAAGAAAACTTCCGCTTAGCGGAGAATTTGAACAAAGAACTACTAGACAGGCAGGCCTGACAACTAGCCACTAGGCTACTAGATTTTAATTGGCACCTTTCCATCTTTCCAGATGATAGTGTTTTATTGTTCTGTGAGGAGGCATGGGACTCACAGCCCATGGCGATGGCGAGTGTGACTAACACGACCCACCCACGTTAAGAAAAAGTCTTCCGCAATAATAGCCTGAGATTTCAAGACTATTGTTGTCAACATTTGTGTTTAGCCTGTTTCTTCTCAGACGCTCAGCTCTCATCCTTTCTGCAATCATTTCTTTCTTTATTCTCATTCCCTTTAATCAGAATGCTACTGGCACAATTAGTATTGGAACTCTGGCTGCTGAAGATGGGGATGGAGCGCTTATGGGAATGCTGTGATGTCGGTTCTTGAATCAAATCAAGTCTCATTCCATTCGTGATGTGCCCTTTCCACACAGCACGGTCCATGGAATTTTTCTCCCATGAGTTCACCTCAACACCTGTATCATTCATGTCCTGCTTGCACCCATCTTTATATCATAGTAGAGGTCAGCCTCGACATCTTTTACCAGTCTTTTTTCACCATAGAGAGTCCTTAGGGACTCTGCTATCCTTCATTCTCCAGTTGAGACCCAGCCACTGTGCTACTATGGTTACAAAATAAAACCTACAAAAGTTTAAAAAGTTTAAAAACAACTGCCATATATATATATATCCACATAACTACCTGTTATGTTAAAGTGCTGCTGCATTGTAACCACTACTACCATATTTGTCTGTTTTAAACTTTATTAGAAAAATCATAGAAAACTAATAACCATATTTGTCTGTTTTAAACTTTATTAGAAAAATCATAGAAAACTAATAACCATATTTGTCTGTTTTAAACTTTATTAGAAAAATCATAGAGAACTAATAACCATATTTGTCTGTTTTAAACTTTATTAGAAAAATCATAGAAAACTAATAACAAAAAAAAAAAAAAAAAAAAGAATAAAATGTCAATTTTTAAACTTATATGAGGATAAAAGCATAATGAACTGGGATAATTTTTTTTTATTTGAGTTAGTTAATAACTTAAAAAAAAAAAAAGTAATTATAATGCTGCACAGATGAAACACAAAATAAACTAAGGCACTGACCATTCTAACAGCCCGTCTCTCATCTCGCTCCTTTATGAGAACTTCTCTGCGCTTTGCCATAGCAGCTTCCTGTAAAAATGTCAACAAAAGTCACTGTTCCAGATTCGAGTGATACATAATGTCTAACTAGGCTGATCATAATCTCTTAAAATGAAAATGGGACCATCATCATCATCCTGTAACATTGTGTGTCGTTGGAACACTAGTTTCTGTTGACTGTCTGATCAGCTCTCTCCAGCTCTGGTGGTCGGTTGTACAGTTATTAAAACAACAAGAAATTTTCAACCTATATTTAAGAGCTGTTGTGGTATAGTGGTTAAAGCACCTGCCCGTCAAGACAGTAGTCTGGGTTTAAGGCCCAGAAGGGGCAGCATGATCAAAAGGCTCTGGGGTCAACCCATAATCATCATCAAGTGCCTTGCCAGACGGCGTAGGGGTTCATGCATCTCCACAGAGGTCGGTTTTCGGTGTTCTGGATCAGTTCCACTAACGATAATCCTCCAAGCCACTGTCTTAAGCTATCCACCATAATTTCTTTTGGTCTGCTTCTGCCTTTTCTACCAGCGATCTTTCCAGTTTGTCATGATATTTTCCAGTGCTCCTTTTCTCATCACATGACCAAAGAACTTTGTTGTATATAATGTTCTACTTCCATTAGCCATTTCTAGGCAAACGTTGTTAGTTATTCTGGCAGTCAAAGGTATTCGCAACATTCTTCTCAAGAACCACATCTCAGTTGCCTGCAAACTTTCCTTAATTTGTTTGCTCACATTCCAAGACTCATTTCCATACAACAGATGTAACCTTTCAGTACTTGTCAACCCCACCTTATGAAAATAGGTAAATTTACCCTTCCTAAATGAAGCCTTCAGGCATATCTGGCATACACAGCGAAATATATATTTTATAGCCTAATCACTGACACTCAGTGGGTGATGTGATCACCATCACACCAGCTGCCTTTACTTCCCAGGACTTTACCAGGTATACAGTTAAGGCTGGATCAACATGGGATCCAAAGTCATACCAAAACATCCGGCTCTGTTTAGATTTGAACCTATGACCTTCAAATCCACTAGTCTGGCCACTACAAAAAGGCAGCTCTAAAAAAATGGCTACCAGAAATTTTGACAATGTTTTTTATTTAGCTTTAAGTAATTAAATTAACAGCTTTCCCGGGGTACTGTTTGAACCCACATAAAGACTGATTTCTTCTTCTCAAAACTGGCTTTGGCTCTCGCGTCAACCCAGCCTAAAATGGGTGCACGTAATGTCCTGGGAAGGTATATTGGCCACAACACTGACCAACTGCCGACTGGTCTCTAGAAATATGAGTAAACCATTAATGTAATAAATTAGGTGTTCTGCTAGCTTGCACTTATCGGCTTTGGCTGTGTTATTCGCCATAACAATAAATGACAAATCATGAGAAATGTCTGAAAAAATAATTTACATATACAAAAAAAAAAACAAGATTAAATACGCATTAAATGTATAAAAATATATATAAAAACAGAAAATTTTCAGTTAAAACTATATATTTAGTAGTTTTAACAGTAAGTAAGTATAGTAAAGGTCTCCTCTCCACGCCTTTAGGCGTATGGGGCATAAAGGACTAGATCTATATTTTTACAGACCAATTGGCATAAAATGGGTGAGGTGGTCAGTATCCTGCCGGCTGACTTTTCTTCCCGGGAATGCACCCGGTACCCAATCAGGGCTATGTCGACCTGGGAGTCAAGGTCATTTTTGAAAAAAAGTCCAGCTCTGCCAGGGAGCAAACCCATGACCTTCGGATCCGCATCCAGCAGCAACGCCATGGCGACTCCTAGTTTTAACAGTGCAGCATTTTAAATCAACAAATCAATGCACATTTATTAACCCTAACAGACCTGAAGCCCTGAACCTAACTGTCCCTATAACCTGAGCTCCTGGGCATTAACACGAAAAAACCAACATGATGTACACAAACATTAGTTACAAGCAAACAAGGGGTTAGAAAAAGATCAAACTTGGAGACACTGTAGAAAATAGGTTTATCTTTCGTCTAGCGCCAATCTTCCACCTTTGTGTGCCAATCCACCCAGTAGGATCAGTCTTGTTTCACAAATTAAGCACCAGATGTTGCTGTTTGAGGGAGACGCCCTTTTCTCTTACTATCGATCTAGTTTTAAATCTATAATTTTCATAATTCTCCTCCTCACTCTAGCTCTCACTGACTGTGTCACTTTAACTGGGAACGCATTCTTCATGAACCTATTCACAGTCTGAATTAACCAAAGTATCGATCACCTGTTGGATTGTGAAAAGCCTAGACCTACGTCACTTTCCTGTCGAAGCCGCTCATTTCATTGAGAATTTTCCAAAATTTTTTCACATCAAACCACACAAAGGAATCTCAACACAAGTGGGAAGTCATTTGCATTGACTAACCACGAAGTCCGATGGCGATTGGCTGGTTATTTTTAGTCTGTGATGCATATTTTTCATGTACTAGGCAAAATCCTAAAAAATTGGGGCCAGCGGTATAGCGTCAGGTTAGAAAATTCCTGGAAAATCAGGCCAGCGGTCTGGTAGGGTGAATTATTTATCAATGTTTATTTCAAAAACAAATTGTAAATTTGCAACAATAAAACTTTTCATAATATGCACAAATGACTGACCCTCTTGGCTTGACCCTTGGCCTTGTTTCGTGCCTTTTTGGCCAATCTTTTGTTTCTCTTTGCTCTCCATATGTCCAGTTTAGGCGGTAACAGGCGTCCTATCACATCATTTTCTGATGCCTAAATGATACAAATATTTGTAATAATACAGCTGGAACAACAACAAATATTTTATTTTAACATAATTTATCAACAACTGAACATCCAGCATTTGATTTATTTTCTGCAAAATAATTTTTATAATTAATTCAGGTTCTTCCCCCTGTGGGTTTCGGGGCCCTGTTATAGGGAAAACAAGAATAGATCCACTGCCTACTCAAAAGCATGTCGTAACAGTCGAGTAATTGGGAGCTTCCTTCAAAGTTTGAATGCACCTGCCTGAGAGGCAAGGAACCAGCAGTCTGCATACAAATGAGTAAGATCTGTAAAACGGATGCACACGCAACTCTTAGGTACAAGAACAGGACTACAGTCTAGAAGTGGATGAACAACCAGATCTTTCCGCCAGAGTTTACAGCTGGTGAATGCGAAGAAGAAGAAGAAGAAGAAGAAGAAGAAGAAGAAGAAGAAGAAGAAGAAGAAGAAGAAGAAGAAGAAGAAGAAGAAGAAGAAGAAAAAGAAGAAGAAGAAGAAGAAGAAGAAGAAGAAGAAGAAGAAGAAAAATTCAAGTACCTCTACTGGGTCTCAGTCTGGTTCTGTATGGGCTGAATTTTAATGCAGAAATATCCCACCTGGCCCTAAACCTCTTTTCAGCTTGTTACATCTTCTCCCTTTTCCTAATGGACTGATTTTTTTCTAAAATGACTATGGCCATCAGGTTGACCAACACAACAGTCTGCATACAAACAAGCCAAATCTGTAAAATGAATGTGCATGCAAAACTTAATTTCTGGAACAAGACCAAAATCCAGAAATGGATGGACTACCACAACTACAATAGCCGGTGAACGCTAAGAAGAAAAAAGGAGTAAGAATAAATATCTTGCTACAAATTGTTTAGAAGTCACATGGTACAGTAGCTTACCTGCCTGCCTGCCTGGTGATCATAAGTTCAAATTCAAAATTTGAAAGGCTAACTTCTAAAACTGTCCAAGACTTTCAAGTCGACCCAACTTAAAATAGGTCCTAGGAAAAGCCAGGAAAGTAATGAGGTCTTGGCTTATATTGATTAAATCACATGTAAGTGCCTATTTATCTTTAGAATGTTGAATTAATAATCAACATCATAGCACTCAGGACGCCCCCATAAGGGCTCCTTTCCCATCTTCAGCAGCAAGCAAAGAGTTCCAGTTTGGATTGCACTAGTAACTGATTGTATAGCTGTCTTGCCCTTGCCTTGAGTGTTCAGCGTTGGCCAGATTCCGAGGTAACTTCTGACACCGCCATTCTCCTCAGACCATAATGATCCATTTGTGCTTCCACACTGTTCACTGCTCCCAAAGGACCCTCACAACATCTAGCTTGGTATATATCAGTTCACCACCAAATGATGTAGAACCGGCCCGTCTAGGTGCCTGCTCATTTCTCAACATACCAGTATATCTATATTGGTCTATGGGAAAATGGGGACTTCACCATATGCCAAAGGTGGGAAAATAAGACCTGTATTTTTTACTTTACTTAAAAACAAAATATGGTGAGTAAATATATCATATTACAACCTGCAATATAATTGCTGCATCCGGGAAAAGTCCAGAATCTTGCAAGTACCTAGCCTCTTCTACAGTACGTGGGAAACCTTCAAGGACAAAGCCCGTAGATCTGAGGATATGCATAAAAAATTATTAAAAAATATGTCCGTGACTTTTGAACAGATAACATGTCTACATATTAGTGCTTGTTAGCTTCAGGAGGTTTCCAAGTAGACCTCAGTCAGGGAAGTTATTGTAAAGGATCCTGTTCACACCAGCAGTGCAGAAATTAAAACAAGTTAAGGAGTTTAAGTTCCTAGGCAGTTTATTTACTGGTGATGGAGGATCTGACGGATGTGGTCAAAGTCATATGGGAGCAAGAGAACGATGCAGAAGCATTAACAGATTATTATGGTCTGGGAAGAGCTGTGCAGCCGGAAGTGTCCAGGGGATCAGATCAGATCAACATTCAGAGGAAAGGCAAGATGGACATATTCTCAAACTGCTGCTAGTACCACCAACAATGGAGGTCTTCACTGGCTGTTGAAGATGATGACAGAGAGCTTACAGGAATATCCAAAATGCTGTGAGGCTGGTTCTTGACAGCTTAACTCAACACAGTTCTCAGAAAAATATTATGTACAATGGAATCAAGGTAATCTTGTAAAGGATATGACATAACAATATCTCTAACTAGTTACATACAACCAGACTATGACTGGCACCATTAGTATTAGAATTCTGTGCTGGCTGCTGAGGATGGGGATGGAGCACATATGGGAATGCCCTGGGTGCTGTGATGTAAATTCTCGACTCAACTCAACTCAGCTGAATAGTTCAGACTTTGTAGTTAAGTAATTAAAAAAAAAAAAAGACCATCTTATGCCATTGGCACATCAAGTATATAATCCTAGACTCATTTTTTTTAAAGACCAATCAGCACTTGTTGGGTGATGTGTCAACATCATTCTGGCTGCCTTTACTTGCCAGGAAGTTTTTTTTTTTTTTTAAAGCTAGGTTGACCTAAAATTGTCCCAAGAGCCTCACTGATATAGTTCACAGGGTCATGGTCACTGCATGAGTAACCCAATACATAAATGTTTTAGATCCTGGGAAATGTATTCTATTTAAAAGCTTCACTTTGTGCTTGTTTACTGACTGCCCTCTATATATATCTTTATATATTTCAAAATCACTATGTAAAACAAATGTAGAAAAACACATTGTAAAACAATTTATTTGTTTTTAGAAAAAAATGCCACATGTTCATGACCAATTTCTGGAAAGCATGTGCGAAGAGAAAGGGTTTAAGACATTCAGATCATCAGACAAATGTCTCATCACCCCACTACCACAGCTTTCTGGCTTTGTCAGCTCACACAAAAGAGACCTATATGCTAATACTTACTTGAATGGTTCCATAGTCCACCAAACTCTGACTATCTTGTCTAGCAGTCTTGTAGGCAGTGGTTCATTTGTCTCTAGGTATGCCTTGATGGCTTCTTCATCATCAGTGAGTTCCATTATTTCCTCTTTCTTAAAATGGATAGAACATCTCAACAGTAACAAAGAATTTAGATCAAAAAAAGAACGTACTCATAATTTCTCAATAATCTACCTACTCTCCACAGCAAGACTGTTCATACACAGTTTTTTATAACTTTCTGGTTGGTTAGTTAAGTGGTTGGTTGGTTAGTTGGGTGGCTGGTTACATAGTTAGTCGGTTGGTTGGATGGTTGGGTGGTTGGTTGGGTGGCTGGTTAGTTAGTTGGCTGAATAGTTTGTTGGGTGATTTGTTACATGGTTGGTTGGGTGGTTAGTTGGTTGGCCGAATAGTTTGTTGGGGGTTTGTTACATGGTTGGTTGGGTGGTTAGTTGGTTGGCCGAATAGTTTGTTGGGGGTTTGTTACATGGTTGGTTGGGTGGTTAGTTATTTAACTGGTTGGGTGGTTGGTTGGTTGGGTGGTTGGTTGGGTGGTTGGTTGGGTGGTTGGTTGGGTGGTTGGTTGGGTGGTTGGTTGGGTGGTTGGTTGGGTGGTTGGTTGGTTGGGTGGTTGGGTGGTTGGTTGGGTGGTTGGTTGGGTGGTTGGGTGGTTGGTTGGTTGGGTGGTTGGTTGGTTGGGTCGTTGGTTGGTTGGATAGATGACTGGCTGAGTAGTTGAATGCTTAGTGGATGATTGGTCACCAATTCCTATGTAATACAACATTTTAACTCTTAGGACTAATACACTGGCATTAAGTTATTGAGTTATGAAAAGAGTGTGACTGGTATGCAAATTTCCCTTCCAACATGATCATAAGTGCCTTATGAGTGCCTTGCCAACTGTCATGGGTGATCATTCCTCTCCAAAATCTGCAATCTTCAACAGCATGTGAAAGTTCATATGCTGACACCCCTCCATACCACGAAAGAATGTGGTCAAAAATCTTCTTGCATTGACTTTCACTGTCTCTTTCCACACACACTTTTCCAGTGGTCACAAATGTTCCAGTTTCCTTTTTCTCATTACGTGACTAAACAATTTCTTTCTGATGTTTGTGAAAAGTTGTCTATGGGCCCTCACCCTTTTCAAAACATATGGGCCGCTCTTTTTGTCTATTCAAGGAATTCTATAGTTTTGTCCGTAGGATTGTACTGCAGAGCTTCTTTTCCCCTCTTAAGATTCATAAACCCGCAGAGGTTTGCAATACTAGAACTTCACATCTGAGAGGAGGAGCTGCCACGGTGTAGCGGCTAGACACTCACCTGTGAATCTGAAGGTCATGGGGGGAAATCTGAACAGAGCCAGACTTTTTTTCTTTTAAATATGAGTTTGGCTCTCACGTTGATCCAGCCTTAAATGGGTACCAGGCAAAGTCCTGGGAAGTAAAGGTGGCTGATGTGATGTTATCACATCCCCATCAAGTGCCGTTTGGTCTATAAAATATAGGTCTAGCCCTTTATGCACAGCACCTGAAGGTGTACAAAAGGGACTTTTACACCTGAGAGGCATATTTGAATGTAACAAGGCTATGGTTTAATACAGGTGTAACTGTATTACTGTCTATGGTTTTGTATCCTGATGAAGGCTCTTTAGCCACAATTTTAATTTGTCTTTCTTCACTGTTCTTTTATTGGGAAGCTGACCAGTTCTGTTTCTCAGTTAGATTGTATTTGTTTTCATGATATGATTGATAACAACACATACATATCACAGGCTTAGGTTGAGCAATGGTTACATGATAGATCTTAGGTATTTCATCATTAACAGATTTATCAATAATCCACACACATACACACATACACATAGAGAGAGAGAGAGAGAGAGAGAGAGAGAGAGAGAGAGAGAGAGAGAGAGAGAGAGAGAGAGACAGAGAGACAGAGAGACAGAGAGAGACAGACAGAGAGACATGGACAGAGATGGGGAAACTGGAGAAAGAGACAACAGGACAGGGAGAGATAGACAGAGCTAGAAGGGAGGGAGACAGGATATCAAGAGGGAAGGGGAGAGAGATACAGAGACAGAGAATAAAATAAAGACTGTACAATCCCCACAGTTGGCCTGTCAAACAGGACCACAAATACCTGAGCACATTCTGGGGACATGACCCACTATACCTACAAATTTGATAAGACACCTAGCCTCAAAAGCAAAGTGTGCAGATCAAGCTATCGGGAACCATGAAACGACCTGCTACTGACATGCGAGTTCATAGAGGCAACCCACCTGATGGTCTGATTTGAGCATACAAAAACGAACGAAAAAAAAAGAAAAAAAAGAAGATAAAGAGAGAGAGGAGAAGAGCAAAGAC
Organism: Candidula unifasciata; assembly: GCA_905116865.2. NCBI lineage: Eukaryota > Metazoa > Mollusca > Gastropoda > Stylommatophora > Geomitridae > Candidula > Candidula unifasciata. The sequence continues at coordinate 36,098 of CAJHNH020000904.1, forward strand.
AGAGAGAGATGGTTACAACAGGGATTTTTTAAGAATGTAACCAGTCCTAAGTGAAACAAATAATCTGGTTTCAGTTCCCTCTGTGAGTGCCAGGGCTCCATATTTTTTTTATACTGACCCACTTACCCCTAACAAGGACATCATAAATGAAGACTAAGTACGAATTTGCCAAAATCGGATGTTTTGGGTGGAAAGATGCAACCTTGATGTAAACCACAACAAAATGTGGGAAATCCCCCTTTATGGGAAAACAGAAAAATATTTGGGTTTAGTTACTGGCCCAGCAAATGACATTTTTGTTATGGCTTATGAGTTCAGAACTGACATCACAGTATTGAGTGGCATACGTGGCTTAGGCACTGAGGGTCCAACTTGTAATTCCAGCATGCCGAGATCGAAACCCACTGCTGGCTGTGTGGATTTTTATCTTGGTCGACCCAGCCTAAAATGGGTACCAGGATGTATGTCCTGGGGAAGTAAACATGGCTGGCATAATGCTGACCACATTACCCACCTAGTGTCGATTGGTTTTGTAAAAAATATGGGTGCTCTTCCAATATGCCTGATGTGCCTAAAGGCATGAAAAAAGATTTTTTTTTTAAAAACACTTTTTACAGTACTCAGGACATTCCCATAAGCACTCCGTCCCCATCCTCGGCAGCCAGTGTATAGTTACAGTTCTGATAGTACCAGTAATAGTCTGGCAGTACGTCCATCTCGCCCTTCACCAGAGTGTTGAGCAATGGACCAGATCCCCTGGTCACTCTTTGCTGCATCAATCTCTCCAGACCATGATGATCTATTTGTGCACTGTTTATGTGCTCCCAAAGGGCCCTTGCAACTTGTCAAGCATCAATTTATCACCAAGTTGTTTTACAGAATAAGCCAATCTATCTGCCTGTTCACAATACACTGGCATACCTTGGAGAAATTATCTAAAGGAAGCTAACCACCCGGGACCACTGAAGTGATATTTGTCACTCTGCACGGATCATGACTGTCTCCACCTTTCTCAACTTGCTCTGTGAGTCAGTTACAATTAGAGCATGTGTGTACAGCTGATCCAAGCCAGGGAAAGGCAGCAGTGACTACCACCACCTCCATTCTCAAACTAAATGTCATATAATATTCCAGGCTTTGTTGCGCTAAGTGACGTCCACTCGCTTTTAATATGAACCATCATGCCCTTCTTCTGCCTCTTAACACAGAGTATAAATTACACAGACACATAAACACACACACACACAGATATATGTATATATCTGTCTCTAAGAGTATAGATGCAGTATTCCAGTATGAATACTTTAAAATGTCAGCTCCCAAATAGTGATTGCATGTCATCTCACACTTAACAGACCTGAATTCAGAATTTTAAACAATAGTTACTCACCTCTGCAACACCCTGTAAAGTAATACAGAATAATAAGTCAAAATGTTCCGCAATTTGTTGAAATGATCATCAAGCAACTTAAATTAGAGCAGCATACATTCTCTATAGACACTGGCAAGCAGACTGTATTTGAGTCCGTCTCCTTTGATTGCATCAACACTGCAGGAGTTCTTTTTAGGGCTCTTGGTGGCGTGCAATGCTAAGCCACTTTAAATGGTGCACATAACCTAGTCACAATTATAACCTAAAGCTCTCCTTTAATTTTTACTGGTTGAGCATGATGATTTTTTTCCCCAACAAAGCACCATTCTCTATTAGTTTATTCTGTTAACTCTTTTAGTACCAAAGAACTTTTCACATACTGACTCTTAGCCTAGTCACAATTATAACCCAAAGCTCTCCTTTCATTTGTGCTGGTTGAGCACGACGATTTTGTAATTTTTTCCAACAAAGCAAGATTCTCTATCAGTTTCTTCTGTTAACTCTTTTAGCACCAAAGAACTCCTCACATACTGACTGTTAGCCTAGTCACAATTATAACCTAAAGCTCTCCTTTAATTTTTGCTGGTTTTTCCACAGAGCAAATTGTTCTACTGTACAAAACTTATAATTTTTTTTATTGCTTAAAAATAAACCATCCACAGGTAGTTGTGAATCAAGGTCCGGTGATACCCCTTGTTAAAGTTTTTCTGACACCCTGCCCTTTTCTCCATAAGTAATTTTTAAAACAAAATTTTTTGCCATTTTGCCACCCAACTCCCCTTTCCCATCTCGTCCCCCCTGGTGATGATGACAACCAGATTGGCCTGCGCCAGACATAAAGATGGGCACAGGATATAAGTGACACTCTGGGTAGAGAAGTGCATGTGGCAGAGAACTGACGACAGACTAAGTTTCTTCCTGGCAGACCATGGTGACAGCAAGTTCTGCAAAGAACCTGCTACATGATGATGTCCCCTTGTATCTTGTGTCAAGATGAAAAATAAAACAAGTGGAGCAAGTGCAAACAGATTTGTAGGACTTGGTTCAGCAGGGATTGACCTGGGGTTCTGGCTGCACTGCACGCTCAGAGGAAAGGCAACATAGACATGTAATCAAACTGCTACTTGTACAATAGGAATTGAAACTGTTCAGTGGCTGCTGAAGATGGGGACAGAGAACTTTGATGACAGAATACTGTTTTGTTTGATGAAAGAATGTTGTCTAGGTTGATGACAGAATTCTGTTCTGGTTGATGAAAGAATTTTGACCTGGTTGCAATGTCCCAGACGCTGTGATGTTAGTTCTCAACTCAATTCTGTTTATAATAAAATTAACCTAAATCCCAAGTACTGGAAACTTAGGGATTAAAGTTCAGACTACACTATGTTAGTTTTTTTCTTCTTTTGTTCGCGTGAAATAAATGATCTATATCAGCATGCTGTCTCTAGTATGAACTTCAGTCTTTTGTAATTCACTTAGCGGCCTGCTGGCTTTCACCAGTATCTCTCTTTGCCAGAAGTTTTGCCTGGAAATGTCTCGTTTGGGACAATCTCAGAGAATGTGATCTGTTGTCTCAAGTGATAGTCCACATGTGCACATGGCTAATTCACTAATTCTAAATTTTGTATACATGTGGCACTATGCTAGTGTCCATGTCATAACCAGAGATGATCAAATGAGTCGCGTAAAATTCACCAAAAGGAATAAGTGAGAAATGTAGTCTTGCCTGTTTGGATTCATCTCCATAGAGATTGCTGTCTTCTGCATCATAGTCAAGCAAAGTCTCCTGACCTTTAGAAAACTCATCTTTGATTCCACTAATATCCCTGTTAAAAAAAATACAAAATTCATGATGTAAACTGACCATATGGTTAAAAAAGAATTACTATAATATACAAATAAAACAAAGTATCAAAACAGAATGGTCAAACAACATCATCACGATAACAACTACTAATACTACCACCATTATTTATGACTTAGTAGCTTCCTGAGGCGGTCATGATTCTCCACGAACCCCTTCCTTATTCTCACGTGAAATAATCATTGTGTGTGTTGAAATATTTCCTGTCATAACTAAGAATCTTCTCTCTTTAACTTGTGTTCCATTTTAATCTCAACAAATGTTACAATTTTTTCTCTTGACTCTTCCACTACAAAGCAACTCATGGAGTGACAGGCCTCTCCTCATCTGATCCAAACATCATACTAGATGTCTTCTTACTTTTATGTTTGGTCAGCTCAGACTGGAGAAACCTGTTTACACTAGTAACAACTTTCTCTCTGTTATCATCTCACTGATACCAGGTTGTAGCCCAGTGTCGTGGTTTTCTGTATTTATCTTGTACTTCTCGGGTGGCTTAGGTGATGGATCTGTTCATCTTTTTTGCAGGTTTCAGCTACGACATTTATCCATCTCTTTCTTGGTCTTCCTCTCACCTTCCTCCCAGATGTTCTGCTGTAAAAAGTCTCATATGCAGTCTGGCATGGCTGCATTCTCACTAGATGGCTGAACCATTTCATTCTTTGCCTGCCAATATAATCCAGACATGGTCTTATTCCAACTATCTCTCTAATGCTGGTATTCATAACCCAGTTTCTTCTTTTGTTGTTAGTGACCTTGTGGAAACAACACATTTCACATGTAGTTATTTTCTGTTCTAGTGCCCTATTCATTGTCCACGTTTGGCACTGATAACATAGAGTAGGCATAAAGATACTATTAATCATTTGCTGTTTTGCTGGTAGGGAGACATGTGGATGTCTAAGCAGTGGGGCTATCTGGTAGGTGACAGCAATTGCCTTCTGTACTCTGGGTTCTATCTCTTTATCGAGTCTGCCATCCTCCATAAATATGCTTCCAAGATATTTGAATTCTTATAGTTGTTTGATTGTAGTACCATTAACATTAAAGTTCATAATACTTTTGTTAATTCCTACAGCATATTAGCACTGTTTGGCTGTCACATTGTCCATATTTCTTTATGACAATGTTTCACTGTGCTACAGTAAGGCATGAGAATCCTGCCTATGGCAATACCAGTTGAATCAAGGCAAAGGAAAGGCAACACATTTAAGAACAAAGCATGCTGCAGAAGCTGTCAGAGTAGAGGAGCAATGCTCTATCTGTTCAGCTATCAGAGCTTTTCTCCTAGACCAGCTGCCAACTAAGACTAAGGGCCTGATCAGCCCTGTAAATAACATTACATTTTCAGGTTGCTATTGCTTCTTCTTAGGATAAGGAAGCTAATATGAGACTTACAGCATTATCCTCTGAGGGCTGTTGGATAAAATAAGCCAACAAATTTCCATTATATGCAATAACATAAAAAACAGAATAATTAACAATCTGCACTAAACTCATAGAAGCAAAGTGGCTGAGGAATCAAGTTACCAAGAAACCCATGTCTGCATGACACATCTTGAGACATGTATTCAATTAATTCTTTGAGTCCCAGACAGTTGTTATTTCAACTCTTTCCACCACACGGAAGTGATATTAAAATCAAAAAACACTGGGGTTTGGGGGAAGTTCTGAAGGGTCAGTTTATGACTGATGTAATCAAACTATTGATTGAAATACAAAGGGGTTAACATAACATATGTCTGTGATACAAGACATAAAATATATCTTGTTATTTCTAAAATATTCATGAGACGTATGGTGCATTGGCTGGTACTGAAAGAGTTAAGAGCACAATTTTGAATTAGCATGATAATGTATAGTATATGATGCATGCTTAAGCAAGTGCCCTTTTTAGAGGTACCCTGGCATGGCTGCTGCTTTGAAGACTTGTGCACACATGGGAATGCCCAGTCTGTAGTGATGTCGATTTATGATAACATAAGTGGCCTTTACACCTCAAGAAGAGAAATATATTTGACACTAACAACAGCAATAAAAAAAAAAAAAAACTGACAGCAATACAAAAGAAACAATGTTTACAATCACATATTTTTTCTATTGCATTTTTTTTTAGCAAGACAACTCATCAGCTACTACATAGTTACTTCATACAATAAATAAGCGTCTAATAAAAGCTGAAAGTGTTCTGGCCATAGTAATGTATCAGGTTATGATGGCAGCTCTATCCTGGTTGTGCATACAAAAAATTATGTCCTAGCTGATGAAAGAATTCTGTCCGGGCTGATAAAAGAATTCTGTCCAGACTGATGAAAGAATTCTGTCCGGGTTGATGACGGAATTCTGTCCCAGCTGATAAAAGAATTCTGTTCTGGCTGATGAAAGAATTCTGTCCCAGCTGATAGAAGAATTCTGTTCTGGCTGATGAAAGAATTCTGTCCAGGCTGATGAAAGAATTCTGTTCTGGCTGATGAAAGAATTCTGTCCCGGCTGATGAAAGAATTCTGTTCTGGCCGATGAAAGAATTTTGCACTAGCCCTTGTTGATGAAAGAGTTATGTCCTATTTGAAAAAAGAATTCTGTATTGGCTGATGAAATAATTCTGTCCTGGCTGATGAAAGAATTCTGTTCTATCTGATGAAATAATTCCGTCCTGATTGATGAAAGAATTCTGTCCCATTTGATGAAAGAATTATATCCTGGTTGATGGCAGAATTCTCTCCTAGCTGACATAAGAATTCTTTTCTGGTTGATGACAGAACAATGTCCTGGAAGATGAAAGAACGGTACTGGTTGATGAAAGAATTCTATCCTGGTTGATGAAAGAATTCTATCTTGGTTGATGAGAGAATTCTATCCTGGTTGATGAAAGAATTGTATCCTGGTTGATGAAAGAATTATATCCTGGTTGATGAAAGAATTCTATCTTGGTTGATGAAAGAATTCTATCCTGGTTGATGAAAGAATTCTATCTTGGTTGATGAAAGAATTCTATCCTGGTTGACGAAAGAATTCTATCTTGGTTGATGAAAGAATTCTATCCTGGTTGACGAAAGAATTCTATCCTGGTTGATGAAAGAATTCTATCCTGGTTGATGAAAGAATTCTATCCTGGTTGATGAAAGAATTCTATCTTGGTTGATGAAAGAATTCTATCCTGGTTGACGAAAGAATTCTATCTTGGTTGATGAAAGAATCCTTAGTCTTGATCAGTGACAGAGTTCTCTTCTGGTTTATGTAAGAATTCTTTCATGATTTGTGAAAAAAACTATGTCCTGGATGCTGTAAGAACGTTTATTCAACTGATAAAAATAATTTTGCATGACTGATGAAGGAAATCTGTCCATGCTGATGAAAGAATTATAATCTTCTTGATGCAAGAACTCTAGTCTGATTGATGAAAGAATTATGCCCTGATTACCGAAACATTTTTTTACCCATTTAATAATAGCTGTGTCCAGAAGAGTGTAAAAAAAAAAATTATTTTTCTAGAAAGTATACCCTAATTTAACAAATGGAATGAAAAGGAATTAACATAACAACTAAATAAGACACACGCAGCCACAAAAATAAGACAGTATAAGCAGAAATTAATGAACTCATAGTGAATTATTTGGTACTGACTGGGTTAAAGAAAAGGATGTCTGCATCTATGGCATGTAACTTTAATGACATTTTTATGTGTGTTTCATTATGCTAGACACACTTTCTTCATATCCATATGAATATAGTTCACTACTCCTTCTTTTCTCTACTCCTGGAATGCCTCACTGGTCAGGGCATGAAGAGATCTCTGTCCTTCTGTTTGCTTCGTATAAAGTACTTTTCAGTGTCTCTGATATCTCTGTGGTCCATCTTCTGCGTGGTTGACCTCTGGCTCTGTTATCATCGCATCTGTATAGCACCGCTCTCTGTGGTGCCCTGCCTGATACAGTTAACTGAATACTTGAAAGTCAAGTGCAACTGGACTGATAACATTAACTGAGAGCTCAGTTGACAGTAGAAACATTTAAAGATGTAAAAAAAAATGAAACATATTTTTTGGGGGTTACATTTTCATGTTACACTGCACTCTTAAAGAAACCCAGAATATTTTGAAACCCCAAAAAAATATATATATATAAATATTTGCAAAAAAAGGGTAACCTTTATTGCTGGACTGATAACAACTTAGAACTTATGTGAAAAGTAAAAAACATCAAGGATGTCATCAAATATGTAAAGTAAAAACATAAAGGATGTCATCAAATATGTAAAGTAAAAACATAAAGGATGTCATCAAATATGTAAATTAAAGTAAAAACATCAAGGATGTCATAAAATATGTAAAGTAAAGTAAAAACATCAAGGATGGCATCAAATATGCAAAGTAAAGTAAAAACATCAAGGATGGCATCAAATATGCAAAGTAAAGTAAAAACATAAAGGAAATCATCAAATATGTAAAGTAAAAACATCAAGGATGTCATCAAATATGTAAAGTAAAAACATCAAGTATGTCATCAAATATGTAAAGTAAAGTAAAAACATCAAGGATGGCATCAAATATGTAAAGTAAAGTAAAAACATCAAGGATATCATCAAATATGTAAAGTAAAGTAAGGGTCCCTTTACAGACCAGTGTAACATCGGGAATTTGAGACCAGACTCATATTTGTATTGACTAACTGACCCTCAATAGGTAAGAGTTCAACATCCCGCCGGCCACCTATACTTCCTAAAACTTACTTAGTACCCATTTAAAGTTAGATCATCGTGGGAGCCGTTCATATTTAAAAAAAAATTTTAGCACCAGGCAAATTTGAACACACATCAAATATGAATATTTTATTTTATTGCTAACTTGCCAGTTCCAACTGCATTCTCTAGTGAGATCAAATCTAAATTCTTAGGGAAGAAGAGGTTTAATGTTGAGGTTTAGGTTTAAACAACAGATCAACGTCATGGTACAAGGGTAGTAACCCATAAGTGCTCCGTTCTACTTCTAACTCGAGTCTGAGTCTGAAGAATCTCAGCACAGTGCATGAACTCAGTACCACCGGCAATGATCCTGAAATATTTCAGGTAGATTTTTTAAATCAAAATTTTGCACGGGCAGCACTTTATGCTACTCTTTTTAATTTCCAACTACCAATACACATGGGCGTCCGATCTTGCTACCCAGAGACCAGAAGAAATTACTAGAAGTCAACGTGAAAAAAATTCCATCTTTCACAGGGGCCTGAACCTGGGACCTCCGGCACCCAAGGCTGATGCCATGCTTCAATACTACGCAGCCCCCCTAAGGGGAAAAAAACAAAAACACACACACACACACACTTATTTTGCAATAAAGAGTGGTTTCCTAGGCATGGGTGGTTTCATGAAAATCAAGTGAGTATTCAATTGACAGTAAAAACATTATAAATGTGCTCCTACATGATAAATGTGATCACACATCATAAATACATAATTCTATGCTTATTTCCCTGTCCTAAACTGTACTCTCTGTTCCCGAAAATAAAAAATTATCACATTAAAAAATCAACTATTTCAAAACAATCAACAAAAGAAGAAAAAAGCAACAACAAAAAAAAACAACAATGAAACAAAACTTAAACCAGAATGTGAATGCTGGCAACATCATGTAGGAGCAACTTACTGTGCTGCTACCGACATTTTTGATTCTGGTGTATTTTCATTCTCCTCAGAGTCCATTATTCGGAAATCCTCCTCATCTGGACTAGCATCATCTCCTTCATCAGTTTCCTCGGATTCATCCTCATTAACATTAGATAAGGTGACAGCTGATGCCAGTTGACCATCTTTTTCTGTCCCAGTTGCACTGTTATATTCAAATCAGCCAAGGTATATGAGATCATATGTCACTGATAGAACAGGTTTATAAAGCTTCTATTTTTTATTAAAGATACAAGAAAATGACATATTTTTTTGGTATATGAAGATAAGGAAAAAATACTTGTAGGCAGTTATGAAATGTTGGTGCCTTCTGTGAAAGACTTGGTTTGCCTGACCTAGTTGTGAACAGTCTGATAGGACTGGCACTATTAACCGGGCGGCGCTGATGAATATGTTGAGAGAGGAATCTGAGCGCCTATGGATGTGTCCAGAGTTTTGTGAAGATAATCTAACTCATAACTCACAGTCGGTTACAGAAGCCACGATGATTTGAAATTTTCTACTCTACTCATACAATTGTAGACTGGCAGGCATGCCTCATCATACTGGACCTTAATTCGCTGATGGATTTCTATAGGTTTCACCCCTTCAATGGTAAAGAAAAACAAATGGATAACAAAACGCTGCTCCTCTTTGGTGCATGTCAAAAGTGGGGTGGTCATCTGTAAACTGTCATTATGACATCACAGTGTTCATCTACACTAAAATGTTATGTGCTTAACACTCTTGTCATCCTAACAACAATACTGACAGGTTACAAGACAAATGGCCCCTACTTTTTGGCATTTTGTCCCCCCCCCCCACCCCCAATCCACCTTCTCCCCCCCCCCCCCCCCCCCCCAGTGATGACATCCAGGGCAACTCACATCCCCTGCAACCCCCTTCCTTTGCCACAGCTCATAAGCTCATTCAGGTTAACCGAAATCAAAATTCTGTCTACATCTGTGGTTTATGAGTTATGAATGCAATTTTATAATCCTGGTATCACTGGCTTTAATTCGGCTGCATGGGATACATCCACAATACTTTACACCGATTTTACTAATGGTAAGAGCACAAAACAGTTCAAATGTAATGACAAATTAGTCAATGTAAAATGTCTAGTAAAACCACAAACATCCGAGTAATTCTATGGCTGGTTTACAATGTCTTGTGAAAAATAATGTAACTAACTTTTCAATTTCCATAGTGTGCACTTTATGAAAGTAAAATACCCTATTTCCCCAAGTATAGGAAAACCCCATTTATAAATATTTTGTGTGTTCATTATTACTGCTAGCGGGTTGGCCAGCGACTGAGGCACTGGAGCTGTGAGCTTGAGAGTCTGATTGACAGCGAGTGTATGCGGTACTATGGAGCACCGCAGGACTGTTTTGGATTATGTGGACCTTGAAGGGTTAATTCCATATTAGCCAGTGTATAGACACAGAAGAGATTGCTACATTGCCATTTATTGTGTGCGAGTTGGTAGATCTGAACATTCTTGTGAAATAAATGTATGACGGACAACCGTTGTTGATTGTGCAAGTATTCCAGAGTTCAAGCGCAAATCATAACCTAGACACTTGACTATATGTTTGTATGCTGCCACCCCTTTTCAGCATACAACAAATATGACCTCAAAAAAAAAAAAAAAAAAATACAGCAACAACAAAAAATACATTAGCCTAGATTAGAAGCAGAACTACTCATAGTTAGCTACACAATACCACAATCATGAATGACAAAATGAACACGGTGGCTCAAAAAACCTTCATCAGCATTTGAAGCAGACAGACAAAGATACAAATACAAACAATAGTGCAGAAAAAATAATAACATGAAAGTCCCCTTTTACTTTCCAGAACAATTTCACAACGACAGATTTTAAAACATTTTATATTTTGAAAACAATTGCTTTTTTTCTATTTTAAGAAGAAGAAAAAAAAACACCAAACAGTTAAGTATCTGATTATACAACATGGCAGAATATCATACCCAAAATCATTGCATCTGTGTAATCATAACAAACAAACAAGGAGAACATAAAAAACAAAACAAAAACCAATAAACAGATAATGAGTTAAACAAGGTTACATTTTGCATGACAAGCAGATAAATTGTATAGGTAATACATAAAAACGAATATATCAAACTCTTTTACACAAAAAATTCAATACTTCAAATATTTTTCAAAATTCAATACATCAACAAATTTTCAAAATGAACCATAACGAATTTATAACTGTCCTGTTTGTATGATTCCAAACAAATTTATAACTGTCCTGTTTGTATGATTGCAAACAAATTTATAACTGTCTTGTTTGTATGATTCCAGTCACCCTCTTCACCCGAGTATAAGGAGCTGTCTGACAGTGTAGCTTTTTTGCTTTGATATACAGCAAGAAATTGCTTAAGAAGAGCATTTGGTGATCATGAACAAAATTTTGATCCTATCTGGTAATCTGGTAATCCTAGTTTCAGCTTCATAGCAAACGGGTCACCCCATAGTTGCTCCGCTGCTGTGCCAACGAAAAACACACGTAGCTCACAGTGTCATGCCATGCACTCAACTCAGAAGCTGGGCGACGAAACTATATCCTTCCAGTCTACAAATGGAGCAAAAATGCAACGGCCACCGTCTGGCAGGAAAATTATTTAAAAAAAATAAAATAAAAAATAAAGGTGGCCGTGCCTAGGGTCCATTTTGACCTAAAGCATTATATGAGGGTTAATAAACGGTCACCCCAGCAGTACCCTCATTATTAGCTGGGGAACGGACTTAGGACGTTACATCCACCAGCAGGCGTCGCCCCAACAATGACCTGCCTGCCTTTGTTAACAACTGTTCACCCAACAGCCATGCAGTTCCTTGGCACGAAGGAGACACCTTGAACTTGGGTTACGGACTGCCGACTCCCTACAAGATGTTATTTTATGTTTTGTTATCACACTTGATGTCACTGCACATTGGACATACCCACGCGTGCTCAGTTCTCCGAAGCAGCAGCCACTCCAAAGTACTTCTACTAATTGTCCCCATGAGAAGCTGGTTATATCGTCTCCTTTCTCGGTCCCGAAGACGGCAAAGACGTGCATCACCATGCTTAACTCCCATGTCACGCAATCGTGTTAGTGTCAGGGATTCCTCATTCTCCACTAGCCCATTTCGTACAGCGTTGACGATATCTGCTCTGTCCATGCTTTTCCCCGCAATCATTAGTGCAGTGCTTGCCAGTTGGTCCGCTAGCTCATATCCCTTTACGCCCGCATGACAAGGTGTGTAGATCCAGGTTACGGAGGTTAAGTGCGATTTCCGAATGCTTTCTATACATTCAGAGCGCATACTGCCTGTTGCTATCTTCTGAAGCATAGTCATTGAGTCTGAGACAATTACTGCCTGTGTGGTGGTTTGCTCGGATACCCACGCTAAAGCTCTAGAAGCAGCGGCTATTTCCATTGTCATGCTTGACGTGGTTGTCTGGTAAGCGCTGCTGTCCTCATGTATTGTTTTCCCCCTTCTTTGCGCTGTGTATGCCCATGCTGACCTTGATCCGTGCTTCACGGATCCATCTGTGTAGATAATGATATCTTCTGGGTCTGAATGCTGATCTATCAGTTCCCTTACTTCTGTGTCTACGGCCGCAGGAATTTGATCCCTGCAGTACCTTCCGAGTGTGATGACAACCTTAGAGATGCCATGCATGTCTACTGGTGTATTCGTCCATTCTTTTCTGTGACTGATCACGTCTAGGTCACATACCTGCTGGATTAAATCCTCAGCCTTTGCCATCCAAAATCAGCCTCTTTTGAGACGCGTTCCTTGTGTGTCGTGTATAGCTTTGTGCAATGGGTGGTTAACGTCTGCCGATACCCTCATGTAAGCCTTTGACTTGTGCCACTTTGTATCTGCTAGTCATCGTCGGCAAACCCAGGACATAACGCATGGCGTTGCAGGAGGTGTCTTTTGTGCAGCCGAGTATGAGTCTCATGGCCTCATTTTGTACTCAGTCCAGTCTTTCTAGCTGGGTTTTGCTGACAGTGAGGAGGGCAAGACCATAGTCAATGACGCTAAGCACAAGCCCTTGATAGAGAAGGAAAAGTAAGTGTTATTCAATATCAGCTGCTGCTAGCACCTTGAGTGCTGTCAGACCTTTCCTGGCTCTAAGTATGACGTTGTCTATGTGGCATTTGTATGACAAGAATCAGTCAAATGTCATGCCCAGGTATTTCATCGTGTCCGTTCTCTCGATGTCCACACCACAGATGCTTACGACTGGCGTTGGTGTACTAACGATGTGGGTATTCAGAGAGAACCATGTTAAGGAGGCTTTGGATGGATTCACCTGAGCTCTTGATTCCTGACACCACTCACTAAGTCTGTCTAGTTCGTGTTGTAGTGTGGTTGTAATTTCCTGCTTGTTTTTACCTCGACGGTAAACAAGGATATCATCTGCATACGACATTGTTCTGCCTAGGCCTACGCTTTGTGCACTCGTGACTCCTGCCGTGTACACATTGAAGAGCACAGGCGACAATGGTGATACCTGGGGCAGACCCATTAGGACGCGTTGAGGTTCGGATGCCCATTCACCACATCGAAGCAACACTTTTCTTTTAAATAGCGCTGCTGCGATCCAGTTGACGAATTTTGTTTCTATCTGCATATCCAACAGCAGTCTGATGAGCATGTTGTATGGGACGCAATAGCAGCTGCAGCCGTTTCCATTCCCTCATGGAAACCCTCAAATGTGCAGCATTGCACCATGTCTCTCTTCCTGGTCGGTACCCCCCTAGTGTAGCGGGGAATAGGCCACCTGACTCCAATGTTTTGGTCAACGTTCAGCAATGTTTCCATGAGTTTTCCTACAGTGTTCTGGAGTGTGATGATTCTGAAGCCATTTATTCTTGTGTGGTCTTTTCCAGGCTTAGGAACCGGTCTGAGGTAGCTGTGGAGCCAGTCATCAGGAATTTTTGTTCCTAGCAGGCATGTGTTATTGTTCCCAATCCCCAGTTAGCACACATTTTTTCTAACACGACTCAATGTTTGGTTCCTTGGAATTTGTATTAAAGAGGTTGTACTTTTTACTGTATGTGCATGTGCTGTTTTGACATACAGAATAAAGACTGTACATGTGTCATGGTGGATTTATCTCAGACGTCCACAGGTATCATAATTATTCTGTTATTTTTTTTTTAAATTTAGCCATTCTACAGGTGATGTCTGAATCTTTCAAACTTTTTTTATTTCTTTGAAAAAAAAAAAATCTTATTTTACACATCTTTTTGAACTTTAATTATAATAAATATAGTATCTGTATGGGAGTCACGGTGGCATAGTGGCTAGATGCAAACTGCTGATTGGAAGGTAGAGGGTTCGCTCCCCAGCGAAGCCAGACTTAAAAAAAAAAATTACCTTGACTTCCTAGTCGACCCAGCCTAGAGTGGGTACCAGGTGTAGTCCTAAGAAGTAAAGGCAGCCAGCGTGATACTGACTACATCCCCCATCTTGTGCCACTGGTCTATAAAATATCGCACTCTAAACTATGTAACACTAAAGATTAGCTCTAGCCTATTTTTATTTCATTAAAAAAGATTGTGTGTAATATGAGTACAGAAAGAATTATGAAACTAAACTTAATTTCACTGTACCTGAATTTTGCAACAAAACTTAGTTTATTTCATTATAATTGAATTGTCAGTGAAATTTTAGCTTGTTTCATTAGAATTAATCCAGAGTAAACTTTAGCTTATTTTATAATAAAATTATTCTGAGGCTAAAGTAAAGTTTGAATCATTGCAACTTAATTCTGGAAAATCAGGAAAAATTGGGAACAAAAAAACAATTCCTGCAGGAAATTAAACTAGAGACAAAAGAGACAAGTATTCTGACCATATTAAAAGCCCTTTTAAAAACCACATTGTAGGGAAAAGTTGAAGGCAAGAAAGCAAGAGGAAGACACTGACACAAGTGGGAGGACAACTTCAGATAGATGAAATATGAAAGTTCAGAGAGTGTACAACCAAGAAGAGAGACAGAGTGTGCTGAAAAGGTATAATGCGAAAGCAAATGTGGTGTAGAAGAAGACAAACTGATATCAGTAAAGACCTTCTACATTCACAAGGAATGGTATTAGCAACTTCTACCCATCAAGAAATGGATCACAAACTGCCCCCCCCCCCCTCTTCCCCCAGTTACCATGATGCTTAACAACAGAAGTGGAAATTGATGATAATAATGATGATCCATAAAGACTTCACAAATAAAACTTACTCAAGCTTTGCAGTGCCAGACTCCAGCTGTGACTCACTAGTACAGAGAGATAAACATGCTGTTAGAATAACTAGACCAGAAGCAGTGATACTCATGGTGTCTTATATCTTTTAGAGGACCGATAAACATTCTTTAAACATCAACATATGTTAGGACAGAGGACCCAGTCCATCATACTCTCTGCAACCATGTTTTTCTTGCATTGTTTTGTCAGTCTGTAATATTTATCCCATGTTATTATACATCCCTATTTTTTAAAAACCCAGAAAATGTAAAAGTAATCTCAAGGTAGATACTAAAGTGGGAGCTTGAAATGTTAGGCTTTCATACATTCTAGGCTAGGACATAATGAGGTTATGTAATGATATGTTATGTTATGTTATGTTATCACAGCCAATGTCACTGCACACTGGGCATGCTAAGTCCCCCGATGCAGCAGCCAACTCTAACATACCTCTACTGATTGTCCCAAAGACAAATTGGATTTAATTGCTATCTCAACCTTAAAGGCAACATAGATGTGCTTCACCATGTATTACTCTCAGGTCAAGCATTTATGTTAGTGTCATAGATTCATACAAACACACATAATGAGGTGGAATGGGTAACTGTCTTTCTCAATACTTATGCTTCCTAAAAAAATTCACACACACAATTCTGCAAAAAGTATCCAGTACCAATGAATGTTAACAATGAAACCATAGTGCAGTGTGAAAGGTGAACATTAATGAGAGAGGCTAGAAGTGCTGGACTGGAGTCCATACATGTCTTCACAAAAACAGGATGGAGGAATCAACCCTGTATGATGTATAAAGGAGTGAAGGAGTGGCCCTGATGCTATTGAAACAAGCAGACAGGGCACTAATAGAATGGGAAGCTGTGAGTCTCCAAATAATAAGAGCGTCATTTAGAACAGCAAAACAGAGGTGAATATGTTGGTAATACAGTGTTACGCACCAACAAATGATAAAGATGCATCTGTTAAGGAAGAATTTTACATGCAGCTTCAAAATATTTTAAATAATGAAATTAAAGGCAATATAAAAATTTTGGTTATCCTTCGAATAACGGGCACTAAAGATGGCGGCCGCAAAAAATCCTTTCAAGTTGCAGTCACGTGTCAATTGCGCACTTCCGGCTACTTAATTTGCGGTTTTCCAGCGGTTTTCTACCAACAACCGCTACCGTCACGTGGCCCCCACGCCCTGGATTGGGGCTAAACTAGATGGCTAGGACTCACGAGCAGCAGCTTCCGCATCTCCTGCAGCTTTGCTTGTGAGTCCTAGCCATCTAGTTTAGCGCCAATCCACGCCGCGTGTGCGGCATGGGAGCCACATGGTGGTGGCGATAGTCGCCGGAAAATTAAGTAGCCGGAAGCGCACAATTGACACGTGACTGCGGCTCGAAAGGATATTTTGTGGCCGCCATCTTTAGTGCCAGTTATTTGAAGGATAGCCAAAATTTTGATGGGTGACCTGAATGACAAGATAAGATCAGACAACACAGGTTACAAAGAGATTATGGGAAGACATGGTCTAGGAATAATTAATGAAAATGGAGAATCATTCACAAATTTGTGTGCAGGAAATCAGTATGTTATTGGTGGAAGTAATTTTCCCCATAAAAGAATATGTAAGGCAACACAGGAATTCACCAGACCATAAGACAATCAATCAAATTGATCACCTATGTATTAACAAAAAGTTTAGATCATCCATTTATGATGAAAGGGCTTTCATGTATTTACTGACCATTTTCTGTTGGTAAGTAAAATCAAGTTGAAACTTGAAAGATACATAACATCTTATAATCATAGAAACCAGTATAGTGTAGGTTATCTCAGGGATTAAGAAGTTAAGGAACAATTTTCAGTAACAGTAATAATGGGACACAATTTAATTAAAAGTGTGTGCATGCATACAGGCTTTGTTCCCGGGGACAATGGAGGTTTTCTGCCTGTCTTATTTAAATAGTGTTTTAAATATGAAGTCTGACACAAACATGAAAAGATATCAAACCAAACAAAAAGTAAAACCAGCTTTACAACATCACAAACACAAAAGTCAAGTGAACATTGCAGCTAGAAAGTTTATTTCAGCACAAATCTACAATACCACAACAAGAATGCACAAAATCCCTTAACTGATGTGTCTGAGTGAGAAATCACATTGCAGTCAGGCCACAAATATAAAGAAAGAGAAAGGCAATTTGCTTCTGTATACCTTTCATCAAGGATAGATTCTTCAGCATCCTCTTGAAATTCTGGACCAATTCTCTTTTTCGTCTTGGCAATGATAATCTCCTGAAGTCGTTCACGATAACAAATATGGAAAATACCCAGCTTCTCTGCCAGATGAGAACCATGCAGTGTTTTACCGGCACCTCTGGGTCCCAAAATTAAAAGCCTAAGAGGAGGTGTCTGTAAATTCATGAAATAAAAATCTGTCAAGCTCATTCAACTATTGTGTATCAATGAGACTGTTATATTGTTTATACTCTTTAACTATTGTATATCAATGAGACTGTTATATTATTTATACTCTTCAATTCTAATCTGCCTTGATTATTACTTCATATATTGATATCTACTGGATATACATGTTACAACTAATTCAGTATCTTCAATATAAACATGATATTTTCATTATACAAAAAATAACTGTTGAAGAAATTATGAGTCAACTAAAAGATGATTAAAACTGGTCACTTTACCAATCGAGCATCCTAATATTTTACATGATGCAAAACATTTTATAAATTATAGGCACTAGAGGCACATTTTAATAAAATTTTTACTTTTTATTTTTTATCTGTTACTTCTGAGGAAGTACACACATCAAAAGAAGTAATCGATTTACCTACATTAAACAAACTATTGTTTGCTGATGACCAGAGCTTGTTCTACCCTGAAGAAGATAGACTGCAAGACCACATTAGCAGGTTAAACTCAGCATGCAATAAATATAACATGACAGAGAAATAGAAACCAGATGTCAGAAAGCAAGTGCACTTATAAACCAATTGTCACCATTATTAAGACATCCAAGCATGACTATGAGTGCAAAGAGACAGATTATTAATAGCATATTCATTCCAACATTAATCTACCAGTGTCAGAAATGGACACTATCTAAAGCCCATATATGCAAAATCACGACCTGCGAGATGCCTAAGAAAAGCAGCCAACCTAACCATACGAGATCAAGTGAATAATTAAACTATCAGGCAAATTATGGGACAACACCTTGTAATAGACTCATCGAGAAAAAGCAGATCAAGTGGTTTGGCCATTTTGTTAGAATGCAGCAAGATCAAATACCATCACATACACTACATCTCAGAAGATCAACTACAAGAGTAAGAGGATGGCTGCGGAAAATATGGATTGACAATTATGATTATGATGGTAACTTCTATCTTCCATCTACCAATAGAGTACAGACCTTCAACCAACTCATGCCAGTCTTTATACAGACATTTCAGATGTGAAAGCCACAGGCCTCTATAAAGTCTGTGAAGAGACGCATGTTTTCCACTGTTCCATACAACTTGATGGCCGTTGACATGCCAACTAGCCAACCTCGGGCTTGGCCACCCAGCCAAACCTGGGTTGACTCTATCGCATGCAGAGAGCAAGTCTATAGCACATGTTCAGTATTCTGTTGTGCCTATGCAATTCTGAATCTTTAATCTTGCTTACAATTAGTTGGTATTTTTAGCCAGTCTCAAACCAACATTATTTTGTCATTTACTACAATATGCCTGACAGGTTGCAGTGTTACTATTCTTTGCTTCCTTCGTGGGCTTGAGAAACACACAAATACGTGGGGTGCTTTAAACGAAAACCTCAACAGTGTGATAGAAATTGTTGCTAAGGATGTCAAGAGTGTTGAGCATGTGACATTACAATGCAAGCAAACATAGTGATGTCAGAACAGTTTGAAGATGCCCCCCCCCCCCCCCCCCCCCCCCCCCCTCCACTTTTTCTTTCTGGTAAGCAGTTTCTATAGGTTTCACCCTTTACTAATAAAAAAAATGGATAACAGAGTGCCACTCCTCTCTGTCAAAAGTTAGGTTGTCTTCTTTAAAAAAATTGATATGTTAATCTTTTTTTGTCTCAAGTGTGTCTTCGCCTTGATATGTTACTGATGCTCTTAATATATTTATCTTTTCATTACTGATCTGTAATCTGATTTTTGATGCTATCTTTGCTAGATGATCTGTTTTCCTCCACATCATCGCTGTTTTTTATTGTATACAGTCGATACTAAATCTTCCCCCCCCCCCCCTACTCTCCCCAAAGTGAAACAGAGATAGCAAATGTGTTGTTTCCAAGGAAAATGGAAAAAAAAAAATAAAAAAAAATTATGCAGTCTTTGAGAAAGTAGGTGAAAACCTACATGCGATTCATTAAATGGCAAAGATTATTATTTTAAAGATAAACACAGACAAACCTACCTTTGGTGGTTTATCTAATGATAAAAACTGAGTGGGTTCTTCAATAAATTTATCCCTGTTTTCCTCAGAAGAAAAGTAGTAAATTCTTTCTCGGTAAATGGCAGAAATCTCAGGATTTCCTGGGTACAGTACATTCATTTCTTTTAAATATACTGGATCAAAATAGTTGGTGTCACCCAGAGCCTTCTTGATGCCCCGACTAGGGTCTTCCTCCTGGAAAAAAAAACAAAGACTGAAAAGAATGTGTTCTAGGAATCAGTTACAGTTTCCAACATCTTCTTTTTCTTCTTCTTCAGCATTCCAAGTCCTTGAGGTTCATTGCTGCAGATATCACTTGCCTCCATTCATCTCTCTGGTTGGCCCTCGCTTTCCAGTTGGTAACACCAAGTGTTTGCAGGTCTGTCTGGACAATATCTCTCCTTTGTCTTCTTGGTCTGACGGTTGGTATACGACCATTCATCTCTTTTTGTGTATACAGTTTTTACTTCTCTGTCACCTGACATTCTTTTAAAATGTCCCAACTATTTCAGTCTATTAGCTCTCATGATGCCAGTGATCAGTGGTGAATTAAACAGATTATGAATTTCGTTGTTGCTTCTCACTCTCCATTTCCCGCTGTTTGCATCTTTGATGGGTCCAAAGATTAATTGTAAGACTGTTTTCGAAAACCTGTAATAAGGCTTCATCTCTTTTAGCAGTGCTCCAAGTTTCAGCGCCAGATAAAATGATTGATCTTATCAACGCTTTATATATTTTGATCTTGGTGTTGCCAGACAGACACTTTGACTTTAGCAGATGTTGAAAGAGCAGTAGTAAGTATTTTGTTTATGAGATTGTATTCTAAATTGTATTTCTTACTCTGAGCATGTTGGAGCAACTTCAAATTTGCACAATTTGCCTATATGTTTTCATTCGTTTGGTTTCAAAAAAAACATTGACCTGTATCAGTGACAGTGTTATGAGACATCAAATAAACCTGTCAATAGTTGTTATCATGTATTCTGTTTTTATGACTCATAACTAGTCCCAGTTTCTGTTATGAGATTCAAATTTGAAAAGAATCAGTAACTTTGACAGTCTCTAGTTCATTTTCAGCACGATATCAATGTCATTTGTTATGAGACTTAATAGTCTTGTAGGTTCTCCTACAGTACATTTTTGTTAAACATCATGTGTGTGTGACAGTGTTATGTGTGTGTGTATAAAACAATCAGCAGTAACTCATATTTGTGTTGTGCGCGTTTAAACAGTGTGTGTGTGTGTGTGGGTGGGTGAGACTTGGGCTGTCAGCATCAGAGTCAGTGATAGGAGACACTCTTCTTCATCAGTCTACAAAAAGCAGCATTTCCCAGGATGAAGAGTATTCTATGCAATCTTCTTTTTCACATTGGACAGTGAACACAGGGAATGAGGCCGTGCTAGGAAGGGAATCTCCTACAGACCTCGACTTTTCTGTCACATCCTTTCTTAATCTGGCTTATATGTATGTTCTGTGGTTGCTTCACATGTAGCACGCGCCCTTGTGTAAAGCCCTTATTGTCCCGCCATGCATTTCGGTCTTGAGAGGCAAAGCCTCCCAATTGGTGTCATTCATCTCAATAGCTTTGAGTAAGAAACTTCTAAGGTGTCCTTAAAGCCCTTCTTTTGCTGTAAATAATGGACACATTTCGGTTTTGCAGCTCACGAATAGGAAGTGATTTTTTTTGGTAGCCTGTGATCTGGCATGCGTGCCACATGACCAGCCCAATGAATTTGATACTGCATCATTAGAGTGTGGATGCTGGGCATGGCTACTTTCTCAAGGACTACAGTATCATGTACTTTGTCTTGCCATCTGATATGCATTAATTTTCTAAGGCAGACTGTGTGAAAGTAGTTTAACTTTCTAGCCTGGTGCTGGTATACAGTCCATGTTTCACATGCGTACAGCAATGTATATGTGTATACATAGATATATATATATGTGTGTGTGTACATATAAACACATTCAATACCTCTTCTTCACCTTCTTCCTTCTCCTCGGCAGACTCCTCTCGTTCAGCTTCTGCAGCCTCTGCTTCCAGATCTTCCTCCTCCTCTTCTTGGTCTATCTGACCCATCTCCCATGCCACATATTTATATGGTCCTGAAAATATTTTAAATAATGAAATCCTAATGAAACTATTCTGCTATCTGTTAAAAAGAATTTTTTTTTTTTACATATTTCAAGAAAAATCCTCTGTATCCCTTAGCATATAAGATAACTGTGTGAGTGATATATATATATAATATATATATATATATATATATATATATATATATATATATATATATATATATATATATATATATATATATATATATATATATATATATATATATATATATATATATAAGATATATATATATATATATATATATATATATATATATATATATATATATATATATATATATAGATATATAGATATGAGATATGTATATAGATAGATAGATAAACTGATTCACTAACTGGAATATCAGTGTTGCACTCATCATCTAGAAAAAGTGGTGGTGTAGCGACTTGATGCTAACCTGCCAGCCTGAATGTGTAAGGTTGAAATCTGCATCCCAGCAGATGTTTTGTCTTTTTGTTTGTTTGTTTGTTTCAAATTGACCTAAGCTTCCAAGTTGACCAAACCCATAATAGATGCAAGGCAATATCCTTGGATGTAAAGGGCGCTTGCGTGATGTAGACCACATCAATCATTGAATGCTGATATGTCTATACAAATATAGGTCAAGCATGGTGTCCTAAAAGGTAGTTGTGTTTCTTCTGCAGGATATTGCACAACCAACCCTGGCATTTTGGGGCTGTTATGATTTTTCTAGGAAGATTTTACGTTCACATTCACCGGCTTTAAACTCCAGTGGAAAGTTCTGGTTGTTCGCCCACTTCTGGACTCTGGTCCTGTTCCAGAAACTGAGCGTTGCATGCACATCATTTTCAAAAGTCTGACTCATTTACATGCAGACTGTTGGTTCCTTGCCTCTCAGGCAGATGTACTCCAATTTTGAAGGAAGCTCCCATTTAGACTCCTACGACATGCTTTTCGGCAGGCAGGGGATGTATTTTTTTAATTCAAGATGGGGCCCAGGCACCCCCACAGGGAGGCGTTGGTGATGTTTTTTTCCCTAATTATGAAAGCTTATGGGACACCCTGTATGTGCCTTATGTGCCAAAGACATAGAAAGGGTACTCTGTTTACTTTACTCATCATCATTATGTGCCATGACAAAAAGCAAAGAGTCATGGGTCAGGACCTCTTCCGACCTCATGAGTCTCAGGTCAGGTCTGTGTTTATGTCTAGCACTGGTTAACACATTTGATGTCTCTCTCCTTCTCTCTGTCTATATGTCTGTCTGTTTCTCTTTCTCTTGCTATCTCTCTGTCTGTCTATTTCTCTCTGTCCCTCTATATTTCTCTCTGTATTTGTGTCTGTATGTTTATTGTTTTTCCTTCTGTCTTGCTATCTCCCTCATTGTCTGTCTCTCTCTGTCTCTCCATCTCTCTCTGTGTCTCACTGTGTTTTTCTGTGTGTCTCTGTCTCTCTCACTCTCTGTGTGTCTCTCTCTGTTTGTCTGTTTCTCCCCCTCTCTGTCTCTATCTCTATCTCTGTCTCTCATTATGAAAGACTCTGTTCTGACTCTCTCTCTCTCTCTCGCTCTCTGTTTGTGTGTGTGTGTCTCTCTCCCCATTATCACCACTTCTCTCTCCTTCTTTCTCTGTGTTTTGTGTGTCACTGTCTCTCCATTATCACTACTACTGGTGTCTTCAATGCGTAACTTTTACTTAAACTTATAACCAATGTGTCTCTAATGGTCAATGTTTGCTTTGGTGCTACTTGCTGATCCATGATTCTTATTCCCGGAGCAGTGCTTTCCAGTGGTGTTCTCTTCAAACAATCGTAGCATTGAACATGACCAAAATATTTGATTTTCCAACATAAAGCTTGTATACCCCCTCCCATACCTCCATTGGAATTCTCTTCTTGAAGCCATTCGCACAAGCGGGATGTCAGGTTTGATTTAAACTGCCTAACATTCACTTGCATTAACAGATAAGAGGTAGAACTAGCTACAGTCATACAACAGTTCACTGATATCTGACCAAGACCTGATGATGATCAAATAACAGAAACATGGAATTTCTAAACTTACTTTCTTCATTTTTAATAACTGCTTCCAATAGAGTTTCTATAGAACAATCTTCAAACGCAAGCCTGAAGGCCACAACACTTGATGTTCCTGAGATAACTGCTATAAGCTTCGCCATGTTGTTCTCAAAGGATAATAGTTTTTCCATGAATGCTTTAGCCTCAGGTTGTTCCATCATTAGCTAATAGGACAATGAGAAATATACTAGTCATACAATCTATGACAAATGGTAGATATTAAACAAATTATACAAATTATGACAGTTGAAAAATATACTATAATCAGTCAGTCAGTCAGTCAGTCAGTCAGTCAGTCAGTCAGTCAGTCAGTCAGTCAGTCAGTCAGTCAGTCAGTCAGTCAGTAGCATGACCTTTGCAGAACCTTGCACACATAACAACCTTCCGGAAAACTTTTCGATCACAATCAAGATGTCCCGCGTCTGATACACCCATCTGGAGATCATCCGCCACATTCTGCACTCATCTTCTCTTTGGCATTCCTCTTCCTCTCTTCCTAGACAAATACCCCTCCATTCTTGTTCTCTCTAAATTTTTGTGATGTTTCAAGTGACGAAAATATTTCAATTATCTGTGTTTTATCATCTTTAATAGCCAACCTTCTTCAATATTCAGTTCTTGAAGTATGAATGCATTTGTTCTTTCCTTTACCCATATACTTTAAAACAATCATTACAAATTATAACTAAACTATACATACAACCTATGCAAAATCAGAAATATGTACAGTCTATAATAAATAAGATATAAGCTACACATACCATATATGACAAATAAGAAATATACCACACGTTTAAATTTTGTGCTGGATGTTGTGAGGGCCCTTTGGGAGCGAGTGAACAGTGCCGAGGAACAGATAGATCATTACAGTCTGAAGAGAATGGCGCTGCGAGGAGTTATCAGCGGATCTGGCCTACACTCAGGGGAAGGATGAGATGGATATACAATATGAAAGTTACTAGTACCATTGGAATTTTAACTCTTCGCTTGCTGCTGAAGATGGGGACGGAGCGCTCATGGAAGTGTCCCAAGTGCTGTGATGTCGATTCTTAATTCAATATTCAACATTTAACAACATATAAACTTGGACAAATGACTGCTGACTGATAATGATTTTAGACTGGCCCATGTTGGTTCATGCATTTTTTTTTTATGTGGAAAACAAAAATACAACCAAAAAATAGTTTCTATGATACACATAAACATTTATTAATAATTCTCCATTAACTTTTACTGCCTTAAATTTGTGTTCACCCCCCCCCCCCCCCCCCCCCAGTCTCTCCTTAACCTGTGTTATCTTTTTATGTCTTGGCATTCAGGCCAATCAATAAAGTTTGAGACTGCCATTTGCTGTATTACCTATTATACTTCAAAGTTTCATGTAAAATTCCTTCTCAAATGTTTCATCTTATCATTTGTTGATGCAGAAGAGAACCGCTGCATGTCTAGTGGCTAGACGCTTACCTGCGGATCGGAAGGTCGTGGGTTCAGTTCCTGCCAGTGGCTAGACTTTAAAAAAAAAATGACCTTGGCTCCCAGGTCGACCCCGCCTTGAGTGGGTACCAAGTGCAGTCCTGGGAAGTAAAGGCGGCCGGCGTGATACTGACCACATCACCCACCAAGTGCCGTTTGGTCTATAAAATATACAGGTCTAGACCTATATACCCAATACGCCTGAAAGGCGCGGAAAAGGGACCTTAACTTTACTTTTTTCTCTTTGATTTCAAGTGTTTCTGTGTTGTGGTTTACTGCTCTGTTTGTGTTTTCTCTAACAAGATGAGAGGACAACATCAGAGCAACTTGACAACAGTACAATGTGCAAATGATCAAGGTGAACAAAAGAGCTAGAACCAGAACAATATATATCCTTTGACACCCAGAGCGGAAAGAGTCAGTGAAGAAGAAATGTTTCTTCTGTATCTTTGGATAGAATTAGAAACACTTCTTCCTTGTGAGGGGCATTTCTTTTGTTTGGTCTGAGAGAAGAAGCACTAATTCTTCTATGTTTACAATCCTTTTGTCTGTACTATTCTATCATGTTTTGCAGAGTGATCAAATAAAATATGTGCTTGACCTTATTATGTGGGGGTGGTGTTTCAGTGATTTGAATCGCAGGTGTAAGGGAAATTTAATATGTGGTTGATCCTGTTATAGTGTGGGTACACTGTTTTCAATCACAGGCGTAAGGGAAAGTTAAGTCCTTAGTGTGGCTTACAAGATATAACCTGTACTTCCCCGTAGGCATCAGCTTAATCTGTGCTGGTTTTATGTAAGACTCCTACTACACTCCCATTTCAGGCACCCTGGATAATGGCCTTTGCTGGCCTGAACACAGCTGGCAAAGGATCTTGGTGTGCTCCTGCGTTGCAATGTCCAGATAGCCAAAGGGCGAAAGCTCATGCGCCGCTGGATCGATAATAACAACAACAACAACCATATCGCCTTAGTGCTCATCAGACCACCCCCAGCGCAGGCGGCACAATGTTTACTGAGATCTCATCTTATAATCAGCGAGGCTCAAGGCTCAAACCTCTACTGTATGATAAAGGTTCAGATGTCTTTCACAAAACGGTCCTACTATATGGCAATAAAATGTTCAGACTGGCAACAGTCATCCTAGAGATAGAATTGATGATTTCATTGAAGCAGGAGTGCATCTGCCTGATTGGCAGGGAAACATCTGACTGTAGGCAAGCTTAGCCAGCTGCAATTCTGTAAAATGGATGTATATAGAAACCTCAGGTCCTGGAAAAAAGCTCAAGTACAGAAATGGGTTGCCAACTAGGACCTTTTGCTGAAGTTTACAGGCGGTAAACATAAACAAAACAAACATTACAGTGACTACAATACTCAGAAATTGCTCTGAAAATGTCTTTGTGTCACTAATGTTCTATGTGGTATATTATATTACCTCCAACTCAGACTTCTCAAGTATTATTTCTGCATCCAATTCTTCAGACAATGCCTTGTCTTCTTCTTCTTCATCTGCTGGCTTTGAATCTTCATCCAACACATTTGATGGAACTTGAACTGAATGAAAGAACGGAATCTTCTGATAAATGCCTCTTACTGCCCATATAAAATTCTAACTTATGGGCCTTAATGTCTTTGGTCTGAATCCACACCATGCAGTTTTTTTTTTTTAAACTGGGTGTGGGTCGGGGGCGGGAAGGGGGAGAGATGGTAGACTGACTTTGGCTCTCAGGCTGACTCAACCATAAATGAGTACTAGGAAATGCCATGGGAAGTAATGGCAGCTAAGTGATGTTGACCACATCACCCATCAAGGGCTATAAACGTAGAGCCTAGCAACATATTTCTAATGCTAAATCTTTGTCGTCCCCCTTGTGGGATGCAATTTTTCATTATTTTCAAGCCCCACCCTGGCTGTTTCCGGGGACCGCAATATAGCCTGATGGTTGAATGCGGTTTCCAGGACATCGCCATGGGTGATCCTTATCCGCATGGTGGCACTGTGTGTCACTGGGTGGTTATATGTGTGATATCCTGGTCGGGTAACAATTTACTTACTTACTTACATATGCCTAGTGCACCACTGCCATGAACAAGGGTTGGTTCCTTTACTTGACTCACTTTTTCCATTCTCTAGGATTGCAGTCTGAAGGATCACCACTTCGTGGATGTGAATCAAACAGGTTGAAATCTTAAAAACCCTGTGCAACCATACAAAAACTATACTGGCACATTCTTCTTATTCTTCTTCTTCTTCTTTTGTCATCTCACTCATATCAGGTTGTAGCCCAGTGTCATAGTTTTCTGTATCTGTATTTGGTCTTGCACTTCTCAGGCGGCTTGGCTGATGGATTTGTTCTTCTTTTTTGCAGGTTTTAGCTGCACTATTTAGCCATCTTGGACATTCAATGTTTACTATGTAACCTTTTGTTTTTTAAAGCACTTTCCGGAGGTTAAATCAGATCATGAAGCTGAATGAGGACCACCCGGTTTTAGTTTGCCAGCTGGGTTCTTTCCATGAGCAGTAAGTTATAGTCTGACTGATCCAGAATTTTGATCTTAACCAAACAAACCAAAAGCAACCTGTAGTCCAACGTGGCCATGTTTGTTTCAGTCCTAATCATAATTTACTTATTCCTATATTTTGCTAAGGCAGTCTTGCATCTTCCTTTGCCTTTAGACAGTTTGATTAGTTCTTTTCTTAAGTTTTATATCAGTAATTATTTCATACCATTTAATTTCTTCTGTTCTGCCTGGGCATCAGATAATGAATGTTTTTTTTAACATAGCAAAAACATAGTAATTAAAACTATTCACTTTCTCCTTCTTTTTTCTTGCGTTTAATGGCTATTAACTCTAGCAGAAAGTTGTGGTTGTTCATCCACCTCTGGACTTTAGTTCTGTTCCAAAATCTGAGTGTTGCATGCACATCTGTTTTACAGACCTAGCTAATTTGTTTGCAGACTGTTGGTTTCTTGTCTCAGGCACCAGAAACCAACAGTCTGCAAACAAGTTAGCTAGGTCTGTAAAACAGATGAACATGCAACAGCACTCTGACTTCCAAGAAAGTCCCCAATTATTTGACTCTTATGACATGTTTGTTGGGGAGGCAGTGGGTCTATATTCTTGTTTTCCCCACAATTCATTTTATCAAGAGTAAAAAAGAACAATGTATGACATTTAAATGAATTCTTCATTAATACTGAAATTATTCCCCTTGATAAGATTACAACCTTTTTTTTTTTTTTGGTTACAGTTGCCAGTCTAAGTTTTTTATTTGTTTGTCTGGTTTCTGCAGTTCATAGTTCACAGTTCATGTTAGAGATCGTCTTCATCGTACATCAGACATGACCATAAGTGCTACAATCTCCTCCTGAGAATGTCTGTAAGTGTTTTTAGGCCAACAACTCCTATTCTAATCTGGCTGATGTAACGACAGGCTGCTCCCACATGGTTTTCCTATCTTGTGGCTCCAATTGGTATACTCAAGGTATGCAGTCTATTGAGTGACAAATCATTTTCCATGAAAATGAAAGCCTCACAACATTTAGTCCCTCGTATGATGTCTCTCCTGTCCATAGAGGGCTTATTACTGATAGTGGTTTTAGCAGTGGTACCATCAAAGTCTTCTTTCTCTATTCATTTAATGCAGAAAACAGTTAAATTAAAGTTTAATAAAGGAACCTTTCTACGTCAGTGGTGAATCAGGCAAATGATGCTACAATCATATATTTAACGATCAATCGGTACTTAGTAGGTCATTTGGTCAACATCACGCCAGCCACCTTTACTTTCCAGAACATTTACCTGGTACCCATTTTAGGCTGGGTTGCGTGGGAGCAAAGTCGATTTAAAAAAAAAATTTGACTTGAAGCTGAAGTGAATCCAAGACTTTTAGACTGGCTAGCAGTCGCCTAGCTGTAGCTCCCATGAAAAACTGTATGATTCTGTAGGGATGCTAAATAAAGTATTATTGCAAGGAATTTGTTTGGTTTGTAGAATTAGGGAAATCCCTAGGTGAAAGACATGGTCAGTGTGAGAGAAGGAAAACACAGGATTGTGTGAACTGACTTGGGAACATGGAATAACTGGGGGAAGAGCTGAACATCGAGTCATTCTGTGGCAGAGCCCCAGAGTTGGAAGGACTGAAAGTGGACCGTCTGCAGCAGTAAAAGCTACGTTGAAAGACAGCTGAGAGAAATACGACTGATATGTCCTGCTGAGTGCTACATATGTGCAAGTCAATGCTAAACATTCAAAGCTTGGCTGTATGCTTCAAAGTGTGAACACGTGGAACCTGGATGGATGAAGTAAGTGTCATGCTGTAGACTGTCGGTAGACTGTTAGACTGGAGGACTGATTCTCGTGGCTTATGTGTTATCACTAATACACATGAAACTGTAATCAACTGGCATTGACTGTGATGTGGAGAAGTGTGGCAGCTGATTGGGAAGAAGATCTGTCTCCTCTGGTCTGTGAACTTGACCTCTAGACAACAACCAGTGTCTTAGTAGTACTAGTGAGACCCTGTACAAAGAGACTCGTTTAATTATTCACTCTTTCAGTACCAGAAGAAGGTTATGTAGGTGATGCCAGTGAGAAAATATCTGTGATTACAATTCTTCAGTAAAGTCAAGTCAAGTCAAAGTAAAGTAAAGTAAAGTAAAGTAAAGTAAAGTAAAGTAAAGTAAAGTAAAGTAAAGTAAAGTAAAGTAAAGTAAAGTAAAGTAAAGTAAAGTAAAGTAAAGGACCTTTTTCCATGCCTTCAGAAATACTGGGCATATAGGGCTAGACCTACATTTTATAAACCAATTGGCATCTGGTGGGTGATGCAGCCAACACCACGCTGGCTGATTTTACTTCCTAAGACGTTACCTGCTACTCATTCAAGGCTGGGGTGACCTGGGAGTCAAGGTCATTTTTAAAAAAAAGTCAACTTTATGACCTTCTGATCCACAGGCAAGCATAAAATTTGTCAGTGCATTACCTTAAAAGCAATAATATAAGAGTATCGGTGAACACTGGATAATCCATATTTCTTCAGTGTGTTATGACCAAATAAGAACAAATAAAAATAAAAAGAGAGCATATGAAGTGAAGGAGGGGACACAGCAGACGGAGTGATTCACACACATCAAGACTACGACCATTTCTGTTTTCAAGACTGCAATTTATTACCTGGGGTTGCCAATCCAGATTCTTCATCTGCTGGTATTGTTTCTGCAGTAGTGGCATCGTGGTCATCTTTCTCTACAAGTAGAAAGTAAATTTTGGTTGATAAACTGAAAATATGAAAACAATCAGCAAATATTTTAAGGACTTTTATGAAGACTAGAACATTTATGTTTAGGTTGGATGTGAGATATCTTATACTGTGGGTATTATAGACACAGACAATACTTAGTCTCTAGTTAAGAATTCAAAGCAGAAAGTTGAAGAGACAAACAGGCAGAGGGAGACTGAAAGAGAAGATGCAGGGCAGTTTGACATGATGGCATGGACGATTATCTGTGTCGGAACTGATTAAAGGTACATGAGACAGAAGGCTGTGGAGAGACACGACTACCAACTCAACACAGCAAGGTCTACAGAAAGAAGAACAAGTTAATGCGACCAATTTAAAAAGAATGTTATCTCTCTTAATGAAGCTGTAATGTCATTTGCCACATTTCCCTCATTTACTTTTTCTGAAAAGCCTCTTTTCACTATCATTCTCTTAATCTACTGTATTTGATGACTTTTTTATCTTATTCTTTGCGTTCACCAGCTGTAAACTCTGGTGGAATGTCATGGTTGTTCATCCACCTCTGACTGTCTTGTTCCAAAACCTGAGTGTTGCATTGCACATGACAATAAAGTTTAGAACAGTATTACAATAAAGCAGTTAGTATTGTCTTTCTTGTTTTTAAAATTCCCCCCCCCCCCCCCTTTTTAGGATTGATTTTGAAAGATTAACGCCCAGTGACTCAAGGAGACAGTAATTAGGTGAGAATTCAGCAGCAGGAAGTCCCAGAGGCTCTGTTCTACCGATGATGCAGTTAAATTAGGGCACCCAACATAAGCCGGCATGATGTTGACCGCATCAGCCATGAGTGCCTAATGGTCTATAAAAGATAGGTCTAGCACTATAGACTCAATACAGATGAAGGCTTGGAACATGATCCTTTGCTTTCAAACAAATCTATTTTTTTCCAACTTTTTACCCAACACAACATTTTAGAAGTAAGCTACATTCAAATGTTGCTGAAGTAGTAATAATTGGAAATTTCAACACAAAAAAAATAAATGAAGCACAGATAAAATGTTATGTAACTTACAAATTAGATTAATTAAAAGGTACTTCAGACTAAACTAGATGCATCTATACATTTTGTGTGTGTTTTATTTTTAAAAAAAATATTTAGTTTTTTCTTATTTATTTTGTAAAAAGTTTATTAACTCCGCAGAACAACACTTTGTAATGAAACCACACATGAAAATTCAATCTGAAAGCAGAACAACCAACTAAATGTTAACAGGTCAATAATTATGAAACATGAAACGCCAAAGTAGAAAAACCAAACTGAAAACAGATACGCTTTATTTTTGTCCCTTTGCTGTCATGTGCTCTCACTTTTTACAGTTCGTCTCCTGCTATTAATGTCATCTAGAGCTGCATACAATTCTGAATAATCATGGAACTCTGCGGTCAAGGTCGCAATAAAGCTAGGTCCACGCGGCTGCTCCAGTCCCATTTCATGAAAATTGGGTCTAGTTTGTAGTTCTCCTGCTAGTGTATCCCATAAAACCTGATTGACTCGAAGTTGAGCTGTGTTAGCCAAAAAATGTATACTTAGGCATGACTTTTATGTTTCATTAAATAAACACAAATAAAAATTATTCTATTTACTTGCACTTAACTCTTTCTCTCCGTAGTAGCTTACCATGTGTATCCATGTGTATGATACAAAAAAGTGTTGTATATTTCCTGTTTGATGTGAACATAATAACAATATCTGGCTAGATATTTTAATATTCAACACAGTATGTGTGCTAAAACACCGGTGCAAGCCAAACTTGACCAGTCGCTGACTGAATTACAACAGACAGTGAAGTTCATACTAGATACAACATTGCAGATATAGATAATCTATTTCAGCGAATGAAAGAAGTACAAATGTATGTGCTCATGTTTTGCTGGTGCTTTATGAAAGCAATGATAGTTATCACTGTAACCTAATTTTAATGTTGGTATTTTTCCACAGGGGTTTCCTAGAAACGATATAGGAGTAAACGTGCGATATGAAGGAAATATTTGAGAATGTGAATACTTGTAAAGACACAAGATATAGGGACAGTGCTCAAGGCAGCACGTGAAACCCAGAACAAGGGTAGCTAGTAAATTGGATGTACATGCACAACTCAAGCCCTTGGCACAAAGCCGAAGTCCAAATGGACAAACAACTGCCCCAGCTTACAGTCAGTGAACAAAGAAGAAAAAGAAAGAGTGTCATGAACAAAATGGGAGGTCATTCAAAATGAGTCCTTTCCATACACTGTCATGCTAAGTGTCCTGAAGCAATCACACAAAAGGTGCCATTGACTACAAGAGAAGTCAAGCATGCTAAGAAGCAATATTCCCATTTTAGGTTGGTCATCAAAGTCATGGATCTGCAATCTGCTTCCTGAGGATCTCTGAAGGTAACAGCCTGTGATGGGTGGGAGGCTCAGTATATAGATATAAGGTTAAGCAGTCATGTGAAGGATGTTAAGATACCTTGAGTAAGCTCAGTATCAGAACATTAAGTAATAGCTCTGCATGTATGGAAGCCTTCTTTGATAGCAGGGAATGCCAATGTTTTGTCCCTGCCTTCCCTTGAGGGCCAACCAGTTTGTATGCGGCTGCCCTAGATGGAGATTCTAGGGGCAAACACTATGGATTAGGGGATCAAGAAGTCCCCACATAAATGAGGCAGGAAAGTGTCCCACAGTGTCCCGTGAGACAAGCCGGGAAGGCTAACTCAGTAAACAAATGCCTAAAGAAGTCAGATGTGTCAGGGAAAAATCACAAATATCACAGCTATGCTGTAAATAGCCACAATAGAATTATGTTACTCAGAGCAACAACAATGAAGAAAAAGAAGGTGAGCTACCTCATCATGCCAAAAATTTTCACTATAAAATACAATACACGATCTGGCATGAACTCATTGAGGACCTATGCTACATTGGCAGATTAAAGGAGAAGCACAGCATGGGATGCATCTTTGACAGTAAAAAACTAAAGCTCTGTTTGCTGCTCTGATACCTTCTCCTCAAGGTATGACCTATGCAACTTAAGATCATTCAAACTTTATAATCACACACACAAAAATTAATAAAAATAGCAAATACAGATAGATAACCACATTTCTAGGGTCAAAAAGTTCACAGGTCAAAGTGTACATATTAAGTATTTTTCATATTATGTACAATAATTGTTCGTACACAGACTAACTTTTTGTGCTTTATGTACAATTGTTATAGCCTGTCTGAATGAAAATAGTGTGTAGAAATATAAATTTAATTTATGTTAGTCAGGATGGGTCCTCCTAAACAGCATCCTGTCGTAAAAGTTTAAGTATTTTGGCCACATCAACTTGGCGACTTGAAAAAGACGGTGATGGAAGGTGCAGTTTATAGAAGGCGAGGCAGAGGTCAACCACCACGAAGATAGATACAAGACATTAAAGATGCATTGGCATTGAAAGCACATGGGGCCGGAGAGCTGGTCAGGGAAAGGAAAGGGATACTTTCAGGCGTGCTGTGAAGACCTTGACATTCTGTAAAGGACTTGCTCATTGATGATGAGTCAGAATGGAATTAAGTTGTAAGGCAAAGAAACTCTGCACTTGTAAAATCTGATAGAGCTAAAAGAGTTGAGGTATAATGGACTCATGACCTTCATTGTTTGTGAAGTAAAACAGCACACAAGGGATCAATGTGAAAATGGTTGACATTACCTTTGCAGAGAGCCAATTTTATGCCATTAGATAACCTGCATCAAACCTTAATATGCACATCTCTGCAGACAGTTGTGTCACCCTTATAAAACAAAACAATAATCTTCTCATCAAGAACCTAAAATTATCAATTACCAGTGAAAAGTTAGCCCCACTGCTTAGTCACCCAAATAACTCCCTTCCAGCAAAACAGCAAATGATTAATAGCATCTTTATCCCTACTCTATTTTATCAGTGCCAAACATGGAACCTTGACACTGGACTGCAACCTGGTATCAGTAAGACAACAAAAGAAGAAGAAGTAAAAAGTTATTACATTCATTACTAACTGTCTACAAGGCTTCTACGGTTCAACTAAGACTTCTAAGATTCTTACCAACAGCTGCTTGTTTGGCCATTTCTGCAACTCTAATTTCCTCCTCTTGTTGCCAGGACATGATGTGAAATAAATTAAAATGTCAGACATAATTCAAAATAAAAGATCATGATATTTACAATCAGTGTAAGAGGGTAAGTTTGTTGTTTTTTCTGCAGTTTTTAATTTTGTTTATATAATTTTGAAATTTTTTTTACATTTTCAAAATAATATTTTTTTTAAAGTGCATCAAATTTTCAACTGGATAAACAAACAAATGTGTGCTGAGGAAAAATTCAATCATCAAGGCAACACAGTTTATGACATGCTGGTCTCATGTCTATAACCAGGGTAATGGATGCAATTATAGCTCTTGAACTGTGGTGGGGGTGGCGTGGTGCAGAGGTTCCCAATTTGCTAAGACAAGTGGACCCCTCCTATTTTCTAGGATCTGTTATGAACCCATACATTTTTAATAGTCATAATGAGGTACTTATTATAATTTATAAATACTTTTACTTGTTTGTCCCTTACAGGATGTTGCAGAACCAACCTCAGTTTTGTTTTTTTGGGTGCTGTCGCGGTTTTCTAGGCAAATTTACATTCTGTATTGAGGCACTGTTTTCTGAATTTTCAGCTCTTGATGCCATTGTCAAAACCAACACTGCTAAATTCCTTGCAGCTGTGAGTGAAGCCAGCACTGAGGTATTACGAAGCACGTTAACAATGCCAAAGCCACAGATGCAGACTTATAAATATTAGAATCACAAAAAAAGACTGATTTCTAAATCTGCATGTTCTTTCGGTTGTAAACATCACATGCCTCTTAAATCTGTTCCATGGACCACTAAATTAGAAAGGCTGACCCCAGTTTCTGGTTGGAGCAGTATCAGTTACAAGTACGGTTGTGGATCATATTTTTATAAACAAAACGGGGGCTGCATGGTCTTGAGGCATGGTGTGTGCCTCAAGTTCTAAAGATCCCAGGTTCAAGCCCCAGTGAAGGCTGGTTTTTTTTTTTTTTTTTTTTTTACACTTGGACTTCTAGTATTTCCCCTGGTTTCTGGGTAGTAAGATTGGATGCCCATGTGTATTGTTGCACACGTTAAAAAATCCCTTGACAGTTGGAAATCGAAAAAGAATAACCTAATGGGGCTGTCAGGACAAAATTTGGAGTTGAAAATCTACCCTTGTGCCATGATGATGATCCGTCGTCTAAATCTAAACCTAAAAAAAAAAAAAAAATACAGAATCTAAAGATTTTATGCTTTCTGACTCCAGAAAAAGAGTTGCACTACAGACTGATTTTTTTCTTTTTGGCATTTATTGGCTGTAAAAAAAAACTGCAAAAATTCACGGTGGTTCATCCACATCTGAAGACTATTGGTCCCTCCCTATTCAGGCAGATGCGTTCTGACTTCGGAGGAAAAACCCCTAATTAGTTAAAGATATGTCTGTGAGCGTAATTCACTTCAAATATCATGTTCATTAAACACATTTTTTTTTCACAATAATAGATATTTGCAAACAATAGGACTTTTACAGTAAATGTATACACTAGCAGAGGAGCGGCTGGCTGAACAATTAAAAACACAGGGCCTTTATATGGAAGACTCAGGTTCAAATCTTTGTTAAGGTTGGGGATTTTTTTCTCTCAGGGGCACCGCCAAAAAACTCTTAATATACACAGACCATAGGGGGCAGCACTAGCTATGCAGCTCTAAATCCTCAGACTCAAAGATCGCCAAGCTCTCATCCCAAAAGTGGTAAATACAGGCAATAATGGCCGCATATTCTAGCCCCTGTGATACAATTTCCTTATATTAAAAGGTGACTAATTAGGAGTTAAACTCAGATGTTTTGGGCCAAAAGAAGCAGATTCTGCAGCCTAGCTGTTAACCATAACACAAATGTCAACCAAGGAAAGTGCTGCAGTACTGCAGTGGCTACTATACTTGCCAACTGCAAGAACTGGGAGTAAAGATCAGCTCAGCCAGGCATGAGCAGCACAAGAAGTCTTGTCAACCATAACAGGACTGGCACTATTAACCGTGGGATGCTGATGTATATGTCAAAGGGGGAATCTGAGCACTTACAGATATGTCTGGAGTACAATGACTAAAATGCAACTCAAAACTCATAACTGTTCTTAATCTCTCTCTAAGTAGAGTAGCCAATTATATTAGTTTTATGTTGATTAACTGCAGTAGGCTTTTTCAGGAATTGTATATGGTGCACTTTCCTCAGGACCACCTGGTAGAATGTAGCATTAAAATGCTTTGCTTTCTCTAAGGAACCTGGCAACAAAGAGGGGAAAATACCTCAGACACTTCCTACAGCATGCATGAAAGTTTACAGTACAACTATTTTGTGCTTCCTTTATTAGTCATGGTAACAAACAGGCAAAGGAAGCAACAGTTCATGTCTGTTCACTGAGGGCTTATGTTCCGACGACAGCCAAAATGAGTAACCCAGATGTCATTACCTGAAATCAAATCATCCCAGCAGCAGACTCAACAGAATACAACAAACAACAATTTTTCCATCTAAGAACAGGACTCTGCAGAGTCAACTACCATGTGCATAAAATAAAGACTGTGCAGTCCCCACAGTGTGCATGTCTGACTGGACCAAAGACACCCGAGCACATTATGCAGGCCTGCCAACTGTACTTACAACTACAAAGAGAAACCTGGCCTCAAAAGCAAAGTGTACAAATCAAGCTATGAAGAATTATGAAGGATCTGCAACTGACATGCAAGTTCACAGAGCACCTGAAGGTCCAAAATTAGTATAAGAAACTGAGCACCAAGAAGAAGAAGAAAAAGAATATGATGTAACTCAGATGTTTTTTTGTAAAGAGTGAGGGCCCAAAAACAACTTGCACCAATACTGGAAATGAACAGACTTTATTTTTTGGACAATTTATGACAAAAATTAAATTGGATCATATTGAAACAGCTGGAAAGATCTGTGAAAAAAGAGATAGAGGAAGACAATGCAAAAAGATTCTTCACAGCTTTTTGTCATGGCCTCAAGCAAGTGAACTGACACCTCCTGCTGAAGACTGTGAGTTATGGAGAGGCATAATCACCCATAGTAGTTGGCAAGGCACCTGATGATGATGGTGTTCCAGTGAGAAATAAAGGCAAAAGAAAGGCAAAAGAAACACCAGTAAGTTGAAACAAATACTACACCTACACATCTGAGGAGGAGCTGGTCAAACAGTTAGGGATGTTTGTCTCTAATATGGGAGACCCAGATTTGAATCCTTAGTAGGATATGAGTTGTTTTCCTAACCTGCACAGTCTGTGGTGACCACTAGCCAAAAGGCCCGAAATCCTCAGGTTCAAAGAGATATTTTGATGTCTTACTTCAGAGTACATCTGCCCAAAAGGCAGGGAACAACCCGCTGCCCACAAATGAACCAGTAAAGTGGAAAACACTGGTCCCTGTACAAAGTTCAAAAGAAAAAACAACCAGGATTTTCCACCAGAACTCATAGCTTGTGAATGCAAACAAGTAAACAAAAAACAACCTGACTACCTGCAAAAGTGTAAAATTTAGGCACATAAATAATCATTTACTACCTACACAACACTTCGTCTTTTTCTGCCTTTCTAGCCCCCAATGGAGCATAGGCCCTCAAGCAACTCAGGCCAAGTCGTTCTATCCTTTACTGTCCCATACAGCTCTCCCCATGTCCTCCCCATCTACCTACACAACACTTGGCTAGATAAATCTTATTCTGATGTATGGAACTGAATTACGGGCCATTGGCCTGTTGGTAAAAAATTATGAAGAAGTAGCGAAGATGTGGTTTTATAGATAAATAATGAGAATACTTTGGACAGATAAAAAGAGTATAAAAGTTGTCTTGAAAGAATCTGACTCACAAAGAGAACTGATTGCCCACATCAGAAGCAGACAATCTATGTATTAATGGTCATATCATCACCATCATGTGCCCTGCCAACTGGCGTAGACGCTTATGTGTCGCCACAGATAACGATCCCTGATTGACTGAAACAGCTCCCTTGATGATGTCCCTCCATGCCATCGTTTTAGCCCATCCAGCATCATCTCTCTTGGTCTGCCTATACCTCCTTTTCCACTGATCTTTACAGTTGTCACAATGTTCTCCAATGTCTCTCTTCTCATTATGTGGTCAAAGAACAGTGTTTATCTCTTTCTAATTGTTGTATATAGAGATTTACATTCATTAGCTTCTTTCAAGCAATCGTTGTTAGTTACTCTGGCCGTCCAAGGTATTCACAACGTTCGTTTCAGAAACCACCTCTCTGTTGCTTCCAAGTTCTTTTAATTTGTTAACTGACATTCCAAGATTCGCTGCCATACCGCAGAACAGGTTCTATGTAACATTTTAGCACCCTCTTTCTGACATTAAATGAGAGCAATTTATTGCATAAGATATTTTGGTCAAATCATTAGCAGGGAAAAATGTGGACTATACCCTGAGGGTGGTAAAGTTGGATGGGAAAATAGACAGAGGGAGACCGAGAGAGAAAATGCTGGAGTTTGACATTATGGTATGAAAGAACTTCTGTGTCAGAAGTGAGTGGAAGTACATGAGACAGAAGGTTGTGGCCAGACAGGACTACAACACGACATGGCACAGAAATAAAGAAGACACACCACTTACATTCTCTTACGCTCTGCATCAATTCTGGCTTCCTGATCTTTAAGGTCTTTCTCCAGAATTCGACGACTCATTTCACCAAAAATTTGGTCCCTATTCTTCAGACAGAACCTCTCACAG
Organism: Candidula unifasciata; assembly: GCA_905116865.2. Classification (NCBI taxonomy): domain Eukaryota; kingdom Metazoa; phylum Mollusca; class Gastropoda; order Stylommatophora; family Geomitridae; genus Candidula; species Candidula unifasciata. The sequence continues at coordinate 75,506 of CAJHNH020000904.1, forward strand.
GTAGTCCTCAGTTTATTGATGTCAAGTGCTTTGATCTCTTCTCCAAGTACGTACACAGCATCCGGAATCATGTTCCTCTCCAGGCATGCATTCCACAATTCTGGGGTTTCTGGAAAGTTATCCAGAATCCAACATCCATGTCTGAAAATATAAGGTTACTATTTTTTTAAACCAACATTTTTTTTTTAAAATTTAAAATCAAAGAAAGAATGTAAGCTAAAGTTTAGAATAGAACATTGTAGTTTATTCTTCTACTTCTTTTTTTTTTCTTTCTTCTTCTTCTTCTCCTCCCACTCCTCGTGCTGCTGTTGTTGCTTCCTTCTTCTTCTTCACTTCTCCTCCTCCTACTTTTTCTTTTTCTTCATTTTTTTCTTCTGTTGTTTTCACCCTAACAAAAAGTGTTTGGTATGTTAAATTATGGTTTACAGCTAGCTTGTGATATCTTTCCCTTTAGGCACAACACATATAATTTTAACAGTCTAATTTGAAAACAAATGTTTGAGGACAATTTTAAACATAAAATGGGTTCTTTATTAATTTCCTATCCCAGATGACGTCACAGGACAGTCCAACATTTTAGAGGGTGGTAAGACTGGGTTTCCCAGCTTTCTGATGCTTTTAACGACCTCAAAACATCTAGAACTGGCCCTAACCCCAACCCACCTACGTCCTACGAGAGAGTGCCGCCTAGGCCCAGCACTTTATGCAGCCTAGGTCCCACGACTGCATGCAGTCTACCTACCACCCCCCGAAATATTAGACTGTCCCATGACCTGTGGATTTTCCCTGTTTGGGGTAGGATATTAATAAAGCACAAACAATGGGAAATAAATGGACTGAGAATGTCCAAGAGACATCCTAAGGTGAAACTTGTTGAGAGGGAAAAAGTCCTGGACTGGATTCCATCTATCAGACTTCTTCTTCTTCTTCTTCTTTTCTTTCACCTTGTACCTCATCGAAGATGTAACGTCGTTGATGAGCTCTGTCAAGAGCACTATTAAGACTGATGTTCATTTCTGTAAGGCTGTTCTTAATGCCATCACTCCAATTTTCCGAGGTCTTCCACTCTCCCTTATACCCGTTGTAACGTTTTAGTGTTGCTCGCTGTGGCAGATAGTACCAGGGCATTCTTGTTAGGTGCCCAGACTACTTCATTTGTTGTTTTTTGATGTCCTATAAGACTGGCTTTAATCCTAGCATTTGTCTGATTTTGTGATTTCATATTCTGTCTTTTCTTGAAACTCCTGCTGCTCTTCTAATGCATTTCATCTCTGTTGTCACAATTTTACGTTCATTAGAGGATGTAAGTGTCCACGTTTGGCATTGATAGCATAATATTGGCCAAAAAATAGTTCTGATAAGATTTACTTTAGTACTCCGGGGTATCTGCTTGTGTGTCAACAGGGAAGATAGTTGCCCCATTACTTGATTAGCTTTTGCATATCTCAAGCTAATTTCTCTGTCCATCTATCAGCCTGCATAGGATAAAAAGTAATGAAGAAATAGACTGTGAGCCCTATTTGATATAGAATGGCACAACAGGAAGTGAATGAAAGAATATTTCACTGCATCTCATTTGGTGCATTACTACAGAGATTACATTAACATATAAAAAAGTAAAAGGTCCTTTTTCAATGCCTTTAGGCGTATAGTGCACATAGGGCTAAAACTAAATTTTTATAGACCAATCAGCACAAGATAGGTGATGTGGTCAGCATCAAGCTGGCCACCTTTACTTCCTGGGACTGCACCCGGTACCCACTCAAGGCTGGGTCAACTTGGGCGTCAAGGTCATTTTTGAAAAAAGTCCAGCTCCACCAGGGAGCGAACCCACGACCTTCTGATCTGCACGCAACATCTAGCCGCTACACCACGGCGACTCCCACATTAACATATAAAAAATCACAAAACATCAATCCTTCTAACTGAAAATACAAATCACATAGTCTCTTAGTATACTGTAAAGAAGCCACAGATTAACACGCATTCCTTTTGTTTACATAGCATAGGATTGTGTCTTACGCACTTAAAGCTTGCTTATGATATTGGCTTTGCTGAGACTGCAGTCAGGTGTTTCATGGGGACAATGATGGACATTCTGTGTGATTTACATTGGCACACAGTTACATGATGACCTGTTTGCTGTGAAGTTGGAACTGCGACTACCTGATGTACATGTGTCTTCATCAATTAAAAGCATGCTGAGAAAGGTGAAGACAGGGATGCTTCAAGCAGAGTGGCAAGCTTTATTGGAAAGGTCACCGGTAGTGAGCATACAGTGGATCATTTCTCCGGGCTATGCCAGCATAAGTGGGTAATGAATAGGCAGACAGATTGGCTGGATCTGCACCACTGGGTGGTGAATTGATGCATGACAAGGCAGGTGTGGTCAAACAACCGAATTAGTAGAAAAACAAGATTATTATGGTATGGAGAGAACGAGGCACCTGGGTGTAACCAGAGTGTCTGGCCGGCCTGACTACACTCAGAGAAAAGGCTAAACCGACAAATAACTAGATTGTGACTGGTTCCATCAGTACTGAAACTCTGCGCTGGCTGCTGAAGATGAGGATGGAGCCCACATGGGAATGCCCTGAGTGCTGTGATGTAAGTTCTTGACTCAACACAACTGACTCACTAATTTAAAAAAAAAAGTAAAAAATCCTAATTAACAATACAGTTTTAGCAGTTATAAATAACGAACACACTCACAAGGGACCATCATGTTGTGTGTCTCTAAGTTCCTTCTCCCAGGCTGTAATAGTGTTTACAAAGACCTCTGCCTCAAAGTCAGGTTCAAGTTTTACTGGGGATATCTCAGCTAGAGAAACAGCAACATTTACAATAGCCTTCACTTCTGGATGAGTCTCATCAACCTAATAACACAACAACACAATGATCAATACAGTTTGCTGTAAATGCAGTAGGATGAAAGAGACTGATCAGTTGATCAATTTGTCCACTTCAGACGACTACCTAAAGGTTTACAATACCATCCTGAGATTTAAAATATATCAGCCTGGATGGCAGATTAACAAGACAGTTCCCAGATGACCTGATGAACTTCTAAAGAAGTTATAATTAGGACGTTTGTAATCGCTACACCAGCGTGGTGTCACCTGCAGTCCTATGCTGGTAAAGGCCAGGGGGAAAGAGACAGAGGAAAACTTAAATAGAAGGTTCTAGACAGGTTTAGACAAAGGATCAACATTATGGCACAAGGGTAGCAACCCATAAGTGCTCTCTTCTACTTCTGACTCAAGCCTGAGTCCGAAGAATCTCAGCGCAGTGCACGAACTCAGTAGCACCGGCAAGGATCCTGAAATACTTTAGGTAGATTTTTCTGATATCATGAAATGCAGTAATAACTTCATCAGAAATTACAGGCAATGCACAAGAAATGTAGGTGTGGTTAGACAGGACAACAGACATCATTGGCTTAGACTTAAAATCTTTAAACTCTTTGTTGTTGACCCCATTTCTGTCTTTCCAGGCGATAGTGATATAGTGTGTTATGTGGAGGCATGGGACTCACAGCCCATGGCTTTGGCGAATGTGATTAGAAAGGCCCACTCATGTCGAGAAGAGTTTTCCTGGGCAGTATTGTAGATACCATGGGATGCCCAAGCATCATGATCCCTCACTTAGCCTGCCTTGTTTACTCCAAGGAAAGGTAACACACTGAACTTTTTCAGTACCAAACAATGCACCATGGCTTAGTTGATCATTAAAACTTTCTGTGTAGGTTTCGAGGTCCCATTTGGGAAGGAGGGAATAGACTAACTTCCCCCAATTACCTGCATGTTCTAAAAGACGACTAATAAGGAGTGTAACCTTTGAGGTCAGAGTGCATCTCTGCGGAACCGCAGTCTGCATTCAAAAAGGATCTGCCTGCAAAACAGATGTGCACACAAAACTGAAGTTCTGAAACAAGACCGATTCCAATAGAGGCAACCGATGTTAAATTGTGACGATAAACATGTTAGGCACTGACATGTGGTAGAACAAAAATACTAGTCTGTGTTAGAGGTGGATGGTCTGCCATGTGACAAATCGTTATTGAAGAATGATGGGTGACCACTATAAAACAAGAAGAACTGAAATGTCATTGATTAACAGACAAGGCTCTCCAAAAGCTGACTGTAAAATTTCAAAAGTTTCAGAACCAGTGTTTTCCAAGACCAAAGCAGAAATGAACGCGGACCTTGGCTTTTAGGTCAACCCAGTCTTGAGTGGGTACAAGGTGTATTCCTGGGAAGTAAAGGTGGCTGGAATGATGTTGACCATATCACCCACACAGTGTTAATTGGTCTGTTGTATAATTTAAATCCTGCCCTATTTGCCCAATATGCCAGAAGATGCGGAAAAGGTTCCATTTATTTCACTTTTGAGTATTCTTCTCTGAACCGACTTTAATCAGATTTCAACTGGTAGTATTAGCATATCGACTCTTCCTTGGCTACAGTGGGGGAAGACCCAGCACGTGTGGGAATGTCCTTGGTGCAAGGATGTCAGTTAATTCATTCATTCAACTGACTTTTGTGCAATGCTAAACTAGTTTGAGCTATTCTACATTAAAATTCTTTAAAACATTTTCCACTTACTGGTATCAGTGTGCCCAACTATTCAGTCAGCCAGTACCGTATCTTTTGCAGAACCTTGCCGCCATAACACCCCCCCCCCCCCACCTCCCCAAAAAACTTCTTGATCCCAAGCAAAATGTCCAACGTCCGATCCATCCGGAGATCATTCGCCACATCCTGCTCCCATCTTCTATTTGGCCGTCTTCTTCCTCCATTTCCAGGCATATATACCTGCATTATTGTTCTCTCTAAACTTTCAGACATATATAATTGCTTCAGAGTTTTATATTACAAGCTCCCTAAAGTGAAGGGAAAGTGACAACAAGGGTCTTAGTTTGAACATCAGAGAAACAGAAGTAATGTTAATTACAAAGAAAACTGACCCTCCAAAATACATCAAAGTAAATGGGACAAACCTCAAGCAAACTGATATGTTTTAGTACTTGGGTACCCTGATAACATCAGACGGAAGATGTATTAAAGAAGGTAAATGCAAAATAGCTCAAGCAGCGGCAGCATTTTACAAAATAAAGAATAGTTTATGCAATCTTTCTTTGTCAGTTGAGACGAAAAAGAGAATTCTCAAAGCTATATAAATCTTGACATACGGAAGTGAATCATGCACAGCTGGTAAATTAGTGAAAACTTATTCAAAAGCTACGGAGATGTGGTGTTATAGAAAAATTATGAGAATACTCTAGACAGATAAAAATAGTAATGAAGAGTCTTGAAAGAAACTGACTCATGAAGAGGACTGATTGTCCACATCAGAAAGAGACTACATTCTTTGGTCATGTGATGAGAAGGAGAAAACTGGAGTATATCACAAAAGTAAGCAAGTTGGAGGGGAGGTGAGCAGAAGGAGACTTAGAGAGAAGATGTTGGACAGAGGTGACTGAAAGTCTATGAGACAGAAGACTGTGGATAGACACGACTACCAACACTGCAAGGCATGGACTTTAAGAAGAAGAAAACAGTCCACTAAAGTAAATGATCAGCCCTTGTATAAGAAATATAATACTAAAGGATCAATGTCAAAAAAAACAAACCTGTGGCTCTGGAATTATCAAGAAACTATCAACTTCTGAAACTGGCTGGACAGCTAGTGCAGATTCTTCAGCAATTTCTGGAATCCCTATTTCTGTAGGTTTCTCTTCTTCCTCTACCTTTTCTTCATCTTCTTCCTTAATGCCCTCCTCTTTTGGGGTTGATATACCAGAAGTCTTTGATTTAGGTGCCTCTTCATTTACATCAACATGTGAAGGGGCATCTTCACTTATTTCATCTAAAATTCCAAGAAGATCTTCTGCATTCCCATAAGGACTTTTACGTTCTTTATCTTCCCACGATTCCATATCCTCATCTGAAATAATTCAAGGGTTTGTTACTCATAACAAAAAGATGGTCAAACTGTCGAAAACACATTCCAACTGAGAAATTATAATATACATATTTTAATATAATTAGAGCTAGCTGAATCTCATTTCATGACATTGTAAATCAACTTCATCATTTTTATTAAAAATTCGTTTTTCTAAGCAACTTTTTGCTCAGCAGTGTGTCACTGGAGGTCCTGGGGGAACTTAGTTCCAATCCTCGATAAAGTTGTGGATTTTTTCTTTCCGGGACAAAAATAAAATCCTAACCTGCACAGACTATGGTGACAGCACGAACAAACCAATGAACAAACCGAAATTTCAAAGGGTTAAGAAGTGGGGACACAGGCGCGTCTTACATTTTGCCCTTCTGGCCTCACTCCATCAAACATCATCAACACAGACAGTGTCATTCCACCACTTATGATTATGTTTTATTGGGAAGCTGGCTTGTTCTATTTCTTATCAGGGTTGGTTTTTACACTGGTGTGAAAGAAGTCCTTTGTTTTATTGAACACTATCTAGGGTTTGTCTTGCCTCTCCATAGATATGACACTGAAGCACCAGTATTTCCCACTATGCTGGTTCACATACAGTTAAACCTTGTTAACACAAATCTCAAGAGACTAAACATTGAGTTTTTGTTAAACAAACTTTATGCTAACTGGGACTAATAACACTACATCTCTGCTGGGACCAACATTTGTTTGATGATAACCAAGTGTTTTTCTCAAGCAAGTTTAGTTAAAAAGTGTTACCATACTCAGATAGTTACAGGACAGATCTGCAGCACAGTCACCATGGATATGGTGCTTCATTATTGTGGCAGGAGGAGGGTCTCTATACCAGCTTCACTTCAACAGAAGCAAGTGCTTTTGAGAGCTCAGAAAACCTAAATACCAATACACTGCACTCAAGGATTAAACTCAATTCTTTCAGAAGCCTTCCATCCAACCGAGTTGAGCTGAGTTGATGGGATGAGTTAAGAATTGACATCCTAGCACTTGGAACATTTTCAGAAGTTCTCCATCCCCATCTTCAGCAGCCAGCACAGAGTTCTAATTTTGATGGTTCCAGTAGCAATCTGAATGTATGTCCATCTTGCCTTTCCTCTGAGTGTTTAGAACTCGCCAGATGCTCTGGTCACTCCCAGCTTGACCCTTCTTTCCAGGCACAGATGATCTGTTTTCAACCAACTAACCAGCCAATCAAAAGCAACTAGCTAAACAACTAACTACAGCTAACAAAAAAAAAAAAAAAAAACACCAACAAAATCAAACCAGCCAACCATATGATATAAAAAATAACACAAAACAAAACATGTCTAGGAAGTTCAACAGAAAAAATGGAACATTGACTTCTTGCTATCCGAATGACAGCTGTCACCCCAATTTTTTTTCTTTTTTTTAATTTCCCTTCTTAAAACTTCGTAGTCAAAGCTTTTGTTTTATCAATGTACACCCCTAGTTAGGTTCCAGGGCCCCATTTTGAGGAGAAAAAGAACACACCAGTGGGTTCTTTATTAATATCCTACCCCAGATGACATCACAGGACAGTCCAACATTTTAGAAGGTGGTAAGACTGTGTTTCCAGGCTTTCTGTTGCTATTAACAACCCCAGAACATCTAGAACTGGCCCTAACATAAACCTACCTGTGTCCCAGGAGAGAGGGCAGCCTAGGGCCCATGAAGGCATGCAGTACAGGTCCCCCGACTGCATGCAGCCTATCTATCAGCCTATCTGAAATATCAGACTGTCCCGTGACCTGTGGATTTCTCCTGTTTAAGGTAGGATAATAATAAAGCACCCACCTGTGTCACTTGTTTCCAAGAATCCACCCGAATACCTATATCATTCATGTCCTTGGCTCAGCTTGGATTGCTCAACGGGAAAAAATTGCTAAATTGTCACGTTCCACCAGAATCCCCAAAGTGGGAGCTTTTTTTTATAATTGTGACTAGGTTATTTGCACCATATAAATCAGCTTAGCATTGCTGGCCACCAAGTAGCCCTGAAAAGGACTCTTTCAGTGTTGAGGCGATCAAAGGGAGAGAGACCCAAATACTGTCCCGACCGTGACTGAGTTGTCTACAGTTCAGCCAATAGGCAGCCAGGTTGCCAATGATTCAAGTCCTACTGTCCCACATCTTTACACCACAGCAGAGGCTAACTTCGACATTATCTACAAATCTGTAATTCACCACTGAAGATCTGTATTCAACACAGAAGATCTGTAATTCACCACAGAAGATCTGTAATTCACCACAGAAGATCTGCAATTCACCACTGAAGATCTGTAATTCACCACAGAAGATCTGTAATCCACCAATGAAGATCTGTAATTCACCACAGAAGATCTGTAATTCACCACAGAAGATCTGTAATTCACCACAGAAGATCTTTAATTGACCACATAAGATCTTTAATTGACCACATAAGATCTTTAAATGATGTGTAATCCACCCCAGAAGATCTGTAATTCAACACATAAGATCTATAATTCACCACATAAGATCTGTAATTCACCACAGAAGATCTGTAATTCACCACAGAAGATCTGTAATTCACCACAGAAGATCTGTAATTCACCACAGAAGATCTGTAATTCACCACAGAAGATCTGTAATTCACCACAGAAGATCTGTAGTTCACCACTGAAGATATGTAGTTCACCACAGAGGATCTGTAATTCACCACAGAAGATCTGTAATTCACCATAGAAGATCTTTAATTGACCACAAAAGATCTTTAAATGACCACATAAGATGTGTAATTCACCCCAGAAGATCTGTAATTCAACACATAAGATCTATAATTCACCACATAAGATCTGTAATTCACCACAGAAGATCTGTAATTCACCACAGAAGATCTGTAATTCACCACATAAGATCTGTAATTCACCACTGAAGATCTGTAGTTCACCACAGAGGATCTGTAATTCACCACAGAAGATTTGTAATTCACCATAGAAGATCTGTAATTCACCATAGAAGATCTGTAATATGCCATTGAAGATGTCTGTAGGAAGGCTTTCATCTTCTGAGTGGGTACTAGCTATTTGAGCCTTTGAAGACTGACCATTGAGAACATTTTTGCGTCAGCTGCCAACCCTTCCCAATACCTCAGTGGTTGTCACCTTGTCTTGCCACCTAATGTCAAGCATTCTTCTTGGACTCTGCATCAGAAAGCTATTTAGGCATCACACAGGATGGAAGTGAATGTTTGACCAAATATATCAGGCTCATTGATCATTTTTCATGATTTACTAATGATTTTTTAAATATCTAAATCACCTTTGGCAGAAAAAAAAAGTGCCCCAATCCCTCTCTAGAAGACATGATTAGGTCAGTGTAAATATTTTCTGTATTTATCTGTAGAAGAAAATTTACCAGAAGACTAATTCTCCTTACATACCTTCATAGTGTGCCATTCCTGTTTGGTGGTAAGCAAATTAGTTATTATTAATTAAGAATGCACGATCACTATCATCATCAACATCACCGTCATGTACTATGCTGATAAGCATTCTGAAAGCATCATCTCACATGTCCACCAGAATCATGGATGAGATTATTGGCCATGTCCTATACAAACCATACAGTGAAACCCTCCAAATATTTATCTTTCCCCAATCAAGTCTGCCAGTAGTTAAATTTCCAATTTTATGACTTAAGTTGTGTATCCTTTACAGGATGTTGCAGAACCAACCCCAGCATTTTTTGGCTCTTGTGGTTTTTCCAGGTAAATTTATGTCCTGTAGTTTGCCATTGCTTTCTAGATGGTCGGCTTATCGATACCACTGTCGAAACCAACGCAAGGCACAGGGCCCGCAGCTGGGATTGAACCCGGCACCCCGGCATTACGAAGAGTGTTCACAACGCCTTAGCCACAGACGCCGACTGATGAACTGGGCATGTATTGTAAGCCACTGTTAGGAGGGACAGAGGTTGACATACAATCACGCTTAAACAAAGCTAGAGTCGTTTTTGGAAAGATAAGTTAAATCTGGAAATCTAACAGTTACTGTAAAGGAACAAAAACTCTACAAGAAATTTTGTTTGTGTGGCTAGTTCTTCTTTATGGAGCAGAATGCTGAAGAATGACCAAAAAGGATGCACGCAAGCTATCCACCTGCCGCCAAATGTCCACATAGAATTATTTAAATTTTCTGGCCAGATACAATCTCAAACACTAAACTACTTCAGTCACAAAACAAGAAACTCTAGACAGTATGAAAACAAAGAGAAGACGGAAATGGCTTGGCCACATCAAGGAAGTGAATTCTGATATACCTGCCAAAACAGCTCTCATTCTGACACCAGAGGAAAAGAGAAAGAAGGGTGCCAACAAAAAAAAACAAAAAAACGTGGAGACAAATGATGGAAAGTAACCTGAGTGCTGCATCTCTGACATGGAAAATTGCACAGAAGATTGCATAGGACAGGAAAGAATGGAAAGTCCTCTCTGAAGCCATATGTGCCATTGGCATAAAGAGAACTGACCAGTGACGTAAGCCACTTGCACACTCATATACTGAGACAGATAGAAAAGTGATTACAGAAGGAACCTGTCTCACAAAAGCATGCAGGTATGTCTACATTCTGTCCTTGTTATCTCGTTTCTTTTTTCCTTCAAACATCTTTTAATAAGTTCATCTTTAACTGTCGGTCTTTACTGTCTGTTTTTACCAGTTTCAGTGTGGCATAAGACAATCAGGTCATGAATCACAGGATTTACTGCTGCATGGCTAAATTTTAGGCTTAGGAATTTAATCTATTAAATTTAATCTATTTAATCTATTTAAAAAAAAAAAAAAAAACACTTCTTACTTAGCACTGAACCCAGGTCTCTCAAATGACTGCCCAGCCTTCTAACCATTTGGCCAGCATTTTTATTTTAAGCAAAAAGAACATTGCAATTATAAACACTTGGCAACGGTGGAAGAATGATCCTACTTTATGAATAAGACAGCAAAGTAGGAAGCTGCATTAGTGCAGTGAATAGCACACCTGCCAGCCTTGTACTCAAGGAAACAAATCTATGTCCAGGTAAATATTTACTGAGATTAACTTGGGCTGCCCGGTCAACTTATTCTTAGGATGTAAAAGCAGCTGGCATAATAGTGGTTACATCATTCGTCAAGAACCGACTGGTTTAAAAAAAAATGCCCAATGCAACTCAAGTTGTTAAAACAAAAATCCATTACTTTTTAACTGACCTATTTGTATTGTACTCGTATGTCCTTTTCTTTTTAATTCACTCTGCGTGGCACATACTAGTTCATGTGTTGTATATAATTTGAAAAATAAATAAATTTACTAACGTTTAAGAAAACAACTACCCATTAAATGTGCTTTCTTTGAAAGGTCACCAATAACACAAAAGGGGACAGAATCATAAATTTCAGCATCATAGAGAAGGTTTGAACAAGACAATGCCTGAATTACCCTGTAAGACAGAGAATGAAGTGATTTTGCTATTTAGCAAGAATGCAGCCAGATCAAGCTGTATATGAGTCTTCCTACAGTAGAATAGCTGGATGAAAGGTAAGAGGAAGACCCATGAAAAGATGGGCAGATTGCTCATTTCCTTACACATAAGAAACTGAATATGTGTCAACCCTGACCGCTTTAGAGACTCCAACCACTGTCTTTGGACCCAGCTCTTTTATATCTTCCTGAGCCTACTCACTGAGTCACTGAGAAAGCATGCGAGAGAAACAGTCTGTGTCTCCAGCCCTGATACTGCTTTGGCACAAAGGGTTAATATCAAATATGTTTGTAACAGAAGACAGTAAAAACATCAGATTAAATGGGGAATTACCAAGAAAAAACATGGTTAGTTGTTCTGTACTTCAAGAGTTAATGTCCATAAACAAGTTTGTATGATATAGGTTTTCCTAGTTTGTTCTCTTTCTCTCTATCTTGAGGATCTTGTTGGCGCATTTCCTTCTTTAAAGATGATACTGTTACATTGTCCTTTTGGGAAGGATGAGAATAACTGATGGCGATGGCAAACGCAAACAGCAAGACCCACTCACATTAAGAAAAGTCTTCCACAATTAGAGAAGTATTTCAGGACCTTTGTTACTATCACCTTTATTTATCTCAAAATCACTAAAGTCTTTTCACACTGCAGTGAATTCCAGGTAACTGTAGCTTGGAAGGCAATTAAATAGCGGACAGAGTGGTTAGAAGCAGTAGTAGCATGGTACAATCAAATAGTGGCTTTACCCAAAAAGAGACAAAGACGTTAATACAATCTAGTATCCAAGAAAAGTGGCTGGATGCACACACAAAAATTCTCTCCTCAAAACTCGCTTCATTGCCTCTCTAGAGAGTGACAATGTATTATATTCAGACTAAGGACAGGACACAACAGACTTCATCAACATATGTTCAAACTTTTCAGTGAAGGAAACATGCAGACGTGTCCCTGTAGTGTGGCACCAGAAAATGCTGAGCATGTACTCCAACACTATCAACAGTATGCTGCCAAAAGTAATGCAATCAGGCCTGTTTCAACCACAATGAAGACAAAACTGCATGGTACACTAGGGGAAATAGACTGCACGAGAGTTTTCATAAAGGCTACCGGCCTACTTATATAAATGTTCTGACAGAAGGATAGAAGTATAAGAAGAAGAGGAAGACTGTATTAAATGTCTTTCTTCCTAAACCCTCAGTTTTTAACCTATCTGAAGTCACTTTTTCCCCTCTGTTCCTATTCTATTTCTTATTAACCCCCCCTCTCCACCCCCCGTTCCCCCCACCCCCATACAAATTGGTCCATGGACCCTATCTACATGAATCTACCTCAACACCTGTATCATTCATGCCCTGCTTTATACACGTCTTTATATCTTAGTAGAATCTGTCCTTTTTCTACCCATCTCTAAATTACCATAGAGGATGTCCTAGCCATCTGAGCCTACAAAGCCTGAGCATTTAGAAAACTGTTGTAATACCTGCTCTTCCAGTACCTTGTCTTGCCACTCACTGCCAAGTTTTCTTCCGAGAGCTAACCCCCAGTATTTACAGAAGCAGATTTCCATGTCTCATCTTGTCACCAAGCCAAGATTCCTTCCCCCCCTTTTTTTTGTATGAAGTTCAATAGTTTAAGAAAAAGGTCACGGGTAGTGAGCATACTGTGGATCTTTTCTCTAGGCTATCCTGGCATAGTGTGTTATGAACAGGCAGACAGATTGGCTGGATCTGCACCACTGGGTGGTGAAATAATACATGACAAGTCAGATGCGGTCAAGGCCCTTTGGGAACAAGCAACAGAATCAGTAGAAAAAAAAAAGATTATTATGGCCTGGAGAGAATGAGGCACCTGGGTGTAACCAGAGGGTCTGGCCGGCTCACTACATTCATAGAAATGGCAAGACGGACATAACCAGACTGTGACCGGTACCATCAGTATTGGAACTCTGCTCTGTCTGCTGAAGTTAAGGACGAAGTACGCATGGGAATGCCTTAAGTGATGTGATGTCTATTCTTGACTCAACCCAAGTCAACTAGTTTCAGAATTTGTTACTTTTTATCATTGTTCTAGCCCACTAATTTTGTCCACCCTGTATGCTAACATGATAGTATAACTTCAGTGGGAAGACTGGTGCAGTTTGTCAGGGCCATCTTCAAATTCAAAACAGCAGCCATTGTAAATGCTCCTGCTGCGGATGCATCCGATGACCGGCACACATACTGTCTTTAAAATAAACATATAAAGTGCTTGGCAAATGGTAAAAGGGCAGACAAAATAAATCCTGTAGCGACAAAACAGTATCTGGCTGAGTGCTTAGAACATAAAAACTCATCTGGGAGAACCAAATTCAAATCTTCGTAAAGAGGATGGTATTTGGGGGGGGGGATACAAAAATTATTCCATTACTTTGATGGTTCACAATATACAGCACCTGTGATGTCATGAAGCCCTAAATCTCAAAGCTAAAAATTACATCCCTCGGCCACCAACCTAAAAAGTTATGTCAAAGACAGTTTACTGATGTGAACAAAGAATAATAACAAGGTGTACATCACACATTACATGTAATGAAGATAAGGAACAATGAAATACCTGGACCATGCATTCATTAATCATAGTCAGTCAGTCAGTTCTCATTATGCCTAGTGGCACATGAGGCTTCAGAGAGGACTTTCCATGCTTTCCTGTCCTGTGCAATCTTCAGTGCAGTTTTCCATGTCAAGGATGCCGCACTCAGGTCACTTTCCATCGTTTGTCTCCATGTTGTTTTTGGGCGCCCTTGTTTTCTCTTTCCCTCTGGTGTCCATGTGAGAGCTGTTTTGGTGGGTATATCAGGATTCATTCTCATAACGTGGCCAAGCCATTTCCATCTTCTCTTGGTTATCATACTGTCTAAAGTTTCTTGGTTTGTGACTTGAAGTAGTTTAGTGTTTGAGATTGTATCTGGCCAGAAAATTTTGATAATTCTACGTAGACATGCGTGGTGGAAGGTGGATAGCTTGTGTGCATCCTTTTTGGTCATTCTTCAGCATTCCGCTCCATAAAGAAGAACCGGCAAAATGATTCCCATAGAACAACTACAAATCAGATTCACGGCACCCTAAAATCTCACAGATGAAATTATGGCATAGAAAACAAATATAAAAACACATTCATTATAAAATCAACCTGGCAACAGAAATACTCACTTTCCTGTTCCAGTTTCACAGCTTCAGCTTCTGCAGCCAAACGAGCCTGTTTTTCTGAAGAAATTAAAGTAAGTAAAAAAATAAAGATCGCATTTTCATGCCTTTAGGCATTTCAGGCATATGAGAAGAGCACCCATTTTTTTACAGAACGATCGGCACTAGGTGGGTAATGAAGTCAGCATTACGCCGGCTGTCTTTACTTCCCCCTAGGATATACATCCTGATACCCATTTTAGGCTGGATCGATCTGCGACACCCATACCGTGATAAAAATCCACGCAGCCAGAAGTGGGTTTCGATCAAGGTATGCTGGAATTACGAGTTGGACTCGCAATGCCAAAGCCACGGACACCGCCTCTGATAAAATTACAAGTTGAAAAATGATTTAAAGACTACTTTCTACAGAACAGTTAAGAATCTAAATTTCAAAAGCTAATCTGAAATTTCAGATTTTAAAACAGTTCCTGTTATCAGTAAATTTCTCAGCAAACTTTAAAAAAAAAATATTATTATTTTCTTTTTTTTTTCAGAACTGACCTGTATTTACATATCAGCTCATAAATATTAATACCTGGATTCTTACCCTCTGAAGTTATTTAAAACCCATACTAATATTGCTGCTGCTACTACTACTTCTCCTACAACTCCTTCTTCTTCTTCTTCTGTTCTTTCTTCTTTTTTTTCTTCTTCTTCTTTTTCGAGCTAAACTCTTTTAGGACCATGAATTTTGACAGACTTGGCCTACATTATTTTCTTTTTACAAAAATGGCAGAGGGGTGGGTGTACAAGAAAGGCAATAGAGAATGTAATATACTTCCAATCCTAATAAAAGCATATACATTTTTAAAGAGAAATGAATGCACATTTTGAATTTGATGATAAGTGTATGTATGTTTCATTTGTTTATAGTTAGTAGGAAAGAGGAATTCAGCCGGTGTTAATTTCACAGCAACAACATTTTACAAACAAATTCTTCATTTACCATGATTTTGCAGCCACACGAGTAGTGAATATCCAAATTTTAGAAAAAAACTTCAAAGTTTGTTTAATTTTTTAACAAATTCAAAAGTTATGATAAGTTTCTGGGTTAGTTTAGCACTCAGGGGCTCTTAATTCTCACAGAGTGCTGAGAAAAATTTCAGAGAAAAAAATGGCAGAGAAATGAACTATCACACACACGCTATTTACTATTTACTTTGTACAGTTATATACAGACTGTAACTGCGATGATTTTAATGTAGCTTAGCCATAGTATAGTACAATCTCTTTGTTTAGAGCACTTTCCTTCTCTTACACTATAAATACAGTATCAATGGGACACTGTCTGTGTAATAAACTCATCAGAATCGCTAGATTCAGAACAGCTGATCCCTCAGCTTCGATGAAGAAAAATCACCGTCTGAATCTTTTTCCAAAAAATCTAAATTTTCATTATCATTGTCAGAATTGAAAACATCTCACTGAAACAATTTCAAAGCTTCGGCCACAGAAAGACGCATTCTGCGACCTGTACTCGTGGTGGGAACATTGGTATTGATGGCACTCGAAAACGAACTTAGAAAATGCACTGTTGAAAAAAATGCGCTGTGAATCCATTCAAACTATGCAGGTGTGATTTCTGATAGAGAAAGAATCTGAAAGAATTTTGGCAGAGTGACTTTCCCTGAATAGTTTTATCGTACTTCCGAAAATTATAAACAAGTACGGAGCTGTTTGCAAAGCAAAATGTACGTGATACATGATCGACGATGACAGCGTTGTTTGTGCAAAACTGAACTTCTCAATCAACGCTCACACCGTTGCTTGGGCCTCAAAGAGTTAACAGCAGTAAACTTCAGCAGAAAGTCATGACTGTATATCTACTTCTGGACTTTGGCCCTGTTACAGGACTTGAGTTTTGCATGCACATCCATTTTACAGATCTGGCTTATTTGTGTGTAGACTGTTGGTTCCTCAACTCTGAGAAGGTTGCAGACCACCTTCCAAAGAAATGTTGATTCTGTCTATGCTGGCCAATTTCCCAGTTAGGAATCTGTGTCTATGACTGAAAAGAGGTGTAGATAAGTGTCCTGACCGATACCAGCCCAGTTCTTGGTGCCTCACCAAATGAAGTTCAGCATCCCTGCGCCTAGCACCCCCCCCTCCCCCCCCCCCACACACACACACACAATACCCAACCCCTACAAAACTTATTGTTATAGACAGAACCATTCAAGGAAACATGATTTTATTCTCACAGTCCGTGGCCATGTGGCATGGTATAGTACATTAAAATGTCACACTTATCTTTAACAAATATGTAAATCAGTAACCTAATGTGTAAATTGTGTAAATTTAGCATCAAACTGTTAATAACCATGTCGCTGTCGGAAAAAAATTATAGTGCAAACAAACATCTAGTCTTTATTTACAGTATATGAAAAAACAGATAGCAGTTCAAAGCATACAGTTAGCCTATTTACAGTTAATAGAGTGATGTGAGTTTTGCTAAAAAAAAAAACCAAAAACTGCACTTGATTTAAAGGTAATACGTGCAAGGCGCACTTTTTTTTGAATGGTGAATTAGACAGAGACTCTGACCAAGTCAGTCAAAATTCATGAGCATGAAAGAGTTAAAGCACTTCACAAATCAACCCAGTATTTATTGCCTGTCGTATTTTCTCTCAAGAAAATTTTCTTTTCAGTTATTTGCCATTGCTTTCTGAACAGATAAGTTGAAGTAACACCTCATGGAACATCTTCTTCTTCTGTACATTCATGTTGCCCTGTGATATCCGCACCTTTCGGCCCAATATATGTGACTTAATATAACCCTTAATCAGTTACTTTTCAACATGTTTGTTTAAGGGCAAGGGTCTATCCCCTCCCCACCCAATTTCCTTTAAAAAAAAATTAGCCTACCAACCCACACAGGGACTTGATGGGTCTGAAAGAGATAATTATCTTTATTCAAATATAAATATTTGCTTACCCTTTTTTTTCTCCATAGCTTCAGCTTCCCACTGGGCCCGGATTCGGCCTTTGACTTCGTTTATAGCTTTCTCTGTAGCATCTTTTTTCACCTGCTCCACGTATCTCAATTTTTCTTCCATTTTCAATTCATTAGCCAGTTTATGGATATCAAATACCTGAGAGGAATAGAAGAAGCAACAGTAGGCATATTAAAGCCTGCCTGCACTGAGCTGGAAAGGTATACAATAAAAACAAAATAAGGGTTAATACGAATTATACAAACAACTTCATTTTCCGTAAGCACCTTTCCATCTTTTCAGATGATAGTATTATAGTGTGCCATAAGAGGGCATAGGATTCAAAGTCCATGGTGATAACAACTAATGCCAGGGATGAATTTTCTCCTTTCCATAGAAAACAACCTGGTCAGTATTCATCATCATCATGTGTTGCCCATGAAGCATGATCCCGCTCAAAGCCTGCTTTGTTGACTCTACAGGAAAGATAACACCTGTAACACAGCCATTTCCGGAACCATCAGTTTGTTAGCAGAGGGACATCATGCAAATAAATAATGTAGTTTTTAGGAATCTGGTAGCTTAGAGAAAATAAATAGTGTATTTGAACTGAAGTAGACTATTAACAATAGTGTAGCAGTACTGGCAGTCCAGAAATTCCAGATGATGTTAGAAGGTAACATGTCAACCTAATTAATGAATGTGAATGTTGAATGTTGAATTAAGAATGGACATCACAGTACTCAAGACACTCCTATAAGTGCTCAGTTCTTATCTTCAGCAGCAAGCGAAGAGTTCCAATTCCGATGGTACCAGTAATCGTCTGATTGTCTCATCCTTTCCTGAGTTAGTGAATGTAAGATGTAACAGGTGATGCTACTGAGTCACAGTTAAGGAAGGTCCATGGTGAGAACATAGGCGATATGATGGACATGCTAGAACTTACTAGAAGAAGTTATTCTGCAGGGCTACAACATTTCATACATGCCAAAACTAGCATAATCTCAGCTAGCAAACTACTTCAGCAACCTTCAGCCAGTGGGACTCAGAAGAAGAACTAGTCACATGGATGGTGGTCATAAATACTCAAACCAGTTAACCAGAGATGAAGAACATTACGCAAATCAAGCTGACATATAAACACATATTTATAGACTGCCTCAGATCAAGAACTATAAACTGAAATCTGCAAAAGACAAAAAGAAGAAGAGACATAAAGACCATATAGATTATAAACTTAGGGAGTCACAGCTGCCATTTAAAAAACACATATCACTGATGATATTTATCCCATTCACGGTCAGCTCCAGATATAAGGCTATACAGTTGAAACGAATGAATAAATGGGCTATTAGAAAATATTTATCTTCAAAATGATAATTCATTCAAAAAATCATGTTGCAAATAAATTAAACATTAGTTCAGTCTGTGTATAAATCTACATGATAACAACTGTTACCACCGACCGGCCACGCCAGCCTCACAAAAACTGGAATTCCCGTTTGAGCTGTATGGCTATATATCTGGAGCTGGCCGTGATCTCATTTATGGAAAGATACAAATAAAAGACAGTTCACTAGAGAGAACTGAGTTGTTTTGACATTTTTTAAATTCACAAACTGGAAAACTGTTTTCACACTGGTTCATTTGCTAAAGTAGTTCATACATAAGATTTCATAACATATCATAGTTAGGAGAGATACATGTCACAAGCAACAAAAATCATCATCTGTCCTACAACTGTCAACCTGACCATCGTTCTCATCTAGATACTTTCAGCTTAAGGGGCTGTATGGTCTCGAGTTATGGTGTCCGCCTCGAGTGCTAGAGGTCCCGGTTTCAAGCCCCAGTGAAGGTTGGGATTTTTTTTCTGTTCATGTGGACTTCTAGTAATTTCCCCTGGTCTCTGGATAGTGAGATAGGATGCCCGTGTGTAATGTTGCACAGGTAAAAAATTACTTGATAGTTGGAAATCGAAAAGAGTAGTCTAACAGCACCGCCCGTGCAAAATATGGAGTTAAAAATCTACCCAAAACATTTCAGGATCCTCGCCGATGCTACCGAGCCAGTGCACTGCACTGAGTTACTTCAGACTCAGATTTGAGTTGGAAGTAGAACAGAGCCCTTATGGGTTACTACCCATGTGCCATGATTTTGATCCATTGTTCAAAACATCAAACCTTATACTTCCAGCTGCCTCCTTCAGGTAGCAAAATGATGAGCCTAGGTGTGACACAAAAATATCAAGAAGAGTGCCCTGCTATATACATCACTATGCTCGGAACAAAGCTGGCGGCAGAAGCCACCCGATCATAAAAGCGCTGCTCTGTCTGTCCACCTTTTTTAGCTTCCCTCCTAGACCAGTTGTCAGTCAAGATAAGGACTCCATCTTTTAAAGTTTGCATAGATAAATTCATGGCAAAAAACTTTTCACAACATTACAAGACAACTGATTACCTCACTGGTTTTCCCCTCTGCGTGCTAGTACCTGGAGGTCTGACCCCTCTCTAACTTTCAGAATTGTATTCTAGATGCCAAGATAAATATAAGATACCCTATTCAACATACTAAAATGTTATAGTTATAGTACCAGTACTGGAATCACCAAGCACTACCAACTGCAACAAAGAGACATTAGGGAAATGAAGACAAACGTATACAACTTTTTGGAAAGAGCACACCCTTCTTCTCCCGCACATTCCCCCCCCTCCCTTCCTTTTCCTCAAACATTTCACTGAAGTTACGGGAGGAAATAAAAAAAATAAGAAGAAATTAATGCATAAGGTGTCTTTTTTTTTCCCAATAAAGATACCACAAATGTATGAACTACTTTAACAAAAAATTAGTTGAAAACATTTCAAGTTGTGAATTTAAATAATGAGAACAAAAGATTTTAACATATGTGTTAACTATAAACTGGAATAATTTCTTCCTAAAGTCCATGTCATGTGCTCATTGTTCCATCCAGCGTTCTGTCTCATGTACTGCGGATTATTTCTGATAGAGATATTTGTCCATGCATGGTGACAAACTACAATCTTGTATTCATTGTTAATGTTAAGGGAGTTGCTCTTTGTTATCTATTACTATCCTAGTGGAGCAAGTAAACAGAAGGAGTGCAGAATTTGGGTTAGATATAAATTTGAAAAAGACAAAAACCTTGATATTTAGCAAAGAAAATAATCAGCTAACAATGAATATTACAGTGAACGGGGTGAAATTGGAACAAGTTAAAAATTTTTTATACCTTGGACAAGTAATAACATTTGACGGCAGAAGTGAAACAGAAGTCAAGAAAAGAATAGGGATGGCCAAAAACATTTTCAACATGCAAAAGTTACTGACATCAAGAGAAATAAGCAATACTTTAAAAATGAGAATTGTCAAATGTTATGTATTCTCAACCTTACTGTATGGCACAGAGACATGGACAATGAACAAACAACTGGAAAGTCGTATCAATTCTTTGGAGATGTGGATATACAGAAGATTAGGTCGTATTTCATGGAAACAAAAGCTATCAAATACAGAGGTACTGAGGAAATTGGTAATGAAAAGAGAGTTGCTAGTTGAAATAAAAAAGAGACAAGTGAAATATTTTGGCCACATTAAAAGACATAACAGTATTGTAAACATCATCCTAGAGGGAAAGGTTCAAGGTAGGCGAGCAAAAGGCAGACAGCGTTACAAGTGGGAGGATAACATCAAGAGATGGACGAACAGCAGTATGAGTGAGTGTACATCAAGGGCAAGAGACAGGGCTTGTTGGAGATCCATTGCAGCCAACCTTCATTGTGGAGACGGCATCTGATTGATTGATCTATTACTGACTTCTGTTTTTACAGCATAAGGTAAAATTTGGTTTGTTCTCTTGATAAATTTTTTCTCAAGTGGTAAACTTTTTTTGTCAGTCTGTGTATCTGTTTCTGTCTACCTGTCTATGTCAGTTTGCCTAAGTCTGTCTCTCACACAAACACACAGATACACTACTCTACAGAAAATATAAAAGCAATGAAGAAAATATAAAGGAGAAAAACTTACTTTAGCCCCATAATAATTAGCCAACAAATGACAAAGTGTTGTTTTTCCAGAAAACGGCTGTCCTACAACAGCTATTTTACATGGAGTTCTTGGTTGCTTTGGGACCAGGTATGGTCGAGGATTCTTCATGAACTTTTCTAATGCTTCGGCACTGGATAAGCAATATAATTTGTCCAGGAAACTAAAAAAAAAAGAAAATTAAAAAAACAAATTACATATAATTTAAAATATAGGTTCCCCATGTGGGTCTGGAGCTCTATTATGGCGACAACAAGAATAGACCCATTGCCTTCCCAAAAGCATGACACAAGAGATGACTAATTGAGAGCTTCCTTTAAAGTCAAAGTGCATTTGCCTGAATGGCAGAGAACCAACAGTCTGCATACAAATGAGGCAGACGTGTAAAATGGATGTGCACACAACATTCAAGTTCTGTAACAAGACTAAAGCCCAGAGGTGGACGAATACCCAGAACTTTCCACCAGAGCTTACAGCTGGTAAACGCAAAAAAAGAAGAAGAAAATTCATGTACATAAAGACACACAAATGTGCCCACATATATTAACTTTAGATGGAAGACCACTAGCAAAAGTTAAATGTGTTCAAGGAAAAAAAACTGCTCAAGGAAACTGATAAAGATTAAATGGGATGAATTCGAGAAAATGAAAAAAAAAGAGAAATATCTAGACAAAACCACTTGTATCAATAGTTATAAGACAAATAATATGGCCACATACTGTGCACATCCTGAGCAGAAGGGAGCAGAAAATTATGAAACAAGCACACAAATGAGAAGTAAATGGTTTGAAAAAATGAGGACGTCCCCCAAAAAAAAAACTTTAAGATGAATGCTAATGAGAGAGGTCAAAGGTGTTGGACTGGATTCTACGCATGATTTCTTCTGCATCTTCTTCTTCTTCTTCGTATTCACCAGCTATAAACTCTGGTGGAAAGTTCTGGCTGTTCGCCCAATTCTGGACTGCAGTCGTGTGTTCAGAGCCTGAGTGTTGTGCGCACATCCATTTTACAGATCTAACTCATTTGTATGCAGACTGCTGGTTCCGCGCCTCTCAAGCAGATGCACTCTGACTTTGAAGGAAGCTCTCAATTCATCGACTCTTACTACATGATTCTGGGTAGGCAGAGGACCTACTCTTGTTTTCCCCTATAATAGGGCCCCGGTACCCACACAGGAAATACATGATATCAAAACAATTGCAAAAGATAGAAGGGAATGAACTGTGAGCCCTGTGTGATGCATAACAGCACAATAGGATAATAATGAAGATATATTAACTCTTGAGCACATCATGGATTCTTTACAAGCTTCAAGATGTGTGCTAGACTGATAAGTTTTTCACTAGTTTTAAAAAGGGACAATGAAGGAATATATTTTGTGTGACACAGCAATGGAGCAGTAATGGGGCCACCTGTCTGCAGTGAGCTAGGAACTCGACTAAAAAAACTAACATTCTAGGCATAAGCAAAAGATGTATGGTGATAATTAGAAAAGCAAGCCATAAAAACAAATTAATGTTTACAGCTTGTGTTTACACATGTTCAGATCTTTCTTGATGAACTGCTTGCTGCATACAAAATTAGATCTTTCTTGATGAACTGGAGCTTGTACACTGCATTAGGATTCATCATTTTGTGTGATCTATCGAATACTTGAGCTCTTTAGTGAACAACAGTGGCGACTGCTCAAAAGAAGTCAGAAGGAGACTTACATTAGCAATGCAGAGATTAAACAGCATGAAGAACCTATGGCAAAGCACTAGTAAATTGGTTAAAGTAAAAATCTTGAGATCACACATTTTTCCTGTGGCAACTTACGGTTGTGAGTCTTGGACTCTCACTCAGTCACAGAGGAAAAAAGATTGGAGCTTTAGAACTGGAATGCTATAGAAAAATTCTTAGAATACAATGGATCAGGAAGAGAAAAAACATCGACATTCTGAACGAGTTGAACATCAAGGAGAACGGGTTCATAAACAGCATCCTGTCCCGAAAGTTAAAAGTATTTTGGCCACATCAAGCGTCATGGTGGCTTGGAAAAGACAGTGATGGAAGGTGCAGTTTGTGGAAGGTGAGGCAGGGGTCGACCACCGTGAAGATGGATACAAGACATTGAAGATGCATTGGCATTGAAAGCACATGGGGCTGGAGAGCTGGCTAGAGAATGGGATACTTTCAGGCGTGCCATAATGAGAGCGACGTTCTGTAAAGGACTTGCTGACTGATGATCGGAGAAAACTAGAGCACCTACAGACATCAGCTGTAAACGAAATGATCCTTTAGAAACCAAACCAGCTGTACGTAAACTTTTTACTTGCCTCACGGCATATTCAGGTTTGCCAGGAATAACATTTCCCTCATACAATGCTACAGGACAGTTTCTGAGCCATCTACTGCGGCGCCATCTGTAACGAGGGGCCACCATTTGCTTGGGACATAGAGCTCTTATAATATCTTCTGTTTCCATATCTTCAGATAAATCCTCATCATCTCGGTCTGTAAGATGTGTGACAACAGCAGCTGGGCGAAGGACAAATGTCTGCAATTTCTGTAAAAGTTGCTGCACATGAAGAAACAAAACAAGAAATTATTATTTACATATGAATAACAAAATATGTTTTCAACAACATGAGAAAATTATTTTTAAAGAAATAAATCATTTAAGATGGTAACTGTGAAATGTTTTGTGTCCTCAACCATACTAGACAGTGGCTGGTTGAAATCTCATGTGAAAAACCCAGGTTTGAATCCTTGGTAATGTTTGGGATTCTCCATCATAGCCAAAATTAAAATCCTAACCAGCACAGTCTGTTGCGACAGCACTAGTCATACAGCCCTGGATCTTCAGGCTCAACCCCCCCCCCCCCCTTCCCCCTGCTTACATTATAAAGTGAAAAATAGGCAGTAATAGGTTGGGGTTTTTTTTTAGGGGGGGGGGGGGAGGGGTGACCCTACAATATGGCACTGAAACCTGGGTAATAAAGATTAGAATGCTGCACTGATGCCATGTAAACGTGAATATATTGAAAAATAGGTAGTATTTTTTTGTAAATAAAACAAAATCAGTCAAATACAGAGTTTCTGGAAAGACTGGGGATGAAAAGAGACACAAACAAAAGATAGAGGTTTAAGAAATGGACTAACAGCAGTTTGAAGGAGTGTACAATCAAGGTTAGAGATAAAGAGCATTATTAGAGTGGCATCACAACCATATTCAGAACCAGTAATAGAGAGCATTAGAGAGGCTTTACAATCAATCTTTAGAACCAGTAACAGAGAGCATTAGAGAGGCATTACAATCAATCTTTAGAACCAGTAATGTAGAGCTGTGAAAGAAAACTAAAATAAGAAGTGAGGAAAACATTCTAATGCTATTTCAGTTTAACATATGCAAGTGAAAGTTTGAGAACCATGGAACAAAAGTTAAATGCATTTGAAAACAAGTGTCTGAGGAAAACAATAAAAAATACAATGGAATGAATTAAAAAGAAGTGAAGAAATAAGAGAACTTTCTGGGTAACTACTAGTATCAACAGTTATAAGACAGAAAAGATGGCCCTACATTCCACACATCCTGAGAAGAAACCAGCAGAGAATTGACCAAACAGGCATTTAAATGGGAAACAAATCGATTAAGGAAGCAAGGGCGCCCAAAAGAAACCATAAGACGAATGTTGATGAGAGAGGCCAAAGCTGTTTGACTGGATTCCATTCATGATATTGAAGAGATTGTACATGATAGAGGGGAATGGAGGAATATATTTTGAGCCCAAAATGACTTATATTATCACAACAGGATAATCAAGGAATGAATGAATGAGGAAAAGATTTTTTGGATAGGGCATGTAATGAATAAAGAGTGATAACAATACAACTAAATAGAATGGCCTTGCATTGGAACTCACAAGATCAAAGGAATACAATAGCCAGAAAATGACAAAAAGATAATTATAAAATAAAGTGAAAAGGTGAGGGAGGACAGTCAGCTGCATGTGATGGCAAAGCATAAAACAACTTGCAAATGTCGGCTGAGAGCCTTTCTTTTATTGCAAGATAAATGATAGTAAAAAGAGCAAGATCATTTTTTAAAAGCCCTTATACAACAGAGCTTACATCATAGCATAAAAGCCATCAGAAAGATTATCCACTATTACCAAACTCAACAAATGTTTGTGTGACAAACGAATTCATACTAAGAACAGGAGTAAGACAGGGTTGTGTACTATCACCACTACTAATCAATATATACATGGACAGAATAACAACAGCAGCAAACCATGTAATGATAAGCGAACTGTTAACTACACCAAGCTGTGAGACAGAGTTAGTTGAAAGAGATCATTATAATGAAAACATACACGCAGATCCTGATGAAGTATATCCCCAACTGAACGAAATACTTTTCGCAGACGACCAAAGCATAATACATGAAAACGAAAAAGAACTTCAAATCCACGTAAATGCGCTACACACAGTCTGCAACGAATATAACATGCAGATCAGCATCACCAAAACAGAAATTCTGAAAATAAGTAGAACACCTAATATACTAACTATTCAAGTTAACAACGAACAACTCAAACAAGTGCAGCAATTTAAATACTTGGGGAGCATCTTCACAGATGATGGAAGAATTGATAGGGAACTTGAGGCAAGATGTCAAAAGGCGAACGCAGTAACTTACCAACTCTCCCCACTGCTAAAACACCCAAGCATCACTATGGCACTAAAACGACAACTGATAAATTGCATGTTTATACCAACCCTCTGCTACCAATGCCAAACCTGGTCCCTAACAAGAGCACAGGAGAAAAAGATCACGACGTGCGAAATGAGATGCTTACGTAAGGCTGCCAATGTCACAAGGAGAGACAGAGTTCGAAACGAGAACATTAGATCAATTGTAGGAACCACACCATGCCTGCAATACATAAAGAAGCAACAAATAGAGTGGTTTGGCCACTTGATGCGAATGCAAACCGACCAACTGCCTCTACGAGCATACAACGAACAGCACTACTGCCCTAGAGCAAGAGGCAGACCGAGAGTACGATGGATAGACAATATATCAGAGATCCTGAGGCAACACGGACTAACAACAACAGGTGCAACACACCTGGCCCAGGATAGAAAACTGCGACTCCCCACTACGCTGTGAGGCAATTGTGGACAAGACAAGACAAGACAAGACCAAACTCAACTAAAGTTATCAAGTGGTATTTTCGGCTTCTTGAAGAACTAAAAAAAAAAAGCATGAAATGTCACTTGTCCAAAAAGCCGAAGAAAGGAAATGCTGATGGATGCATATGTGTAAATGATAAAATGACTGCTAAACATTTGCTCCAAAAATTTTCCAATATAAGAAGCAGAGTAAATATTTAGTTTTTCAGCACTAAATCTGAGGGCAGCAACCTTAACTGGATTACATTAAAAAAAAGTATTTTCATGATGATGTCTGAAGATGAATAAAGAAAGAGGAGGGAAAGGAGCGGTGAGAAAAGGAAGGTGAGACAGAGAAAAAGGAAGTGCAGGAAATGGAGGGGAATGTGAAAAGGTAGTAGGGGATGAGAGAGAGGAGGAGAAAATGGCTGTTCCTGCCGCCGCTGTTACCCACAATGCCAACGACTGAAGAAGAAGAGGAAGAGGAGCAGGAAACAGAAGAAGCAATGAACTTACTTTAAAAATAACAGAAAGAGTCAGGTTCCCATCAAGTTCCAACAGATACTGCTGATCATGGTCACCCATGTAGTCCTGTAGAGCAGCAATCAATATAAAGTTTAAATCAAATATTTGGAGTATTCCCATTTTTTTTTTTTTTTAAATTACCTTGGCACCCAGGAATCCATCCTTGAATGGGTAAAAGGTGAAATCTTGAGAAGTAAAGGGCGGCCAGCATGATTTGGAATAGAGCCGAAAAGAGAAGTAAATAGATATAAATAAACTAATCAGTCAATCTAATAGGTGCCGTCTCCACAGTGAACGTTGGCTGCAATGTATGTCCAGAATGTTTTGTCTCTTGTGCAGGTTGTTCACTTTTCAGGCTCCTGCCCGTCCATCTCATGATATTGTTCTTCCACCTGACTCATTGCCTACCTCTTGCTCTTTTGCCTTTGACCTTTTCCTCCAGTTTGGTTTTCAAAAGCATGTTTTTTTTTTATGTGGCCACAGTATTTCAATTCTCTCTTTTTATTTCTTACTAGCTGTACCCGGCCACACGTTGCTGTGGCCCAAAATGGTGAAATGGAAAAGAAAGAAAAAAGTTCTCAGCTAACACTGTCTGTCATATCCCCCCTCCCTCCTCTCCTCTTCCCCCAATCATATCTCCCTCTCCGAAGGATGGAAAAATCATCCCTGGTGAAATTATTAAAATAGAAATAGTTAAGAAATGAGAACTGTAAAATAATTTTCTAAGCTCTTTCAGTTAACAGTGTCTGGCCTTAACCCCCCTTACTCCCCACCCACCACTAATCATATCCTCCTCTCCGAAGGATGGAAAAGTCATCATCTAACGAAATATTGTAACTAAATTGAGCTTGGCATCCGTGTCTACCCAGACTAAACTGGGTAGCATTAATTTGTTTTGAGATGTAAATGTGGCCAGTGTAACAGCTACCACATCACCCAGTCAGTACCAGTACTACTGCTACCACTACCACCTCCACCATCACAACAACAACAATAACTGTCACTACAGTCTGTGTAGGTCGGTGTAGCCAGAGGTGTTAGCGCCGCATGCTGTCGCCACAGACTATTTAGATTAATTTTGCCCCGACATAGAAAAAAAAACAACAACTTCATCATCTAACCAGTGATTGAACCCACAGTAAATAGCGGAGAAAAATACTCCGCACCCGTCATCTCTTCCTCTCCGAAGGGACGATTTTTAACTGACCTTGGCATCCATGTCCACCCAAACTAAACTGGACTGTAATCCATCTTAGTTAACAGTTTCTGTCATAGTTCTTGATAGAGTGAAGCATCACGGGGAGGCTAAATGGGACTTTACTGAAATCGGATGTCTTTGGACGAAAGGCGCAGATATCGCAGCCTAGATGTAAACCACAACACAACGTGGCAACCACCCTTTTAAAGGAAAAAGAACAATTATCACCCAGCCAGGAATCAAACACCAGTCACCCGCGTGAAGGGTGGAATACTTACAACTATTCTACCGAAGGCCAAAGAATTTGGGTCAGATATCCCAACCTAGCTGTAAACCACAACACAACGTGCCAGCGGCCCTCTCAAGGGCGAACGAATATTACCCATGACATGATCATTGAGCATCACATCCCCGCTAACGCAGGCTAGCTGTAAACCCCAAAACCAAAAAAAAAGGCGTAGATATCGCAACCTAGCCATAAACCACAACACAACATGCCAGCCGCCCAGTTAAGGGCCAAAAAAAAATTATATTACCCAGCAGGGAATCAAACACCAGTTACCCGCATGAAGGGTAGAATACTTACAACTATACTATCAAAGGCTAAAGAGTTTGGGTCAGATATCGCAACTGTAAACCAGAAACTGTAAGCCAGAAACCACAACACAATGTGCCAGCCGCCCAGTTAAGGGCCCCAAAAAATTATATTACCCAGCGGGGAATCAAAGGCGTAGATATCGCAACCTCTTCTTCTTCTGCCTTTCTATCCCCCAATGGAGCATAGGCACTCAACCAACTCATGCCAAGTCGCTCTATCCTTCGCCATTGCATGGAGCTCTCCCCATGTCCTCCCAATCTTTTTAACCTCATTCTCCAGCTCTCTTCTCCATGTGTTTTTTGGCCTTCCTTTATTCCTATGCCCCTGTGGGTTCCAATGCAAAGACATTCTAGTTATGCTGTTCTCCTGTTTTCTCAGTGTGTGCCCTATCCAACGCCAGCGTCTTTTCCTCACCTCCTGATCCACTGGAGCCTGTTTAGTTCTCTCCCAAAGTTCTACATTAGTTATTCTATCATACCATTTTATTCCCTCTATTCGCCGCAGGCACCAGTTAATGAATGTCTGTAATTTATTAGTAATTGCCTTGGTTGTTCTCCATGTTTCCGCCCCATACAATAGTACTGATTTGACATTAGAATTAAAAATTTTTAGTTTAGTATTTCTTTTAATTTCTTTTGACCTCCACAAATTCCCTAGTACTATGAAAGCCCCTCTTGCCTTTTGTATTGTAATTTTAATATCTCTATCAGTTTCTCCATCTTTAACTACATTACTGCCTAAATAGGTGTACGACTCCATGTCTTGGAGTGGGGTGCCATTAAGAGAAACCACATTACTATTTGCCTGATTTATTCTCATTATCTTTGTCTTTCCTTTATGGATTTTCAGACCAAGCTGCTGTGATCTCGCATTAAGTATATTTAATTTATCTTGTATCTGATTCCGTGAATGGGACAGAAGAGCAATATCA
This sequence comes from Candidula unifasciata, assembly GCA_905116865.2. NCBI lineage: Eukaryota > Metazoa > Mollusca > Gastropoda > Stylommatophora > Geomitridae > Candidula > Candidula unifasciata. Next base: position 105,583 of record CAJHNH020000904.1, read on the forward strand.
TCAGCGAAGTCCAGATCATCAAGCTGTTTTGTAGGGGTCCACTGAATTCCATTCTTGGTGTTAGCAGTTACTGTTTTCATAGTCCAGTCTATAGCCAGTAAAAATAAGAGAAGTGACAAAAGACATCCCTGTCGCACACCTGTTTTTATTTCAAATGCATCTGTTAGCTTTCCCTCATGAAGAACTCGACATTTCATGTCTTTATATGTTGCCTTTACTAAGTTGATAATTTTCTGTGAGATTCCATAGTGCCCCATCAATTTCCAGAGAGATTCCCTATCAATGCTGTCAAATGCTTTTTCATAGTCTATAAATCCAATGTAAAGTGGTGAGTTTAGTTCAATGCTTTGCTCTATTATAATACGTAATGTGGCTATCTGATCAGTACAGGATCTGTTTGACCGAAAACCTGCCTGCTCATCTCTTAGCATTTTATCAATAGCATCTTTTAATCTTTCCAAAATAATTCTACTTAATATTTTTCCAGGAACTGACAGCAACATAATTCCTCTATAGTTTTCACACTCCTGTAGATCACCTTTTTTGGGCAGTTTCACAAGATATCCTTCTCTCCAGTCTGCTGGTATTTCTTCGGTCTCCCAGACTTTACTGAATAATCTTTGTAGCAATTCTGTTGATGTGTTTATGTTGGTCCTGATGGCTTCAGCTGGTATACCATCTGGGCCTGACGCCTTTCCTTCCTTAAGAAGATTTATAGCTTTTCTAATTTCCTCTTTGGATGGTATCTCACAGTTGATATCCAGTTCCATTTCTAAAGGCTGGATATCTGGGGGAACCTCTGGGCCTGGTCTATTTAGAAGCATTTCAAAATATTCAACCCATCTGTCCATTTGATCTTTAGTGTTAGTAAGTACCTTTCCTTGACTATTTATGATTGATCCAGTTGGCTGACTATATTTACCTACTAATTTTCTTGTGTTACTGTAAAGTTCTCTGAGGTTTCCTTTTGCTGCTGCTGTCTCCGCTTCTTGTGCTAGATCATTTAGATATTTCACTTTATCTGCCCTTATATGCCTCCTAACTTCCTTGTTGGTTTTTGTGGCTATGATTTTTACAGGATGAGGTAGCCAACCTCAAGCCCAACCCTACCCTAAGTCGCCTCTTACGACATGCCTGGTAGGGTGAAGTGTCACTATTCTTTGCTTCCCGTGAGAGCCCCGGTGACACACAGGCGATATCGCAATCTAGCCAGAAACAAAAACACAACGTGTCAGCCGTCCAGTTAGGAGCCCAAAAAAAATTATATTACCCAGCAGGGAATCGAACGCGGGTCAATCGCATGATAGGCAGAATTTTTACAACTATGCTACCAAAGACTCAAATAGTTCGTGGAAATGAAATTATATAATAATGCAAAGTTCAATATTGGCAGCCTTTCTCAGCAGTCAAAAATGGTCAATCAACTAAAAACAAATCTGGGCCGGCAACGAAACAAATAATGATTTGACCGTTGCTGGAGCTACATCATTCGTGATTTGTGCGATTTTATGACCAAAAAACATGCTTTGAGTCAAAGGCAACGTTGTGTAAAAATTTGAAAGCAATCGGCTCAGTAGTTTCGGAGTCTATAATTAACAAACTTGGAGAATTTACATTTTTATTAATATAGATATCAATTCTCTACTAATTTGTAGTGTTTTCAGAACCTCTACATTAGACTGTTTTTGTTTCCATGAAATATGATCTATTCTTCTGTATACCCACATTTCCACAGAATCAATTCAATTTTCTAAACTGACAAATAAACTGGTAAAGAGGTAACAAACTAAACTGCTTACTTCAAAAATACGCAGCATGTTGTTCCGGAACTTTGCTAGGTTCTCCTCCACCTGTTGTGGCATATCCTCAGGTCTCTTCACTAAACGCTTTAATATGGTGGGAGGAAGTTCTGCTATAGACTTGTTGTCCTTGACATCAGAAAAACATATATAATCAAATCTGTGATCTGTGCATGTGCGGTCAGAAAAATTGGAACAAAAATGCTTATTTTTGTGAGAACCAAGCTCAGACCATACATAACCTTGGCTAACCAGCAGACTATTTATTTTTCAAAAGAAAACCCTAATGGTTTGATGTAAGTTAAAATAGCCATGCCACTGTCTTGTAATCTGTCAATGATGTTCTTAAGGATATCAAGAGTCTTTAGCACATGACAGCATGGTGCATATGAATATGGTTACACCATAATGACAGTTTTAAAATGGCCACCCCTCTTTCAACATGCACCAGAGAGGAGCAGTTTTCTGTAATCCATTTATTAAACCAATAAATTGGGTGAAACCTATAAAAATTCATGGTTTTTATAATGTCTTTCACTCTTTTAAGGTTTTAATTTGAAGAACCCCTCCCCCTTCTCTCTCCTCCCATACTATTTGATAACTGATCATATAATAACTATGGAAAACAGAGTAGGTTAGCTACTATGGAGTCCCAGTGCTGGTAAGTGTAACGCAACACCTAAGTGATTTCAGAATTTTGTATGTTTAATCATTTCTTTGTTCAGTCAAGAAAAAAGAATTATTTTTACTATGCACTAAATCCCAAACACTAAAACCATGTGGGATTGAAAATTGTTTCCAGTTCTCAGACCAGACAAAAGAAACTAGTCATAATATAAGATTACATTACATAACCAGCAAGTCTATCTGGTGAAACCAGAGGTGTCAGACATGTTTCATAATCAGCCCTTCTGAACCTGCCAACTCAGGGAAAATAACATGGAAGAGTAGGAATGTCCAGACATGGTAGATTCATTTGACTGGTTTTCACACCCTTTATTGACACTGGGTAGAATCAGATAGGATGCACTTTAGAAAGTTTGATCAGTAGATGGGCAGTCAATTGACTGATAGCCACAAGGAAAGAATTATAGTTAGAAGGGACTTTCAGGGGTGGAGCCTTGACTGACAGCCACAAGGAAAGATAATTATTGGTGGAAGGAACTTTCAGGGGTGGAGCCTTACTGACAGCCACAAGGAAAGATAATTATAGTTGGAAAGGAACTTTCAGAGGTGGAGCCTTGACTGAAAGCCACAAGAAAAGATAATTATAGTTGAAAGGAACTTTCAGGGGTGGAGCTGAAAGGCTCTCCTGAATGATAAAGTTTGATACACAAAAGGAGGAGTTTGAAAGGAGGAGCTAACTCTGCTAAAGAAAAGCTTAATCAGAGAGGAGTATAGAATTGACGTCGGACTGCGGCCAGCATGCCGACTGAGAACTCCACTAAAAAGTTTTGCTAGCTGTGTGAGTTTTTGTGTGGCAAATTGCTGGAATGTTCTTAGGTATGGCTGAATATTATTTTCATTCTTTTATTCATCTGTTAGTAGTCATGGTTATTGTTCTTCTTCTTCTTAGTGTGTACTAGCAGTAAACTCTGGCGGAAAGTTCTGGTTGTTTGTTCCCTTCTGGACCTTGGTCTTGCTCCAGAACTTGAGTTATGTATGCATATCCATTTTACAGAACTGGTTTATTTGTATGCAGACTGTTGGTTCCTCATCTCTCAGTCAGATACACTCCAACTTCAAAGAAAACACCCCTTAGCCACCTTGTATAATATCCTTGGAGGCAGTGGGTCTATCGCCCCTCACCCCACCTTCCCTTCCAGTTTTAAAAAAAAACAAAAAAAACTGGACCCCAGAACCCATATGGGAAGTTGGTTGTTCAGGACTCAATCGGTAGCCCTGGCTGTTATTATTTTGTGTGTATACAAGTGTAACTGTTCGGCTTGTATGGGCATTTCTGATGCAGTGGTTTTCAACATTTTTTTTTTAAACATATGGCAAGACCACCCCCATCAACTTTTTCAGAGTCTCAAGGAACGCATCATACGTTTATAGGGTCCTACCTAGGATGAAAATTAGGACAAAAACAAAATCCCAAGCATAATTAACATGAACTGGGAAAAAAAAACATCCACATAAATCAAAGCATCAAATAACACATCCTGGGGGTAAATTTTTTTAAAATAAATAAATAATTGTTTGTTTGTTAATAATTATACTGAGAATTTTTTTTTAGCATAACAGATTAACTCTACCAGACCGCTGTACCACTTTTCAAGGAATTTCCTAATCTGCCGCTAAACAGCTGTACCTAATTTTCAGTAATTTGCGTACTACGTGATAAAATGCGCCACAAACTAAAAACTACTAACCAATCGTGATTAAACCTCATGGTTAGTCATTGCAAATGGCTGCCCATGTGTGACTGGATTGACTTTGTATGGTTTAATGTGAAAACATTCTGAAAATTCACAATGAAGTCGCTGATGAACCAAGCAACTTCAACAGGAAAGCGAAGTAGCTCTAGGCTTTTCAGAGTCCAACAGATCATCGATTTGTTGATTCAGACTCCGAGAAGTCAGAATTTCATCAAGAATATGTTTCCAGTTCACGTGACAGAGACTGTGAGAGCTTGAGTGATGAGGAGAATCTTAAACCTTATAGAACTAGAGCTAGGTCGATAGTAAAAAGTGGGGGGGGGGGGGGGGGTGTCCATCAAACAGCTGATGGGAAAGATCTAAGTTGTGATAAAGGTTGGACAAGGAATTTTGTTTTCACCAGTACACAAATTTGAATTTCAATGATGAAAGGCAAACCTATTTTCTACAATGTCTCCTTGTTTCATCTCATTCTAACCATTTGTTTGCATTAACTAATATTTTTAAATATCATGTTGGTTTTTTTGCTTTAATGCCCAGGAGCCCAGGTATAGGGGACAGTTAGGTTTGGGGCCTCAGGTCTGGTAGAGTTAATACAAGTACAAAATCTCTCAATTTCAAAATTGCTTGATGTCCCCTTTTAACTTCACTGAAACTCCAAGTTGAAGTGTGGTCTAGTGTGTCTGCATGGGTCTCTACGTTGGTGTACGGCTGTGTATGTCTGCACAAGTATGCATGGTTCTACATTAGGTTTGCATGTTTTTTGTGTTTTTTAGAGGCACCATTGGGTGCGACACATAAGCATGCTCATGTATAAGATGTGTGCTCAAATGTTTCTATACAAGGATGGACTAGTACAGATAATAAACAATATCAAAATGAACACATACCATTTTGGTCTCATACATCTCCTCTGCTTCTGTTTCTTCTGCTTCTTCTTCGCTTCCTTCTTCTCTATCAGCAACTGATTTGTCGTGAGGCAGCTAGCAACAGAAATTAAACCTGGATCAACTAAACTAACAAAGTAATGTACTGCACAACAGTAAACACAATGGCCACAAGTAAAAAAAAAAAATAAAGGACCCTTTTCCATGCTGTTAGGTGTATAGGGCATAAAGGGCTAGACCTTTATTTTTCTAGACCAATCGGCACAAGATGGGTGATGTGGTCAGCATCACGCTGGCCACCTTTACTTCCCCGGACTGCACCCGGTACCCACTCTAAGCTGGGCCGACCTGGGAGCCAAGGTCATTTTTTAAAAAGTCTGTCTCCGCCAGGGAGCGAACCCATGACCTTCCGATCCGCAGCGAGCATCTAGCCGCTCGGCCACGGTGACCCCCAATGGCCACAAGACATTATTGTAAATGAAATTAGAATATTCCCTGTGCAAATTCTAGTTACCTGTCTTGGAGAAAAACAGAACAGACCCGCTGCCCATTGACAAGCAAGGTGTAAAATACAAATAATTAAGATTTACTGAAATCAGATGTTTTCATTATATGCCGAAAGACACAAAAATTGAAGCTGAACTGTAAAGCACCAGCTGCCTTTTTCAAAAGTAAATGCAGAAGAAGAAGAAGAAGAAGAAGGAGGAGGAGGAGGAGGAGAAGAATAGAAAGAGGAGGAGAACAAGAAAAAGAAAGATGAGGAAGAGGAGGAGAAGAAGAAGAAATTTTAAAGAAAAGTAAAGATTCCTTTTCCATGTCTTCAGATATACTGGGAATATAGAGCTACACCTACAGATATACTGGGAATATAGAGCTACACCTACAGATATACTGGGAATATAGAGCTACACCTACAGATATACTGGGAATATAGAGCTACACCTATAGATATACTGAGAATATAGAGCTACACCTACAGATATACTGGGAATATAGAGCTAGACCTACAGATATACTGGGAATATAGAGCTACACCTATAGATATACTGGGAATATAGAGCTACACCTATAGATATATACAGATATACTGGGAATATGGATATAATATAGAGCTACACCTACAGATATACTGGGAATATAGAGCTACACCTACAGATATACTGGGAATATAGAGCTACACCTACAGATATACTGGGAATATAGAGCTACACCTACAGATATACTGGGAATATAGAGCTACACCTACAGATATACTGGGAATATAGAGCTAGACCTACAGATATACTGGGAATATAGAGCTAGACCTACAGATATACTGGGAATATAGAGCTAGACCTACAGATATACTGGGAATATAGAGCTACACCTACAGATATACTGGGAATATAGAGCTACACCTACAGATATACTGGGAATATAGAGCTACACCTACAGATATACTGGGAATATAGAGCTAGACCTACAGATATACTGGGAATATAGAGCTAGACCTACAGATATACTGGGAATATAGAGCTAGACCTACAGATATACTGGGAATATAGAGCTAGAGCTACACCTACAGATATATACCTACAGATATACTGGGAATATAGAGCTAGACCTACAGATATACTGGGAATATAGAGCTAGACCTACAGATATACTGGGAATATAGAGCTACACCTACAGATATACTGGGAATATAGAGCTACACCTACAGATATACTGGGAATATAGAGCTACACCTACAGATATACTGGGAATATAGAGCTACACCTATAGATATACTGGGAATATAGAGCTACACCTATAGATATACTGGGAATATAGAGCTACACCTACAGATATACTGGGAATATAGAGCTACACCTACAGATATACTGGGAATATAGAGCTAGACCTACATATACTAGGAATATAGAGCTACACCTACAGATATACTGGGAATATAGAGCTTGACCTACAGATATACTGGGAATATAGAGCTACACCTACAGATATACTGGGAATATAGAGCTACACCTACAGATATACTAGGAATATAGAGCTACACCTACAGATCAAAGACCGTTCAGCCCTCGGGGAGTGATGTGGTCAACATCTTGCAAGCCGCCTTTACTACCCAGGACTGTACCTGGTACCCATTCAAGGCAGGGTCGACCTGGGAGCTAATGTCATTTTTATTTTAAATGTCTGGCTCCATCAGGAACTGAACCCATGACCCTCCGATTCCCAGGTTATCATCTAACAGCTTCACTATGGCAGCTCCTGAAGAAATATAGTTCACAATTAACATTTTTTTTTTAAAGTCAAGAACTTCTTTACATGACTTAACTCTTTAAGTCCCAAGGAACGCATCACACGTTCATAGACCCATACCTAGAGGCCCAATTAACGCATGATGCACCGATTTTACGTCTCTTTTGACTACCCCTTGGGCCTGTGATGCTAAACCCTCTGGGACTCAAAGAGTTAAGTCAAGAACTTCTTTCCATGACTTGAGGGATATTTAATGTATCATTTCCTTCAAAGTCAGTGTGATCTGCCTGAGAGATGAGGAACTAACAGTCTGCATACAAATATGCCAGACCTGTAAAATGAATGTGCATGCAAAACACAAGTTCTGGAATAACAACAAAGTCCACAAGTGGATGAACAACAAGAACTTTTTTTGCTGGAGTTTACAGTGAACACTTAGAAGACAAAAAATGTATCATGCTAGCCTTTTTTAATTTTTTTAATTAGACAAACTGGCACTCACTGAGTGATGCAGTAAGTATAATGCTTTTTGTGACTATGTAATAACATCCTGTAGTACCTGTGTAGTACCTGGTAGTACAGGGGCAACTATCTCTCTCTGTTTACACACAAGCAGACACCCCGGAGTACTAAAGTGAATCTTATCAGAACTATTTTTTGGCCAACACTTACATCCTCCAATGAGCGTAAAATTGTGACAACAGATATGAAATGCCTTAGAAGAGCTGCAGGAGTTTCAAGGGAAGACAGAATATGAAATCATAAAATCAGACGTATGCTAGAAATAAAGCCCGTCTTACAGGTCATCAAAGAACAACAAATGAAGGGGTTTGGACGCCTAACAAGAATGCCCTGGTACTGTCTGCCACAGTGAGCCACACTAAAACATTACAACAGGTATAGAGCGAGTGGAAGACCTCAGAATAAAATGGAGTGATGGCATTAGGAACAGCCTTACAGAAATGAACATCAGTCTTAATAGTGCTCTTGACAGAGCTCATCAACAAATTGTACATCTCTCCCTGACACTTCACTGCAGTACAAGATGGAAAGAAGAAGTACTCATGTTGTGCTAAAAATCCGAAATTTAGTTATCATTGATCCTTCATCCCTGTGCTCCCCATTAAATTTATCTCCATCTCAAATTCTTTTCTCTGCATGTTTATCACTCATCTTCTGTCTCTCTTTTTTCCTTGCTGGTTCCAGTGCTTAAGTTGAATCAAGAATTGACATCACACCACGCAGGGCATTCTCATGTGTGCCCCATCCGTATCTTCAGCAGCAAGAGCAGAGTTCCAATACTCACGGTATAGATCACAATCTGGTTATATGTCTGTCTTGTCTTTCCTCTGAGTGGAGTGAGCCGGCCAGACCCTCTGGTTACACCCAGGTGCCTCATTCTCTCCAGGCCATAATTTTCTTCTTTCTCTACTAAATCTGTTGCTTGTTCCCAAAGGGCCTTAACCACATCTGCCTTGTCATGTATCATTCACCACCCAGTGGTGTAGATCCAGCCAATCTGTCTGCCTTTTCATTACCCACTATGGCCTGGAGAACAGATTCAAAGTAGGCTCACTACCCGTGATCTTCCCAGTGAAGCTTGCCACTCTGCTCAAAGCATCCCTGTCTTCTCCTTTCTCAGCATGCTTTCAGAGACTGTTTCAATTACAACATGTGTATGCATCTTGTTTAGTTTTGGACTGTTTGTGTTGGCACTTCTGACTGCTGCCTTATGGATTTACTGCATGTGACTTCGATTGACTTTGCTGAGACTGCAGTCTATTCTAATTTTTGGTCACACAGGGGCAGTTTTCTTGGCACAGTGATAGACGTTCTGTTTGGTTTTCGTTGGCACAGTGATAGACGTTCTGTTTGGTTTTTGTTGGCACAGAAATGGAGCAGCTATGAGGGTGAACTGCAATTACCTGATTATCGGATATCAGACTGTCTTATTTGTTTTACATCCAAAACTAGTATTTTTCTTAACATTTGAATTCACTTCATTTTGCTCACTTATCTATCTAAGCTTCACAAAAGGGATTGTGTCACAGAGGTTTTGAGTCGGTCATGCATCAACCTGCACTTGTTCCTGCAGGGTTGCGAAAAAGATCATTTGGAGGTGACATGTTCGACATGCGGTGAAGATTTTCAAGAATTTCACACAAAAATATTTGCATAATATTCATAACTTTTTAAATTTGCTACTTCTTTTTCTTCTTCTTCTTCTTCTTCTTCTTCTTCTTCTTCTTCTTCTTCTTCTTCTTCTTCTTCTTCTTCTTCTTCTTCTTCTTCTTCTTCTTCTTTTTCTTCTCCTTCTTCTTTATCTTCTAAGTTCACCATTCATAGTGCACTTGTAGTGTGGTTTGCAGATAGGCTGTGAAATTAACATTAAATGACTTTGAAACAGAACAACACACATCTTACCAGACTATGCTTGTGTCTGTCAGGTGCATGTACATCTTTAGTGTAAATGATGCCAGTGAAAGGGTCAATCATTTGATTCAGCCTGCGAAACTCTATATCTTTTTCAGGGATCTATGAAAACATAAGATTAAATGTGCTCATTAAATTTTACTTTTTCAGTCCAAGACAGGTGTTATGTCAACTCTCTCAAAGCATATTAGTTGTTACATGAAATTAATACATTTTTAAACTATGTCAGTTCAAACGAGATAAAGAACAAGTCAGTGTAACAATACCACATTCATGAATGACAAAGTTAATGTTGTGGCCCAGAAAGCCTTTTTCAGTATCCAACACAGACAGGCAAAGATACACTTTTCTTCTTCTCCATACTTCTTTCTTTCTTCTTTCTTATTTCTACTCTTCCTCCTCCTTGTTCTTCTTTTGCATTTTATCCAATCATGGTGTCTAGCCCTCAGCCAAGCCATCCACTAGGAGGTTGACTAGGTTACAATATAAGCCGGCTGGTTTCACTGACTGCAGCTTTTGACTGGATGGAGTAACTAACCACAAGACCAACACTTTCCTTAAAGGAAAACGACCTTTTAATATGCCAGAGGTGCAGTCTTGGCTCCAAGGTCGACCCAGCTTTAAATGTTTATCAGTCAAGTCCTGGGAGGTAACAGTGGCCAGCATGATGCTGATCCCATCACCCACCAAGAGCTGATTGGTTTATGAAAATTATAGGTCTATCCTTACTTGCCCAATACACCTGAAGCATGTAAAAGGGTCCTTTACTTTTATTTTCTTACAATTCAAAATTGATGGGTGATGTGATCAATATTACACCAGCCACCTTGACTCCCAGGACATTGTCTGGATCCCAGTTTGGGCTAGGTTGATCTTTCAACCAATGTAAATTGTGAAGGGGGGAAAAAATTTACTTGATGAAGTTTTGAACCTAGCTGGGGTCAACCCCACCTTTAGTAAAATCTTACAACATGCTTAATGGGTAGCAGTGTTATTATTCTTTGCTTCCTCTAACAAATGAGTGAACTATTTCTTATATGTTCACAGGTAATGATTTCTCATGGTTGCTGCTGCTCCTCTGTGTGGTGAGCAACTTTATTATAAAACATACGAGTGAAAAGCTCTCTAGGATCAAATGGACAGTGCAGTAGAACAGACAGAAAATGCATACATGAAAAGACTAATTCACCACGGAAAAAAAAGAGGAAAAAAGGGGGAGGAGGGCGGTATAGAGTCCTGAAGACATTCAACACTGTGGGGGGAAAGCTACGGAGGCTTTTAATCAGGTTACCACTGTTACAATGTCAACATACTGACTCTTCGTTGGCCATGGAAGCCAAAGATTGAGCACGTGTGGAAATATCTTAAATGCAGTCATGTCAAATTTTGATTCATTCATTCTTCAATTATCATGATGAAGGTGACGATGATGATACACTTGCCCTCAAATTGACAACAAAGTCAGGCTTCAATTTCCAGCTTTTTATGAGCTCCAGTTGGTCATGAAGAGACAAAAGATCTTCTGACAAGCAAGGGAAATCATCCACCACATAGCCTGAAATCAATCATAGTAATATGTATTAATTTCAGAATAAAAAAAAAAGCAAATATTAGTATGTTGACATGATAAATAAGTACTTTTTTAAACCTGTGCATTTGTTTAACATTGACTTGATTTCTTTGCTGTCTGCTCCATTTTTGCCTTGCTATCACTGCTGACAGGTCTTCCTACTCCTCCTCTTCTTCTTCTTCTTTGCATTTACTTTCTTTTCACTTTCACAGATTCTTTATTGCTATGAAAGCTATTCTTCCCTTTTGCATTCTTATTGTTATATATAATTGTGTTCCCGTCTTTATTTACTACATCTTCTTGCTCTTCTGGCTGCCTCGACTGTGCTATTGTAGAGTTTCTCTGATATTATCTTTCAGTCTTGTTCTTTGCATCCTTCTGCTCTTTTAGTGATGCCTCGTATGGTATAGCGCCACAGGGCATTCTTTAAGTGGGAAAACCACATGATCTGCTGACTTGATCTGCTGTGTTTGCATGTAATTTAGAACTGGTTCTGTGTGACTTTTTCTCTTATGGCCTCATTCCTGCTTTGATCTCTTCTGCCCACTCATAAAATTTATCTCCCCCTGAAAAAAGCCCACTTGAGAGTAGGTCAGATAGTTAGTTCCATGGAGGTGTTAGAGATGGCCTTGGACCAGGTGTCAGAGAATTTGGCAGACTGAAGGGGAAAGGAAGGTTATAACTTTGATTATGGTCATACAAAGCTCAGGCCATTTGATGAACTGCGGGAATGCAAACAAGTGTTTGAGCCTTCCTGACTGACAGGCATTTACTGAAAGCACTATACCCATGGGGAGGAGCTGTGACATCCCTAGAATGAGAGAGGTTCAGGAAGAGAAAGAGTAGGAGCATAGGAGAAGTTATAAAAGTATGGCCAGTAGGGCTGAGAAACTGAGACTCTTGTCAGGCCACTACTGTCTAAGCCTTGAGACAGAACCTTATTGGCCTGGTTCTCTGATTTTCCAGTTCCCAAATGGGCAGGGACTAGTCGGCATCTATTTTTGTGCAGACAGTCTGGGTGTTATGACCTGCTTGAAGCAGCGAAAATGACTAGCTAGGGGAAAAGGCAGAGTCACAAACTCAGATCTGTCTAAGGTTTACTATCTTACAACATAAAAGTTACGTTCATAAGAATTATTATCATCGTAACACCATCCTCATTTTACTGTCATATGCACGTATTGAACACACTGAATTAACGCATAACCATCTGTGAGCTATTATTATCTTTTATGATTGCAAGATTACAACCATTTAGTTTATTTTGCTTTAGACTGATTCAATAAAATCATGTTCAAGTTTGTTAACTCATAGTTTGTTAACTATTATTCATAGGCTATGTTCGTAATTTCTGTAATTTAACACTTTAGTTTTAAAGGGTTTAATAATCACTATCACATTTGGTGGGGGCATTCGTTATAAATTATTACCAGGAGAGGAGAAAGTTGGAGGGGTTAACTGTGTATCTAGATATTCTCTAATTTAATTCATCTAGATATCTAACTACTCTTTACCTACTCCTGTGGATACAAGTACAGCTACTTTAATTTTATTCTACAAGCCACTCTTACTGTTTTCTCGGTTATTCGGGACTGGGATCACCATAGCTCAGATATTAGTCAAAGTTCTCAGGTGGGTGTGCAGTGTTAGGATTCAAACCCACACATTCACTACATATATATCCACGTAGGGTTGGTGAAACACATGTACATGTCTCTATGTACATATATGTATGTATGTATTTAAAACTGGATTACCTTGTATTTGATCAGAATTAAAAATTATTTGTCCATTACATCATTGGTGTGCCATTTGTTTTCCCACTTTGTTGCAAAAACGTGATGGTGGTTCTGATGTCATCAAAACATTTCATAAATTTTTTTTTTTTTTTTATTGTTAAGCATAAAGAAAACTCGGTAGTGTCAAAAGACAAAGAATAAATTTTGATACTAATGGAAAGTGATTTTTTTCTCAATATTTTGTCTTCTGAAAAAGTAAACCAACATGCATCTGATGTTTTTTTCAGCATTATGTGGTTGATCTTGCACAAATAGTCCCTCCATCCTTTATTTATTTGTTCATAATTTTTTTATTATTTTTTAAACAAGGCTAGGAAATTACATAACCATCAAGATAACCAAATAATTTACGTTGGTCTTCCTTCAGGAACCCTTATCAAACCCAACATAAAATGCCAACATTTAAAATATTGAGGCAACATTTAAAAAATGTACCAAAACACACAGCGTGGTATCAAATGTACAGTGTTGCTCGGCAACGGTCACGTTTTTACGAAATTTGATTGAAAGTAGCAACTTTGGCAGCCCTGTCAAGAATGCACGCAGAGACAATGAATGTACAAGCAACTTTTTTTTTCACCGTGCTTATTTCCCTTTAGATAATCTGCAGCAGCATCTGGGACTGAGAGTTTCGGGAATGAGTGTTTACAAGACACTGTTGCAACCAGTCAATATTCCAAGCACTCCATAATTTCCTAAAAACTTACCATGATGAGCAACTTCTGGAGAGTTTAGCTTCTCCTCTATAATCTTCAAAACCATTTCTTCGGGTACAGCACCACCCTGAATCAGTATATCTTTGCACTTTAGTCCCATTTCAGTTTCGTGGGACATGTTTTCCAATATTAGGTCAGTAGCTGAAGAGAAGACAACGCAAGTTAATAAATATAATGTTAGGTATTCATAAAAAGAAAGGCTCCCTGCTGGCCCCTGGGGCATAGATGTTATGAATACAGATTACAATTCTAACACCAGGTCCAGTTCAGCTGCAGGCAGTTTGTAAGCAGAATTCTTTGTATTGACTTCGACAATCATTTGAGAGTCAGCTCTGAAGGTCATGGATTTGTTTTCAAGACTGTGTTGGTCATATTACGTGTGCAATTTTTATGATGATCAGCTGGGAATCTCACTGGAGCTAGAGAGTTCATTCTTGGTGTGACACTCTCGGCAAGTGGGCTAGCCATTCTGCAGAAAGGTACCTAGTCATAAAGGATAACACCTGGTGCAATGAAGTCCATTCTTTCACCTTTAACCTTTCATACAGTCTTGTGCCAACTGCTGAACAAATGGTGTGCTGCAAGTTGGGAGAGGAGGGGGGAGGGGGTAATCTTTCTTTGTAGCATATTATGACTTTCTTCCGCCAGATGGCCACTTACAATTAATCAGCTGACATCTGATAGAGTGTGATTTACAGTTAATCAGCTGGCTTCTGGCATTTTCTAAATCAGACAGTGAGCACTAACAGTTAATCATCATCTGTCAGACAACATGCTGTCAGACATCAGTTGACCACTGTACAAGAGTTAACAGTTAATCAGTTGACATCTGTCAGACAAGAAGCCACTAACAGTTAATCCACATTACAGTGTTAAGTTAATCAGTTGACATCTGTCAGACAAGAGTGCCACTAACAGTTAATCAGTTGACATCTGTCAGACAAGAGTGCCACTAACAGTTAATCAGTTGACATCTGTCAGACAAGAGTGCCACTTACAGTTAATCAGTTGACATCTGTCAGACAAGAGTGCCACTTACAGTTAATCAGTTGACATCTGTCAGACAAGAGTGCCACTTACAGTTAATCAGTTGACATCTGTCAGACAAGAGTGCACTAACTTAACAGTTAATCTGTCAGACAAGAGTTGTTAACATCTGTCAGACAAGAGTGCCACTTACAGTTAATCAGTTAACATCTGTCAGACAAGAGTGCCACTTACAGTTAATCAGTTGACATCTGTCAGACAAGAGTGCCACTTACAGTTAATCACTTAACATCTGTCAGACAAGAGTGCCACTTACAGTTAATCAGTTGACATCTGTCACTTACAGTTAAATCAGTTGACATCTGTCAGACAAGAGTGCCACTTACAGTTAATCAGTTGACATCTGTCAGACAAGAGTGCCACTTACAGTTAATCACTTGACATCTGTCAGACAAGCATGCCACTTACAGTTAATCAGTTGACATCTGTCAGACAAGCATGCCACTTACAGTTAATCAGTTGACATTTCCATTCAGCAGCAAACCGCCTGGCCAGTGATGTCTTTCCAACACCAGGTTTTCCCAGAATAAGGAAACATGAGGGCTTTGAGTAGAGGTATTGCAATTCGGCCTTTAAATGAAAAAACAAATTTACCAATAGTGAATTTTAAAAATTTAAATCATGCAGACACAAACATTATGCCTGCAATATTTTGCTGCACCACATGAAATGCACTACTACAGGGGTACATTGATATATAATAAAGTTTGAGAAGTGAATCCTGTCCTCTGAAATACAGAAATCACATTGTCTTCTCTAGTTATGCTACTCATGAAGGCTTGGAAGGCAATGAAATAGTGGACAGATCAGACCAGAAGTAGCAGTGACATGGTACAACCAAATAGGGACGTAACCCACTTAGAGACTAAGACATCAATACAATAGAGTATCCAAAAATTACATAATTTTAAAACAGAGTCTTCACAATGAATCTTTGGACCATTCAAAAATGCAAACAGCGGGAAATGGAGAGTGAGAAGCAACATCGAAATTCATAATCTGTTTCAATCAACACTGATCACTGCCACCTTGAAAGCTAGTAGACTGAAATGACTGGTGCATATTGAAAGTGTGTCAGATTACGGAGAGGTAAAAACTGTATACACAAGGGAGATGAATGGTAGAGGACTATGAGGCAGACCAAGAAGGTGATGACAAATGTCCAGACAGACCTGCAACCACAATGAAGTGTATGGTACACGAGAAAATATGGACTGCAAGATAGCTTTCATAAAGGCTACCGGCCTCCTGTAAGTTTTCTGACAGAAGGATCGAAGAAGAAGAAGAAAACTGGCACAGGAATGGAGCAAGTATGGGGTGATCCGACTGCAATGAAGTTGAAGCCTTGACTACGATTATGAGGATAGTGTCTCCAGACTGCTGCTAAAAAAGAGGGAGAAACACACCAGACATGTGACAGGACCTGTCAACCACTAATAGCTGTGGGACTCTGATGTAAATGTTGAACTGGGAATGTGAGCACCGATTGGCATGTCCTTAGTGCTGCAAAGATATCCCAAATGATAACCTACAACCTAAAGCGTTTACTGGAATCAAAGTAAAATAAGGGACCCCTTTCATGTCAGTGGCACATTCAGTGTATGGTGCTAGGCATCTATTTTTAAACTAAAGTAAAAGTAAAGGGTTTTTTTCCAGGCCTCCAAGCGTATTGGGCATATAGGGTTAGACCTATATTTTACAGACCAGCTGGCTCTTGGGGGGGGGGGGTGATGCTACCAATATCATTCTGAGCTCCTTTACTTCCCAGGACCCTTTCGTTGGTACCCATTTAAAATCTGTACGCCAAAGTTGTGTTGTTTTTTTCCTCTAAAATCTGGCTCCATCAGGACCTGAACCCATGACGTTTGGATCCGTAGGGGAACATGTAGCTGCTACACCAAGGTCGGCAGCTTCCCATTTTTTTAGAGACCAAATGAAATGGGTGATATGTCAACATAACGCCTGCTGCCTTCATTTCCCAACATTTCCCAATACTCATTCTATGCAGCTCTACTTCAAAGTCCAGATTAATCTCACTATAATTGTTTTTTCCCTCAAAATGGACTTGAACTTAATTATTAAAACCTTCAAGTTGGCAGGTAAGCACACTTAGATATATAATGTTTAACTCTTTCAGTCCCTTGAGGTCCTAGCTAATGTCCCAGGAAGTTAAGAATGAAAATACTCAACTCATGGGTATACAACTATAAGAGGGACACAATTTACAACCCTTGCAGGAAACAAGTACTTTTTCAGAGTTCTTACGTCCCTCACGAAACGTAACATGTAAAAACATAAATGATATGTTGATTTGTAAATGTGAAGAGCAAGTATGAGGTGAAATGTCGCATGCTAGCTTAGTTCGGGCACATGGTAAGACATAACGTGATCGCAAAAACTGTTCTTCAAGGAACACTGAGGACTTGTCAAAGAAGAAGAGGGCAAAGAAGAACTTAAAAGGACAACATCAAGAAATAGACAGGACTAAGTTATCGTATACTTATTCATCAAAAGGAAGACAAGAAAAAGAACAGAGAAAGATGGTAGGTTTTATGGGCTATAGCTTCCATCGATACACCTCCATGACCCTAACGAGTCAAGGATTTATTATGTTATGACATACACATGAAGAATACCCAGTCACGTACAGTGCGTTGTATGAGACGGAAAAGGGTAATGTTTTGTAACATACACTGAACTATAACTTTTTTTTACCTCATCCTCATTATAGGGATCTACGCTGAGGTTTTTCAGCACATCAGAGATAATGAAAGCATCATCTTCACCCTCAGATTTAATGCGAACTGCTCTCTTTGCAGGGTCAGGTGGGTCAAGCCAGGTGTCATGCACCGCTGGCAGACCTGCACTGGTCTTTCCTCCCACCTGGCCAGGATTTTCTGGGAAAAATAGAAATAATGTTGTCAGATTTATAGTTCAAATGTCTTCAAAGTAATATGAAAGCAAACAAGCGATCAACTGCTAACAAAAATACATGCAGCTAGTCAATGTGTTTCAAATCAGTACTGCTGTATGGAGCGGAAACATTGAGAACAACTAAAACAACTACAAAGGGGGAGTCAAATTAAAACCTAAAAAGTGTTAGAAATTATAGTAACCATGGCATTGTCTTGTAACATGTTAATATTATTATTAAGGATGTCAAGACTGTTCACGACCAAGTCAGGCACATGGAAGTTAGATCATTTTGAAACTTTCTACTCCCCTCACACACTTGCTGAACCAACAGGCATGAATCACCACATTAGACCTTCATTCGCTGATGAATTTCTACACATTTCTAATTCTTTCATGTTAAAAGTAGGGTGCCCATCTTTAAACTGTCATTATGACATCTCTGTGTTTGTATGCACCGTGATGCCATGTGCTTAACCCTCCTGACATCCTTAACAACAATATTAACCGATTATAAGACAACGGCATGGTTAGTTTAATTTGTATCACACTTACAAGTTTTAATTTCAAGCCCTCTCAAACTAATAAACTACAAACATTCATTTAATTGTACCTGTGCAGAATAGAGGGGATTAATGTTATGATAGTATCCTTATGTAATCCCAGAAATGCCAAAGGCTGTAACTCGAGAATTTTAGAGGAAACTGTGTTGACAGTTCAGTCCCCTAGGTGTTTGGATTCCCAAGGTGAAAATAAAGTGATTCTCAACTAACAGACTCTGTTGCTGGAGTGGTTACATTTAATGGCTGTCACCTCCATGTTGTGGACACCTTGGTGTCCTTAATGTCTCTCTTGCTCAAGTCGGTCTCACCTTCAATAGTAATCCTCTTGATTGTTGGGGTTTCAACCCCCAGCAGGAAACTGGATGGGACAACAAACGAGGTGAAGGCTAAAGCTGGTCTGTCAATCAGCTATTGAGTTGAGTGCAAGGTGCAACACTATTAGCTGTGGATTCCATGGGGAATGTTTATTGTATGTGTCTCTGGAGATGTTTCATTAAGTATTTAATGCCTGTGTGAGCTGTTGGATTTTACAGGGACTGCTGTCTGTTAACTTTTAACATGGAATAGAGACTGGCATTTTGTGTGGTTTTCCCTGGCTCAAGAATGGAGCAATTCTGTGGTGATCCTCTGCGATGAATCTGGAAGCCTGACAGCCTGTTGGGAGACTCAGGTTCAAATCTTTAGTTTCTCTACAACCATGTATCAATGGTAAAAAGAGGATCTTTTTGCTTACTTTCATTTAAAGAAAAAAATAAAGGACTTTTTTCAAAATAGTGGCATACTGGACACATGGTACTAAGGCCCTTTTTTATAGACCAATCAACGCTCAATGGGTGATGTAGTCAACTTCACATCAGCCACCTTTACTTTCCAGGACATTTCCTGTTAATAATTTTAGCCTATGGATCAACTCTGGAGGCATAGTCGTTTTTTTAATAAGCCTGCACCAGTGTGGATTCAAACCTAAGACTTTCAGTCCAGCATGGAAGTCTCTAGTCAATGCCTACCCCAACTCCTTTACTTGTATGATCCTGGATCCCTATATGGGTGCCAGGGTTCCATTTTTCTGGAAGTGTGAGGGTGGGGAGAGACAGACCCACTGCCACCTAACAAGTATGTTGTAAATGGCACTTAATTAGTAGTTCACTGAAATCAGATGTGTTGAGCTGAAAGTTGCAAATATCACAGCCTAGCTGTATTTTACAGCACAATATAATGTGTGACCTGACCTTTCAAGGGCCACCACAGAACTAACTGACCATTATCCCTAATGGAGGGGAAGGGGGATTAGCCTCACTGCCGCACCTCCCCCCCCCCCCCCACCAACCTCAATAAGCATGTCACGAAAGGTGACCAATTAGGGGTGTTTCCTTCACAGTTGTAGTGCTTCTGCCTGAGAGGTGAGGAACCAACAGTCTGCATGCAAATAAGCCAGATCTCTAACATAGATGCACACACAAAACTCAGGTCCAGAAATAAGACCAAAGTCCAGAAAAAGGCAAACAACCAGGACTTTCCACCGGTCGGCGCAAAAAAAAAATTTGGTTATTATCAATAAATTGAAATTATTTGATGAATTAATATTCTAAAAATAAAAATAAAACAAACCTGAAGGGGTCTTTGGTGTGAACATGATGTGACTGGTTCAGTTGACACTGTAAAGAACGTACAAAAAATTGTTTTATTATAACATGCTTTACCATCTTTCTACCAATGATCAGTTGGAAATCAAATGGTTTGATCATCTTGCCAGAATGGAACAACATCATCCAGCAGCTAGTACGTACTACATGAAAACAGCAGGTTACAATCAAGAGGCCAACCAAGAAACAGATGGGTGGAGAGAGTAAAATAGACACTACAGAAGCACAGTATGACATTAAGACAAGCCATGCATCTAGCAAAAGACAGGGAACTACATCTAACATTTCTCTGCAAACACTTTATGCCATAAGCTGTAGGAGAAAAGAAAAAGAAGAAGACTGGATACTTATTATCTGTTTCCCATGTCAGAACATAATTTGTGGGCCACAGAAAATTGCCAACTTAAAAAATCTGCTTGCTACGTTTGGTCCAACATTTGTTTGTAATTAACAATGCTTGTAATTAACCATGTTTGTAATTAACCATGTTTGTAATAACCATGTTTGTAATTAACCATGTTTGTGATTAACCATGTTTGTAATTAACCATGTTTGTAATTAACCATGTTTGTAATTAACCATGTTTGTAATTAACCATGTTTGTAATTAACCATGTTTGTAATTAACCATGTTTGTAATTAACCATGTTTGTAATTAACCATGTTTATAATTAGCCATGTTTGTAATTAACCATGTTTGTAATTAACCATGTTTGTAATTAACCATGTTTGTAATTAACCATGTTTGTAATTAACCATGTTTGTAATTAACCATGTTTGTAATTAACCATGTTTGTAATTAACCATGTTTGTAATTAACCATGTTTGTAATTAACCATGTTTATAATTAGCCATGTTTGTAATTAACCATGTTTGTAATCTGTCAAGCTGGTTTTTGTCTAAACTCATTAAGGACTGCAGGTTACACCTAGCTGGTTGAGCTCTTACAGGTGGCCTAATTATGACTTTTTGTTTTTGGTTTTTCGAGGCTTAACAGGGTATTTAGGATCTGCTTTGTTGTTCTGCCATTCATGGAATTTTTAAATCTAAGGATGGTATAATAAATCTTATGGTGGCTGCCTGGAGGGGACAAACTAATCTATTGATCAAGTTTTGCAATCTATTACTTCAGTATATATATACAATCTAATACAATCATTATATAATATTTACAGGAGATGCAGCTGTTGCTTTAGTCAAGTTACACAATCAAGGTAATTTGTTTCTATGTTACTGACCCTTCATCTGCTAACTAAATTATATAGTTAATATTCTAGCTGCAGGTTAAACATCTGTTTACAAAAAAATTTGGCTCTCCTCCGAACTTCTATCCCATAATATGGCAGCCAAACAAAAACCCTAACAGGGCCTCAGTCGTGTGTAAAATATGGACTTCCTGATTACTTGACAATTTCAAGACACCCAACACTTCAGACGTTAGTAGCAAACAATAATAGCGACTGATGACAATTCAGAGCGTTTCTGCAGACGATACTAGCAGACGATACTAGCGACCATTGACAATTTTGAGACATGCAACATTACAGACAGTAATAGCGACATGGTGGGAGAGACCATGCGCTCCGACGCAGATTAGCCTCGTTTTTGTCCTCACACTTTTCCGCATGCGCAAAACGCGGTTAAACTCACCGCCGACAGTATCTAAACTAGATGCCTGGGACTCAAGAGCAAATAAATTAGAGGAAGTTGCAGGAGATGCGATAGCTGCTGCTCGTTAGTCCCGGCCATTTAGTTTAGCCCCCCCATCCGGGCCGTGCGTAGCGGTGTGAGGGATACTGTTGGTGGTGCTGCATAGTCGCAGAAACAGGTCCGCAATTAACATATCGCTGAGACCCTGTTAGAGAATTTGTTTCGTTTTTCAAAGCCGATCTTAGTTTTGCTGCAATTTGTTCCTCAGCAGAAAGTCTGCATTTTGCATATGACTGAGGCCCTGTTAGGGTATTTGTTTGGCCGCCAGAATATTGGGTAGAAGTTCGGAGGATATCCTACAATTTTGTTCTTTTTGGAACTGGGATTTGAAAGCAATCATTACATGTATTCTGAGTTGAATCTATCAAATATATTTTGTCAATAATTAGTCGAAAATTAATGGATAATGTATACTCTCTGCTAAAACGCAATACTCACACATTTATATAGTAATGTCATTAATTCAACAATTTTCACATTTTCCACTCAATGCTTAGACGAAAGACAAGACAGATGTATATTCAGGGGTTTTTATTGTGGTACACAACGGAGACATGGATCTGACACATCTTCAGCTAACTCGCTAGACATAATTGGTGCCTCCAGTACCTCGGGAATTATATTGTTTTGTCTTAAGGGTTGTTGTTTCTCTTGAACCTTTCACTACTTCTCTGGGCTGACATCAATGTTGCTGTCTTCAGCAAATAAGTCTGCAAAGTGGTTAGCTGCCTGTTTTCTTGTTAAAATGGCTCCTCCTGTATGTATTGTAGTATTTGCCTTTCTTCTTGTGTTTTCATCATTAATTTGTTTTACCAGCCTCCACAGGTTCCTTGTTGCTCTTTCAAAGTTTAGAGACTTTGTTTTTTGTCATGCCAGCTTGCCCATCTAGCTTGCAGTTTGGCTCTTTGAAATTTGCCCTTTGCATGTTGGTATTTGTTGAATAGCTCTTGACAAGGTCTGGTTTCAGCTTTCTTTCTTTCTTTTTCCATATCATTGTGCATTTGCTCTAGATCACAATTCTAGTATGGTTTAAATCGCTTACTTGCACCTTTTGGTACTGTTTCCAGGGCTTCCTGCAATATGCATTTGCTGAACTCTTCTCCTACCTTTTCTGTATCGTTATCTGTTTTCATATTTTTTTTTTACCAAAACACTTGTAAAGTCAGTGCTGATACAATTTCCATTATGTCTTTTTATAATTCCATCTTGGCAGAGTGCTGCTCTCTCTTACGGACTGGTTTTCTATCGTTAGAAAGACTGGGCAGTGGACATTGCTTTCTAGTTGTTTGCCAACAGTTGTAGAAATATTCCATTCCATGTCTGATGAATGAAAAGCGAGGTCTAGTGTAGAGGTGGTATGCCATGCTCTTGTAGTGTAGTTAGTAGTTGAATGTTGAATTAAGAATCGACATCACCGCTCTCGGGACACTCTCATAAGTGCTCTGTCCCCATCTTCAGAAGTAAGCAAAGAGTTCCAATTCTGATGGCACCAGTAGCCGTCTGATTGTTATCCGTTTCATCCTTTCCCTGAGTGTTGAGTGTCGGCCACATCCCCTGCTAACTTCTTGCAGTGCCATTCTTCTCAGAACGTAATGATTTATCTGTGCATCCACACTGTTCACTCGTTCCCAAAGGGTCTCACAATATCTAACTTGTCCTAGATTAATTCAACAACAGGCAGACAGACTGGTTTGATCTGTGCCGTCAGATTGGCTGGATCTGCACCACTGGATGGTGAACTAATACATGACAAGGAAGATGTGGTCAAGGCCCTTTGGAAACAAGCAACAGAATCAGTAGAGAAAGATTATTAAGGCTTGGAGTGAATGAGGCCCTTGGGTGTAACCAGAGGGTCTGGCCGGCTCATTACACTCAGAGAAAAGGCAAGACGAACATATAACTAGATTATGACCGGTACCATCAGTTTTGGAACTCTGCACTGGCTGCTAAAGATGAGGACGGATGACGCATGGAAATGCCCCGAGTAGTGTGATGTCAGTTCTTGACTCAACTCAACTCAACATCAATTCACCACCAAGTGGTGCAGAAAACAGTATTTGTTAGTAACACTGTTATTAACAAATACTGTAAGAGTACTTCTTGACTTAGCTATCAGTTAATTTTAGAATACGTTTACATTTAAGTTAAACATGGCTGTAACTTGAAGTTAGTGTTTACCTTTTATTCTGTTACTGTTAGCGTCTTTGAATTCACTTATTCACACTATGCAAGAAATTTGCAGTGACTGTTAATGTTAAACACATTCCTTTTAAAGATGCCACCTTCATCTTGCTTGAGTGCACAGAAATCGTTTTTTTTTTTTTGTTTTTTGTAGTCACAATATACAGTAATTAACGTTCATGGTGGTAAAGGGTGTCCCTGCGTGCCCCTGGATTATTTACTAGTGACCGCGGCTTTCCTCTGGTTGCTAAGGAAATACTGCGATACTAGGTCCGCAGCAAATGATCTGCTGTCACTTTTGTTAAGAACATTTCTTATGTGTCCCTCTTAAAAATAGCGATCTGGACTTTGTATTGTAGTTTACAGAAAGGCTACGATATCTGTGTCTTTCGCCCCAACACATCCGATTAAAAAAACAAAACAAAATAGCTGCCTTTTACGGGGTTCTTGTTTAGGAGCAGTGGGTCGAATATCCCTCCTCCACCCTTTTACCCGCACGTGTATCACAAGAGACCGTTAGTAGAGATCAGTCGTCACTCAATCAAGTGTAAAGAAGATGGCCTTGGTTGCACACTCGCTCAGGTCTCTGTGGCGAAGCCGTTCGCCTCGCGCTCGGAAGGTCGTGTTGCGTCGTTCGGTTCACGAGTGCAATTTTTACGGTAATCCTCAGGGATCGTCGTCTGAGCTACAGTGATTTGCTCGACGTTCTCGGCAGGCAGCTGGCCGTTCAGCGGAGATAGGCTGAACCGTATGAGATAAAACTCTTGTGCAATAAAGTTGATCCTCTCGACTTTTTTTTTTAGACTGCTGTTCGTCTGTCTCTTGATCCTACACCCGTTTACTTCATTGCCTACCTATTGCACTCTTGCCTTCAGTTTTTTTTCCCACTATATTGTGGTTTTTAAAAGAGTTTAATCTCTTTCTGTGTGGTTGAAATATTATACTTGTGTATTCCTATTTGTTATTTCTTTAGGCAACTCTCTTTTCCTTCCAAGTGTTTATTTAATGTAGGCACTAGGAAATCATTGAATGATATAACGAGGTCGCGCCTAGTTTTGCTATCTAGTATAAATAAATTATACTTCTTCTATGAGTGCCGATTAATACATGATCTCTTTGTTAATTATAAATACCTAGTATATATCACTAGACGCTCGCATGCGGATCAGAAGGTCGTGGGTTCGCTCCCTGGCGGAGCTGGACTTTTTTCAAAAATGACCTTGACTCCCCAGGTCGAGCCAACCTTAAGTGGGTACCGGGTGCAGTCCAGGGAAGTAAAGTCGGCCAAAGTGATCCTGACCACATCATCCATCTTGTGCCGATTGATCGTTAAAAATATAGGGCTAGCCCTATATGCCTAAATGCGTGGAAAATGGACCTTTGCTTTTTTTTAAGTATAGATCACGGCTAGCTCAAGTCGGCCACGCATAGATCTGTCGGCTTTTGTGGTTTAGGCGTTGCGAACGCTCTTCGTAATGCCGGCGTGCCGGGTGCGGACCGTTTGTCTTGCACTGGTTTTGACAGTGGCACCGAGAGCTGACTGTTAACACTGGCAAACTTAACGTAATATTTGCCTAGAAAAACTTCAACAGCCTAAAAATGCTGGGGCTGGTTCCGCAAACGTCCTTGTAAAAGATACACAACTAACTCGGGGTTCACCTAGCCTCTAGGAAATTTGTACCAGAGTTAACACGCTAGGGTAAATGGAGGAACGTCGCTGTAGATACAGAGTTTCATGTGGACGGCGACACAGGCGGATAGTTTCTGTCAGTACTGGTGGCAGAGCACTTATGATTTATAACCGTTTGCAATGCCGCTGGTTCACATCTAACGACTTTACCTTTACCTTTACCTTTACCTTTTTACAATAAATAAAGAACCGCTAGAACATCAGCCATGCATTCGGAATAGAAAAGACCAGACTCCCCCATCAAGCCCTTAAATGGACCCCGGAAGGGAAAAAAACGGGGAAGACCAAGAGATACCCTGTGTAGAACCATCATCATGGAAGGCTAAGCCTTGGGCCTAATGCACATTTAGGTTCTAAAGCAGGTGACAACGAACCGCCAGACACGGAGAGCTATGACCTCTGCCCTATGCGCCGCCCTAGGCTCAAGAGGAAAGACTAACCAACTAACTGACTAACTCACCAAATCGTGTCTTATAAAAAGATGCTGGTTCGCACCAAAGTATCTATTCAAGCAGCACTTAAAAAAAAAAATGCCGATAAAGTGTAGTTTTGCGTATTGTTAGGAAAAAAGAATTTTGTAGGCATTAATTTTCCATGTGTGTGTGTTTTGATTCATGTTGTTTTAACCATTTGAAATAGATCTTCGACTGCATATGTTCAAAGAGGTAAAGTAATGTTTAGCTCCAAAGATTTCGCCCATATACACACTAGCTCACTTCTGACGTGTAGGCCTTGAGCCACGTAACCTTGCCACAAGGTTACGGTTGTGTTTCACAATGCTGTTGATATCTTGTGTGGTATATTTCAGCACGCCAGCGCTTTTAACATTTTAAAAACATGGACAAACTGGGTCTAACACAACTCACACTAGAGAGTGCTGCAACCTATGCCACATGCATTCTCTTACTCGGAATGAAAAACGTAAATGCAAGACATCACAGAAAGCAAACAACAGAGCGCACACCCATAACCTGCAGGAAAGTAGACCGCCCAACAAACTTGTGAATGAAACGTGACCTATTTTGTTTGGGGAGACTAACTTTCATCTATGTGCGTCTATTGTTATTCTCCATTCCTCCTCTTCTTCGCTCACCTTTACAAGGACAGGTTGCACGTTGTGTTATTGGTTACTGCTAGGCGACAATTCCTGCCCCTTTCGGCCTAACATGTTCGACTTCAGTTAACCCTAATTAGTTGCATTAGTTGTTTGATTTATGAATGTACCGATTAAGGCTATATAGCTGCAACGTTCACGTTTTGTTTGTGTTTATTATATTGTGAAGCTCGCTGATCTACTTTGCGTTTGGCTTTATATCTTCCCAAGATAATTATTTGCATATTACGACATATTTTTAGTAGGCAGTGGATCATTCCCTTCACCCCCTTTTTTCACCACCCCAAATAGAACCTGGAACCCATAGTGATACACTGTTACCTCGTTCTTTGACTCGGTTCACGAACCAAAATTTTCGCGAGCCGAAACAATTTTTTTCCTTTGAAATCAGTGCGGAATCAATTTCACATTCTCATGCTCTCCTCAGTCATCATTCTCCCCCATGTTTTTCCAATTAAGCCTTATCCACTCTTTCTGCCCCTGGCCACTCAGTGTATATAATCACATATATTGTCCTAGAGTTGTCCTCTGTCATCAGTCGTTGAACAACTGCGTGTACACGTCCTGCCACCTATTTCCCGCATTGCATTCCCAAGGTAATAACCACTTTGTGCAGCTCTTTTCTGCCCTCTTATATCGTTACCCATTCTTCTTCTCGGCAAATCTATTTGACTCTGAGGAGACTGTTGAAGGTCTTTTCATCCTAGACCATCCAAGATCTGCCCAAGGCCTTCTTTAATAGAGATAACACAGAGACGGCCTTGATGTTCCCTGTTAAGTCTGTCACCCTTCACAGTGTCCAATTTCCCATGACGGATATTTTCTGGATGACTTGCAAACTCTAAGATGGTAAGTAGCCAGCTTTCAGCATACTATATTTACCAGCACTGGAAGACATAGCCAGGATGTGTCTCCAGCTCACACGGTATGTGCCTTGCGCATCCAATAATGGTTCGTATAACCAAACCCTGAGTGCATTCCGATTTCTTCAATTGAGATTTTGACACGTTTTGCAAATCCTCACCTGGCAACAGCACTAGTCATATGGTTAAACAAAAATTGGTAAAATGGAGGCAGTAATTGGCAGTTTGATACGTTTAGTATTCCCAGACCGTATTAAATGACCGACGCAATAAGACACCAGCTGAGTGTGTATAACATCACACTTTCTACTCATGAAGTAGCTATAACGTTCAGTGCAATAATTTCTCTCTTGGCGTTAAGATGACTGCATAGCTGTGGTCTTTGAAAGACAGACCTCTGTAGACGTAACTTCCAAATATTTGGTACGCTTTCGCTTCAGGTCACTTCTCCGTGTGTGTGTGTGCGCGTGCGTGCGTGTGTATGTGTGTGTGTGTGTCTGTGTGTGTATCTGTGTGTGTGTGTGTGTGTGTGTGTGATCTTGGGAACATATGTTGTTACAATTCTATTGCCCAATAAAAACCACAATGTTGATGCCTTGGTTGAGTATATCAAAGATCCCCTGCCTCTGCACCAATCCTTAATGTTATCCAACACGATTAAAAAAATGTCAGTGGAGGCTAAGTCGTCCCGAAGTATGGCGTCCACCTCGAGTGCTGGAGGTCCCGGGTTTAAGTCCCGGTGAAGGCTGGCATTTTTTCGCGTGGACTTCTTGTAATTTCCCCTGGTCTCTGGGTAGTAAGATCGAACGCCCGTGAGTATTGTTCCACACGTTTAAAAAAAAATTGGCAGTTGGAAACTGAAAAGAGTAGCCTAACAGCGTTGCCAGGGCAAAATTTGGAGTTAAAAATCTACCTAAAGTATTTCAGGATCCTCGCCGGTGTTAGTGAGTCGGTGCACTGAGCTGAGATTCATCAGACTCAGGCTTGAGTTAGAAGTAGAGCGAAACACTTATGGGTTGCACCCGTCTGCCATGATGTTGATCCGTTAAATAAAACAAAAACAAATGTCAATGGTATGAGAACCCTTGAGGCCTGAGGCAGATATTAATCTATTCTTATCGTTTTATATACTTTTTCACAGTTTTATACGTATATTGTATTTATGCTATATTATCTTCTTGTAAAAATAAATTTATTTTCAAGTCTTTCCCCTTGTATATTTCAAATCTTACGTTAAGTCATATGCTCATATTTGTAGTTCGCAAATCGGTTCTAACGCCGGGTTATTTTTCCACGCACCTGTTGACGACTGAGGACTAGAGACCGTTTCGTGTCTTTGCAAATAGGCCTACGACATACGTCGACATGGCAGCCGAGCTAAAGGTGAGGGTTGACTGAATACGAGTTGTACTACAAGCAAACTATTTAATGCATTGGTTAATTGTATTTTAACAATATTTGTTTCAATTTGCGAATGGGGTATTTATTTGAAGCTTAGAATTAGGTAATAGTATAATATAGCTAGTTAAGAGAGAGCATTAGTTTAGTTACCTGCATGCTAAATCTAAAGTGAGACCTTGACCTTATTTAGACATGTTTTTTTTTTCAGATCAATTTAATAAAGTTTTAATAGAGCTATTTAGCTTTAACAGATGACAGAAGTGAACAGTACTTAGACCTTATTTGATGAGGGATGTTTTTTATAGGGTACATTAAACGTGTTGATAATAAATAGTTGGTTAAATTGATATGGTGACATTACACTCAACGTCCTTGATCTAGCTTCTGTTGTACAAACGGAGGCGTGTCACCTCACCGCCATTTCATTGGTTAAAACTGGGAGCACACCTCCAGAATGTGATAAGCAAGTGTTCGGTCGGTTATGAACACTCGGTAACAATTGCATGATCCTTGAGTATAAGTGGTTGATTTCGGCTTTGGAAGGTTTGTAATTAAAAAAAAAAAAGCTTGCTCTCGCGTTTTCAAACAGTGCTACGAGCGTTACCCCGGGGAAGATGTTGGGAACATCACAAAACGTTCACAGAGACGGCAGTCGTCTTCATTGTGGAAACGAAACAGCAGCTTTGCATGGCTTGAGAGCTGCACAGACCGACTTGTTGTCATTTTTGAAAGACACTTACGGAACATGATTTGTAAAATTGAAACAAGCGTCCTGTTTGCTGAATGGCTGGCATCATTTGAAAAGATTGACTCAGGACACCCCCATAAGCTCTCGGTCCCCATCTTCAGCACCAAGCAAAGAGTTAAAATTAGGATAGTGCCAGTAACTGTCTGATTGTATATCCCTCTCGCCTTTCCCCTGAGTGTCAAGCATCAGCTAGATTCCCTGGTAACTCCTCACAGTTCCATTCTCCTCAGACCATAATAATCTATCTGTTCCTCAGCACTGTTCACTCGCTCCCTAAGGGCCCTCACAAAATCCAGCTTGTCATACATCAATTCACCAATCAGTGGTGCAAAACTGACCAGTCTATCTGCTTGCTCATTTCTCAACACACCGGCATGACCTGAAGAAAATATCTAAAGCATGCTAACTACCCGGGTTGAAAAGATTGAACAAGTGTATATGATTAATTTTTCTGTCCAGAACATTTGGGTGTGCCAGGCAATGAGCAGACTAATCAATTGGGCAGTGGGTTACTTTATGATAAAGCAAATGAAAGAACAAGCTTTATTTTCAAAGGGTCACAAATTGGGCTCGCAGGCCCATCTTATATTCAGCCTTTTCAAACACCCATCTTTCACACAGCAGTTGACTTTTAATAATAAAGAAGGGTATTGTCATTTTCATACTAATATGCATTCTATGAATACCAAGAAAAAAAAATATACAAAAGCATGGGTGGTAAAATGCATGAGCACACTCGCACACACACAT
Organism: Candidula unifasciata; assembly: GCA_905116865.2. Lineage (NCBI taxonomy): Eukaryota > Metazoa > Mollusca > Gastropoda > Stylommatophora > Geomitridae > Candidula > Candidula unifasciata. The sequence goes on from CAJHNH020000904.1 coordinate 136,031, forward strand.
ACCCACATTCAATACTCCCACCCACTCACTCACAACACCTATATACATAACACATATACATACTTACACACACTCCTACACACACATTTGCACACACATAAATACAAACATACATATGTTGATCTGATGAAGGCTCTCTTGGATCAAATGGACCTTTTCCTCTTTTTCTTCTCTTCCACCTTGTACCTCATTGAATTGTTGAAGGGAGTTGTAACATTAGTTGATAAGCTCTGTCAAGAGCACTGTTGAGACTGATGTTTATTTCTGTAATGCTGTTCTTAATGCCATCACTCCATCTTTTCCTAGGTCTTTCACTCGCTTTTTACCCGTTGTAACGTTTTAGGTAGCTTGCTGTGGTAGATAGTACCAGGGCCTTCTTGTTAGGTGTCCAAACCACTTCATTTGTTCTTTGGTGACCTGTAAGACTGGCTTTATTCCTAGAAGTCATCTGATTTTGTGTAAATGGGCAGTGCAGTTGAATAGACATGGAACCCATACACTAAAAAGACTAATTCAACGTGGGGTGAGTAGAGGTTCTGGAAGATGTTTATCACTGAGGAGAAACATAGACTTTTTTTTGGCTTGCAGCTGTTAGCATGTTGACTCTTTGTTGGTTACTGAAGGAGGAGACGGAGCATGTCAGGGAGTGTACAGAGTGCAGTGATGTCAGTTCTTGATTCATTCATTCATGCATTTATTCTTATTGTGGAAATGGCACACATACATGGGTTAGTTCGATGTTAGTCTCCCCAGACCCCGCCTATATACACACTAGCTCACTTCTGATTGGTAGTTCCTGAGCCCTGTGATCTTCGCACACGGTTACGGTGTTGTTCCGCAATCCTGTTGTTATTGCGTGTTGTATATTTATACCTATGTCACAGGCATTCTCTTTCTAGGAAAATATAATAGAAATGCAAGACATTGCAGAAACCAAACAACAGAGCAAGTCACACCCGTAACCTCCAGGAAAGTCGACCAGCCCAACAAACTTGTGAATGAAAAGTGACCTACTCTATTTGGGGAGACTATTGTCGAACTAACCCATACATGATATTAAGCTGTAAAGTAGTAAGAATCATAACAACTCTATCCTAGGCAGTTACTGAAACAATTTCTGCTTTGGTTAAGGACACTTTACAGTTATATATACTTTTGGGTTTCAGTAGCTTTTAAATATTTTTGGGTGGAGCAACAGTAACACTTCTGATTGAATGTAAAAATAATACTTAACAAAAAAGGATTAAGAAAATAGATCAACAGAGTGTCCCTTTCACAGCAAAGGTTTGGCTGTAATGCATCTCTCACTCTCTGCCTCCCTTTCACCCACCTCTTGTTCACATTACAGTTGTTTAATTGTCTATCTCTTGCTCACTTCCCTCCAACTTTATGGTATTTACAAGTGTATGGTAATGTGGCCAAAATATTTCACTTCGTCCCAGTTTTGTGTACTAGTTATATGCATTTCCTTTTAAGTAATAGTAGGCTATGGTTTCTGATTCACCCATGTAGTTCCTATTTCCCACATAGTATAGTTCCTACTTTACTCATATAGTTCTTACTTCACTTATATAGTTCTTACTTCCCTCAAATAGTTTCTAATTCACTCATATAGTTCCTATTTCACTCATATATCCATACTTCACTCATATAGTTCCTAATTCCCTCATTTAGTTCCTACTTCAGACATCTAGTTCATAATTTACTCATATAGTTTCTATTTCACTCATATAGTTCCTACTTCACGCATATAGTTCCTATTTCATTTGGTTTCTACCTCACACATATAGTTTGGACTCCATGCATATAGTTCCTACTTCACACATATAGTTCCTGCTTCACATTTATAGTTCCTACTTAAAACATATAGTTCCTGCTTCACACATATAGTTCCTGCTTCACACATATAGTTCCTACTCTGCACACATAGTTCCTGCTTCACACATATAGTTCCTACTTCACATTTATAGTTCCTAGTTCGCACATATAGTTTCTACTACACACATATAGTTCCTGCTTCACACATATAGTTTCTACTTCACATTTATAGTTCCCAGTTCGCACATATAGTTTCTACTACACACATATAGTTCCTGCTTCACACAAATAGTTCCTACTTCACACATATAGTTTCTACTTCACATATATAGTTCCTACTTAAAACATATAGTTCCTGCTTCACACATATAGTTCCTGCTTCACATATATAGTTCCTACTTCACATTTATAGTTCCTAGTTCGCACATATAGTTTCTACTACACACATATAGTTCCTGCTTCACACATATAGTTCCTACTTCACACATATAGTTCCTACTTCACATATATAGTTCCTACTTAAAACATATAGTTCCTGCTTCACACATATAGTTTCTGCTTCACACATATAGTTCCTACTCTGCACACATAGTTCCTGCTTCACACATATAGTTCCTACTTCACATTTATAGTTCCTAGTTCGCACATATAGTTTCTACTACACACATATAGTTCCTGCTTCACACATATAGTTCGTGCTTCACACATATAGTTCCTACTTCACATTTATAGTTCCTGCTTCACACATATAGTTCTTACTTCACACATATAGTTCTTACTTCACTCGTATAGTTCCTACTTCATACATATAGTACCTAATCCAATGAAATAGTTCCTAATTTACTCACACAGTTCCTACTTCTCTCCTATAGTTTCTAATTCACTCATATAGCTCATAATTTACTCATACAGTTCCTATTTCACTCAAATAGTTTCTACTTCACACATATAGTTCCTACTTCACACATATAGTTCTAGCTTCATTTAGTTTCTACTTCACTTATATAGTTTAGCCTTGGGAGGCCAAGAACCAGGGAAACAGACCTCCAGGACAAACCAGGGTTCACTGGGAAGACATTTAACAGTCCCTTACACAAGACTGGAATGGAACAAAGCCAAAATGAAAACTGTTGACCGAGAAGTCTGAGGATCTCTCTGGCAAACGTCTACACCCCTTGATAGAAGAGGATCGACTAAGTAAGCAGGTATTATATAGACTAGTTGGATGCTGGTTTAGCAGGGAAACTCCAACAGGCAGACAAAGCACTGATTTTCTGAACGAGCAACTTCAGCAGCATGCTTTTTCCAGTCATGTTGGTGTTACCATTACTTTGAAATAAACAAAGCAGGCAGAGAGAGGGATCAGTTTGTGTGGGCAACAACTTGTCTTTATAATACTGCCCAGGCTTTGTGCTATGGACAAGAGGAAATTCATCCCTGGCTTTAATTTGCAATACCAGTCTATGATTCCCATGTCTGCCTATAGCACATAACATAACAATGTCTGGGAAGGCAGAAAGGGGCCAACAACAGGGAGTATATAGATTATGTATTCAGTGTATGTGATAATTTATGTAGATTAATGGAGGTGGGTGATTTCTGCAGCAATAAACATGAAGACCTTGAAATGTTGAAGAAAAACAAGAAGAACCAATATGTTTATGCACATATTGTTCAGTTTTATATATATATATATATATCATTCCTCTCTTTAATTCTAGTACCTGTCAGGATTTGACAATGAATTTGCAACTGAAGATCCAAGATGTCCTGGTGCCTTGCCAGAGGGACAGGTATGTGGCTTAGAATGTATTTCTATTGTGGTGCAGATCCTGCCAATCTGTCTGCCTGTTCATTACCCACCACGCTGGCAAATCCTGGAGAAAACAACTAGAGTATGCTCACTACCTAGGTAATGCCATTTGAAGTAAAGACAACTGGTTGACAACATCGTCCATGAGTGCCGATCCACCTATAACAATATCAGTATAACCACACATGCCCAGTGCCTCATTGGCAGCTTCTTCTCCTTAGCATTCACCTGCTGTCAGCTCCGGCAGAAAGTTTTGATTGTTCACCAACTTATGGACTTTGCTCTTGTTCCAGAACTCAAATTTGGGTGCACATTCATTTTAATACATCTCGTTTATTTGTCTGAAGACTGCTTGTGGTTTACCTCTCAAGCAGATGCACTCTGTATTAGAAGGAAATGTATGTGTTTAGTCACCTTTAGTGACTGCGACATGCTTACCTTTTGTGACTGCGACATGCTTACCTTTTGTGACTGCGACATGCTTACCTTTTGTGACTGCGACATGCTTACCTTTTGTGACTGCGACATGCTTACCTTTTGTGACTGCGACATGCTTACCTTTTGTGACTGCGACATGCTTACCTTTTGCGACTGCGACATGCTTACCTTTTGTGACTGCGACATGCTTACCTTTTGTGACTGCGACATGCTTACCTTTTGTGACTGCGACATGCTTACCTTTTGTGACTGCGCATGCTTACCTTTTGTGACTGCGACATGCTTACCTTTTGTGACTGCGACATGCTTACCTTTTGCGACTGCGACATGATTTTTTTAGGGAAGCAGTGGATCACACCCCATTCACCATCCCCCCCCCCCCCCAACAAAAAAATGTGGCCCGGCATCCACATACGGACCTCCCTGATGTAAAAATTGTCTTTTAGTTTTTTTTTCAATAACTTACTTTTAGCTGCATTAACTTATTTCTTTTTACAGTAGGCTTACTACATAAATCCTTTTAGACATAGTAGTTGTTATTCTGAAGTAAAAAAAATTTTTGGAAAGAAAAATAATACTACATTATAATATTTACTAACATAATTGCAGGTGGATGTGGTCATAACTGGTACCATATTTCTAATTTCTTTGGGAACAGGGTATAAGGGATTCGATCTGTTGGTTTGGAATCAAGTATGAGAGTCTTTAAGTCTTAGGGCTGTTAAACCAGGTAACAGCCTGTATGGGAAAAACAAGAGGCATATGGATAGAACAACTAAAGCAGCCTAGTACTAAGTTGTAAACAAGAGGATCTTCTTCTTTTTTTGTCGTCTCACTAATACCAGGTTGTAGCCCAGTGTCGTGGTTTAGTCATCTCACTGATACCAGGTTGTAGCCCAGTGTTGTGGTTTTGTCATCTCACTGATGCCAGGTTGTAGCCCAGTGTCGTGGTTTAGTCATCTCACTGATACCAGGTTGTAGCCCAGTGTCGTGGTTTAGTCATCTCACTGATACCAGGTTGTAGCCCAGTGTCGTGGTTTTGTCTTCTCACTGATACCAGGTTGTAGCCTAGTGTTGTGGTTTATTCATCTGACTGTTACCAGGTAGTAGCCCAGTGTCGTGGTTTTGTCATTCCCACTGATACCAGGTTGTAGCCCAGTGTCGTGGTTTAGTCGTCTCACTGATACCAGGTTGTAGCCCAGTGTCGTGGTTTTGTCTTCTCACTGATACCAGGTTGTAGCCTAGTGTTGTGGTTTATTCATCTGACTGTTACCAGGTAGTAGCCCAGTGTCGTGGTTTTGTCATTCCCACTGATACCAGGTTGTAGCCCAGTGTCGTGGTTTTGTCCTCTTACTGTTACCAGGTTGTATCCCAGTGTCGTGGTTTAGTCATCTGACTGTTACTAGGTAGTAGCCCAGTGTTGTGGTTTTGTCATCTCACTGATACCAGGTTGTAGCCTAGTGTCGTTGTTTTCTGTATTTGTCTTATGCTTTTCGAGTGGCTTGAGTGATACTGCTCATCTTTTTGCAGGTTTCAACCACACCATTTATCCATCTCTTTCTTGGTCTTCCTCTCACCTTCCTCCCACCTTCCTCCTAGATGTTCTACTGCTAAAAAAAGTCTCATGTGCAGTCTGGTCTGGCTGCATTCTCACTAGACGGCTGAACCATTTCATTATTTGTCTGTCAACATAATTTAGACATGGTCTTATTCCAACTATCTCTAAAATGCTGGTGTTCGTAACCCTGTCTCATCTAGTGTTGTTAGTGAGGCATGGAGCAAACAGCTTGATGACTTTGCTACAGAAACACTATAGAACTGGCAGCCCACAGGCCTAATGTGGCCCGTGGAAGCCTAGAAAATGGCCTGCAGATCATTGCCGGTTGTATGAATGATCTTTCTATGCTGTGGCTTGGCCATCTGACCCATGGCAAACCCCATTTAAAAAACATTTCGGCCCCAGAGTAAACTTAGTTAAAAAGCCCTACTATAAAGAACTGTACTGACAAATTTAACAAAGGATAAATGATGAATTTTCAACTCCAACAAATGTTTAAATGTAAAAGGGTCTGCATATTTGAACATGATTGTATCCCCTTTGGCTAGATCTCTCTCCGCATAAATAGCTGGTCCTCTACAAATGACAATCACAAAACTGGAACTCCACAGCCCTGGCATGATCCTCAGAGATCTCAGAAAAAAAATAGCTATTCACTGGACTCCCTAAAGCAAATGCATAGAGTATTTGTATGCGTGTGTGTGTGTTATTTATTTTGGTATGGCATAAGTGTTTTCACTATACATTGTTAATTTTTTTTTTTTTAACTTTTAGAACAACCCACAAAAATGCCCATATGGATTATATGCAGAGCAACTTTCAGGATCAGCATTCACAGCCTTGAGACATGAAAATAAAAGAACGTAAGATAGCCGCTTCTACTACTATTTATTTATTTTTAGAGAATGTATCTATTACATATTAACATATGTGAATAAGGAGTTTGAAATTTGTGTTAGCCATTTTCCCTGGGACCCTTAAACAAACCAAAAAAAACAATAGGCCACAAACCCATGGGGCTTCACACCCAAGAAAAAAATACTCTTGAGAAACAGCCATTTTACCAGGTCACAACTTGAGTTAGTTCGAATCCTTTACAGGACATTGCAGAACCAACCCCAGCATTTGTTGCCTGTTGTTTTTTTTCCTAGGCAAATGTTATATTTATTAGTTTGCCATTGCTTCCTAAACCGTCAGCTCTTGGTACCACTGTCAAAACCAACACAGTTTGGATTGAACCCGGCACCCCGGCATTACAAAGTGTGTTCGCAATGCCTAAGCCACAGACGCCGACTAATACATTCATTAAATTTTTGTTTGAAAATTTTCAGAGCTATACAAAGTAAAGAAAAGATCCCTTTTCACGCCTTTAGGTGGATCGAGCATATGGGAAGAGCACCCATATTTTTACAGACCAATTGGCATTAGGTGGGTAATGTGGTCAGCATTACGCCGTCCGTCTTTACTTCCCCAGGACATAAATTCTGGTACCAATTTTATGCTGTATTGACCTGCGACGCCCCATATCATGATAAAAATCTATGCAAAAGATATATAGAGGTAATAATTAATAAACATGACCACAGTGAAGCATTAAATGGAATGCATTCCCCAGGGCCTTAATAAATGTTTAATTAAAGTATGTATCGGATGACTCTGTGACACTTGACCCTTATCTGTGAAGCTTATGGGAAAATTTGATGTGAACTTGACTTTATAAAAGCCCTTTGGTTCAAGGAAAAACCATCTAAATGCTATTTAGGACTTCTAAACACTGCGCAGGTGCACATAGAACAAATGAAATTTTCAATGATTTTCGAGAATAGATCAGAGACAAGCTATACAAATTTGCAGGATATCAGGAGCCTCTCTTGGCAGTGGTGAAATGTCACAAGCTAGCTTGGTTCGGGCACATGGTGAGACATGATTCGATTGCAAAGACTGTGCTTCAAGTAACATTGGAGGGTACTCAAAGAAGAGGAGGGCAAAGAAGATCTGGAAAGATGACATCAAGAAATAAGGACTAAGTTACCATACACTCATTCATCAACTGGAAGACACAGAAAGATGACAGGTTTTTTTGTGCCAGTGCTTTATCAGTACACCTCTATGACCCTAACAGGTCAAGGGTTATGTTATGTAATGTAAGAACACCTCCCTGCAGAAATGTGATACATTAGCATTTACAGGGAATGTATCAAAACTGGAAGTAACTATATCGAATCTTCTTGGAGGGACAGGGTCAAAAGATTATTAACATATGTATTATTTTTGTTGTATTATGGAACTGATCAATTTCAGATGGCTTTACCGAATCCGACCCTCTGTTGTTCATACACCATTCAAAAAAATTGATAAAGGTCTTATTACTCATGACTGGGATTCAGTAGAACCAAATCCAAACCAGGCAAGTTCAATTTCCTATTTGTGTGTTTTGTATATTCTTCTTTTGTGTTCTGCATTAAAATGGTGGTGACATGTTGTGCCTACAGCTAAGCTGCCAAATCTGCACCTTTTGGCCCAATAAATCTAATTTCAGCAAACCCCCTAATGAGCTGCTTTTTCAGATATGCTTGTTAGCACTCTTGTTTACATTTCAGTTGTTTCTGTATGAATTATTTTAATTTATGACTGCTAAATTATCATAGATGTATGTTTGATTGTTACCATAAGACTTGGCTTTATATTTCTACATAATGACATCATATCTACTTAGCTTATTTCTTACAAATACACCAGCCACATCATGGACTATCATTTCACATGTGAGAAGTATGTCATCATCATGTAGCAGCTCTTTTACAGAGCGTCGCTCTCATCAAGGTCTGCCTGAAAGAAACTCTGTCTCTCGCCTGCTCTCCGGCCTCAAGCACTTTTATATTCAAGGAGTCACTTATATCCTGTGCCCATCTTTGTGTTGGTTGGCCCCTACCCCTCCTTCCAAGTACTGTGCTTTCTACTGTTATTTTTTCCAGTCCACTGTGTGCTTAATATGGCCAAAATATTTCATCTAATCTTTCTTGATGTTCAGATCTTTTAGGATATCAGCATTTCTTCTTTGTCTGAAGTATTCTGAGAATCTGTGTGTAGCATTTCAGCTCAAAAGCCCCTATTATCTTCCTTAATGACTGGGAGATAGTCCACAACTCACATCTGTAGGTTGCTACAGGGAAGATGCATGCTTTCAATATGTTAACCTTGATTTCCTTGTTGGAAGCACTATGTGTAATCATTTTTATTTGAAATAATCATGTGAAATAGTATATTTAGTTCTGTGAATATTGTTTTTCAGTTGAGGTGGAATCCATTTGATTTTCCCAAGGGAAAACAGGATTTTGTTGAGGTATGTTAACGTATGTCTCATTCCATATATGAAAATTACATATGAGAAATTTTAATGTTGTCAATATATCTATTTTCTATCAGATTTGCAAATTGTCACAGTTTTCAAGTTTGTTTCTGCTGAAGACTTTTAGCTAAAAGGGCTGATAGCCTGCTGACTTCTGAACAAGTTATTTGTTTCCAGCAAGTTTAGCTGATGCAAATTCTCCATTTTATGGACAGGAGTTCAAAGGTTTCATCACCCACCTACTGAGTTGAGTGCTTGGTGCGACAATGTGAACTGTGGATCTCATGTGGAATGGGTTTTTTTCCAGCATGTGGTTGACTGCACTACAATAGCAGGTGATGATGTGTACTTTTGCAGGTGCAATGGAGACTTTCATGACTGTCCTTTAGCACCATCAGTAAGCTGCAATTCTAGTGTGGAACTGTTGGTATTGTCGCATATGATAGCAACCTTATGCATTTTAACTTTGCACATGCAAGCTTTAAGATTTTGCTGGGCCTGACAAGTTTTACACTAGTTTTCAAATGGGACAGTTAGTGAATTTAACTAAAATAAGAACGAAGCAGTCATTGAGGCAGCCTGTCTTCAGTAATACTGGAACCTCATCTAATGACTTCTCCTGATTTTGTCCACACAGTCTTGATAGTCTCATCTAATTTCTGAAATTAGTTCAAAGTTTTTGTCTACCTATTTTTTTCTTCTGCCCTTCAATGACATTCTTTGCAGTTGTCTCAGAAACTTGTTCTCTGCCAGTAGATGTTTTTTCAGCTTGTCTGATTATTGTTTAGGCTTTCATGCATAATACAGTAAAGTTTCTATATAGAGTTTCAGTACTCTTTTTTTCTTGCTGCAGTTTACATGTTTTACTAGTGAGAATGTTCTAGATCTTGCAAAGAACTACCTTATGCCATGGTAATTCTTATTCTAATCTTTACAAGAAAACTTGCATCAGATATTGACTACTCCTAGAAAGTTATATGGATTCACTTGTTTAAGAAGTTTTCAATTTCATGGATGTTATACTGGGATGAGGAATGGCTGGCCGAATGGTAGAATGCTGAGCTCTCAAGCGGGAGACCCAGGTTCGAATCCTCAGTAAGGCTGGGTATTCTTTTTGTCAGGGACAAAATAAAATCCTCACCTGCACAGTCGTGGTGACAGCACTAGCCATGCAGCCGTAAATCCTCAGGCTCAAAGACCCCCGCCTACACTGCAAAAGTGGTAAAATAAAAGCAGTAATTTGCAGTTTTTTTAAATTCTGGGATTATTATTTCTTTTCTTGATTATGTAATCTATGTTTACTGACAATGTAATTATATGTCTAGTTGCTTACTACTAATGTGCTACAAATAAAAGTATTCTAACCATTGTCTATTTTAGAAATAAAAAATAAATTCAATAAGTAATTGTGTGTGTGTGCGCGTGCGTGTGTGCACGTGTGTGTGTGGGGGGGTAGGTGTGTGCGTTGGGTGGGTGTGTGGTTGGGGGGGGGGGGGGGTAATGATCTGAGTCTGTAATTGCTTGACACCACAGAACCTCTAAAACCACATTTCAGACATTAGGACAACAAAAACAGATCCTTGATTTAAAAAAAATATGTTAGAATTAAGGCACACTTACTACATTTACACACTATGCAGTTGCAGCCAGTAACAAAGCTGTCATATAGATGTACTGACCACTGTCCAAAGGCATCATGTCAAAGCTGTCATATAGATGTACTGACCACTGTCCAAAGGCATCATGTCAAAAGCTGTCATATAGATGTACTGACCACTGTCTAAAGGCATCATGTCAAAAGCTGTCATAGAGATGTACTGACCACTGTCCAAAGGTATCATGTCAAAAGCTGTCATATAGTTGTACTGACCACTGTCCAAAGGCATCATGTCACCAGGATTAATATGGAAATATATCAAAAAAAGCAACACAAAAAAGCTAGTATTTTGTTAATAAAGTGACACAATTTTAAAAATTCAGAGGTAGCCTTTTTGATGTGATTGTAAATACAGATGGGGCAGATGAAGTGCATGGGGGTTCATAGCAACGGTGAATGGATGTTGCTTGGTGCAACAAAGCCTGGCATATGATATCACCGCCTCTAGTTTGAGAATGGAGGTGGAGGCAGTCACTGCTGCCTTCCAATGGCTTGAGAATCTACTGTACACACATGTTGTTATTGTAACTGACTCACAGAGCATGCTGAGAAAGGTGGAAGACAGGCATGATCCGTGCTGAGTGGCAAGCATTACTTCAGAGGTCCCGGGTAGTTAGCATTCTTTAGATTTTTTCTCCAGGCCATGCTGGTGTGTTGGGAAATGAAAAGGCAGATAGACTGGCCGGTTCTGCACCACTTGGTGGTGAACTGATGTATGACAAGCTGGATGTTGTGAGGGCCCTTTGGGAGCGAGTGAACAGTGCCGAGGAACAGATAGACCATTACGGTCTGAGGAGAATTGCACTGCGAGGAGTTACAAGGGGATCTGGTCCACGCTTGACACTCAGGGGAAAGGCGAGATGGATATACAATCAGTTACTGGTACCATTGGAATTTTAACTCTTTGCTTGCTGCTGAAGATGGGTACGGAGTGCTTATGGGGGGTGTCCCGAGTGCTGTGATGTCAATTCTTAATTCAACATTCAACAAGGTAACCTTTTTAAAATGCATATTCACAAGCTTTTTTGACAAATGAATAGAAAAAAAAAATTTATAATATTTTTGTATGGACTTTAGTGTGAAAGCTTTATTACTGCATTTTAAAGGGTTTAGCCACAATTTGTGGAGCCGGAGATCCCAAGACAAGAAGTGGTATTGCAATTTATATTTACACTTGCAACACATCAATGCAAAACAAGTAAGTTTTGTTGTGATATTCTGTGCATAAGTGTATTGGTCTAGACAGTTTCATTGATAAATGTGTGTCTCATGTATAAGTTATGTGTCATCTTTGTTTATCATGATCCACATGTATGAGTTATGTCTCATCTTTGTTTATCATGATCCACATGTGGTTTCCAGGACCCCATTGTAGGAAAAACAAGAAGGGACCCATTGTCTCCCCAGGTGAGCATGTTGTAATAGTCAACTAATTGGGGGCTTCCTTCAAAGTTGGATTACATCTGCTGAGAGGCAAGGAACCAAGAGTCTGCATTCAAATAAGCCAAATCTGTGAAATGGATGTGCACGCAACACTCATCTTCTGGAACACGACTAGAGACCAGAGGTGGATGAACACCCAGAACTTTCCACCAGAGTTTACAGCCCTAGAATAAAGGAGACAGGTATTGATTATCTACCTGCTGAGGCTATCAAGGTAGCAGGAGAAGTGGGAGCAATATGGTTAAAGGGAATATTTCAGGTGGCAAGGGAAAATCAAGAAACACCATCAGATTGGCAAACTACTGTCATCATTCAGCTATGGAAAAATAAAGAAAGTAAAAGGGTCTGTACAAATTACAGAGGAATATCACTTCTCAGTCACACTGGGAAAATGTATGCTAAGATCATCGAAAGAAGGCTAAGACTAGTGATGAATTATCAACTTTCAGAAGCACAGATGGGCTTTCGATGAAACGGAAGTTGCACAGATGCCATTTATACATTGAGACAACTATCAGAGAGAGCAATAGAACATGATAAGACATGTTTATTGACATTCATAGACCAAGAAAAAGCCTTTGATAGAGTTGACAGGAATATGTTGTGAGAGTGTACAGGGAAAAAGGAAATCAATGATCATCTCATTAAAAATTGCAAAAGCCTGTACACACGTAGTAAATGCTGAAAAAGGTCGAAGGCAGGATTGTCAAGAACTTTTATAGTGAACTCTGGTGTGTGTCAGGGCTGTGTACTATCACCACTTTTTTTTTTTTAATAACATACATGGATACCATATGTAAGGAAACAAACTTTAATCATGAAGAAGATATTACAGAATTACTATTCACCGACGACCAGCTACTCATAGCAGAAAGTATGGAGGAATATAATATGAAAATAGACACTATAAAGACAGAGACAATGGTGGAAAGGGAGACAATTTAGAGATACAATTAAAAAACAACGCTTTAAGACAAACAGAGGAATTCAAGTATTTGGGAACAATTTTCACACCCGATGGAAAACTGGACAGAGAAATTAGCTAGAGATGTTCCAGAGCCAATCAAGTAATGGGCCAACTAACTTTCCTGTTGACACACAAGCAGATACAGGGAGTACTAAAGTAAATCCTCTCAGAACTATTTTTTTGGTGAACACTATGCTATTAGTTTTCATAATTTGTTTTTGCCTGTTTCCTAATTCCTTGGGTAAATTTAATCTTCTTAGGTGTTTGTACAATTCTGATGGTGATTTTTTGATTGGTGAGTTATCATTTTCCTACTTTATTTCACATTAAAAAAAAAAAATAATATTTAAAAAAACCAACCTTTTTGTATTTAACCAACACAGTTAAATTTATATCAAATGACACATTCTGTACAAGATGATGCAGAACCAGCAAGAATATTTTTTGGCTATTTTACATTCAGTAGTGTGCCATTGCTTCCTGAATGTTTAGAACCCCATACCATTTTTGACATCAAAGCAAACCAGTCTGCTATCATATCACCATGCAGCTGGAATCAAACAGGGTATTTGAGAATTTTGAAGCGTGTTCCTAATGCTAGGCCACAGATGCCAACTCAGTGACATCTGATCAAATATTTAACACAAAGATTTTAGAAAGAATTGCTGTATGCAAATATTTTGTTTCTTTAAAACAAGTTGGAAAAGAATCGAACAAAAACAAAAGTACTGTTATGCCAAACAGTCCAGCCAGCATGGGAAAGGAAGGGTGGGGGGGGGGGGGGGGGGTGACTTGCACCAGTATAATTTTCATCTAACTTGCCTGTTGTGATAATGGACTCCGGTTTCTGCCTTCTAAGATATTCCACAATGAATGTGGATTGTCTTTCTCTGATGCAGATAATGTTTTCTTTGTAAGTTAACAGCTTTCAAGATAATGATTGCTCTTTTTTTTGTTGTTTGTTTTTTGTTATATCTGCCCATTGTGATCTCATCATTCTACTATAAAACCATATCTTTGCAACTTCCACATAGTTGTCTCCCCAATCTGCTAATTTAGCCATGATTCACTTCTGTACATCAAGACTGACTCTTTATAGCTTTAAGAACTAAATTTGAATATGTGATGCTATTGTATATTTATTACAAGAAAAACATGACATTTTTAAAAAAATTTGTTTCAGTGCCTCAGCAAGGAGCTTTATTCATCACAACAGAGATGGGACGGATGAATGTGGAACCAAATGAAATCTGTGTTATTCAGGTATTAAAATATATACCTCCTAACTTATTGTTTTAACAAGTTGTGATATAAAGTATGAAACTAAAAATATCACACATATAAACATTAATAAAATTTGGCCACATGTGAATTAAAAAGGACCAAGCATGTTAGAAACAATAATTCTTAACTAAGCAGTATTTAGGAAGCTAGAGATATAAAGTAAACAATGTCACTTATCTGTAGATTAAATCAGGCTTTTGTTTTCTTGCGGTATGCAGTGGTATGTATTACTATCACCTTTTCTTGAGCATCATTTTTTTCAGCCTACTGTTAACTCTTTGTGGACTAATTACCATTAAAGTGGCATTTGATAGACATTCTAATATGGTTTTGTTTGCTGGGAAACTGAATTTGTGTGAACATGTTTTGAAAAACTAGAATTAGCTAAATGGAGTCCTTCTGTCAAGGAAGTTCACATGGTGTTTTGGATAACTTTCTGATTTTTTTAAAAATTATTTCGATGCGATACCATTTTCACATGATTTTTCTCTACCAAATGATAAGAGAAAAGGTCTAGAACTGTCGTTGATGAATCTCAGCCAGATGGTGACAGTAGTTGTGAAATTTTGACCGTTAATGTCATGTGCCAAATCTATTGCTGATAATGTGGTTCAGATGAAGATTCAACAAAATATTTCAATCGGATCATCTCTGTTTCCATCAGCTGTTGTCCTGATTTCAGTTGTTGTCAGATCAGACATGCCATACAAAAATGGTCACAACATCCAAAGTATTTCAATTAATTGTTTCAAATAAAGACTAGCTGATACATAAGTGAACAAAGAAGGCATGCAAATTCCTAAAAATGGATACCAATGTTGTTGAACAAGTAAAGAGTAAGGTGAGCACATTTTTTTTGTAATTAATCTTCATATGTGTCTAACATCCTTGAATGTTGTGTGATTTAAAAAAATATTTTGTTGTAATATTGACACTTAAATAGTTTAAATTTATTCTGCACTCATTTCTCTTTAATATGATATATGTCCCTATACAGCCAGTATTTCTTCTTAAGGAAAGTTTTAGCTTTGACATGTTGCAGTAAAAAAATTCCTCTTAAAATTAATGCTGTCCAAACCCCAGAAAAAAATGTTGCTATGAAAGAGTTAATAGACACATTTGGTGTGTACCAGCATTTTTCTAAAAAAAACTTGAAGTGAAAAGGGGCATAATTTTTCCTACGGAAAACCCCTGGCATAAAAAAAACACTAAAAGTAAATAAAATTATTTCTTCACTTTTATTGTTTATTATATACTTTTTTTTTTTGCATCTTATTTGCATAATTTCATCTAATGAGTTTGCCTGATAAATAAGTCCTCACCTGAAAATAAGCCAAGCAGGGTTTTTCAGGATGCTCCTAATATGGGCCCTAACCCAATTAAATGCCCTGGTTAGGAACGTCAGCCAGATGGATTGATTCCATTTATTCATTTAAACGCATGAATGATGTATTGAAATGTAAAAGTAAGAATGCATTACTAAAATGAGACAAAGAAATTATAGTAATACCAAGGAGATGATATAGAGAACAGTGATGAACATAGGTTCATTTAGGGGAATCAATACAACAGACATCCTGAGAAATTCCCCCATACATAAATCTGCAGCAGCAACAATAGCAACAGAGAAAGAGAGAGAGAGAGAGAGAGAGAGAGAGAGAGAGAGAGAGACAGACAGACAGACAGACAGACAGAGAGAGAGAGACAGAGAGCAGGAGAGAGAGCGAGAGAGAAGAAAATGCAGTCATTGGTAAAACCATTACTGCAGGATCTGGGGAAGTATATCGACCATGCACTTCATGTTTGTAAAAATCAGCAATAGTTCACATCCATTCTGGTCAAGTCAAAGGCAGGTTGTACAGCTCACATTCCTTATATGGTTTTGAAATAAAACTATTCCTTTTTTATATTGTTTCAGAGAGGTATTCGTTTCAGTGTAGATGTCACAGGTGATACCCGTGGTTACATTTTGGAGGTTTTTAGTGACCATTTTCAACTGCCAACATTGGGACCTATAGGTGAGATAACTGAATGATAACATATGAGAGTGTGTTTAGTCAGCTCAAATTATTGTATATTCTCCCTTTAGGTACTAAATTATTCATGTTAAGTAATTAAACAATGCATTGTTCCTTTTCTTTCACTCCATGATATTTGATGAGCTTACAACCAAGTCAGCATTTTATGGATGATAATGGCAGTATCATGCCAGCTCCTTTTACTTCCTCTAAAATGTTATGCTTAATCAACCTCCTTTCCAGTTGTTATGTTTCTTTTATGTCTATTTATTACCTTTTATTTCCTTGAAATGTGACCTATTTATTTGCAAATCCTCATTTCTAGCACACTGATTTTTAAATTGCGTGCTCACTCCCAATACTTCAGTACCATATTGTTGTGTTTTAGTATTTATGACATGTTATTTTTATCCTTTATAATTTTTCATTTGTGTTTGTAGATGTAAATGTGTACTTCATCCTGTTAAAGTATCTTGTTCAAGGGAAGGGTGAGATGGAAATACAATCAGACAGTTACTGGTGCCATCAGAATTGTTGGCTAAGTTGGTTAAACCAGCTGCACAGGAACTGGTTGACAAACTCCTTGTGGTCCGAGTTCACGCTTAGGGGTAGGCAGAAAATCTACATATTTCCCAGATTCACGGTATCTATCATGGAATCAAGGCTGAAGAGTTGCAATATCCATAGTATCAAGCCAAAGGGTTTACAACTCATGGTTTCTGAATCCCCCCCCCCCCCCCCCCGAAAATTTTTTATTGAAAGTACTAAATATTATCTTGAGTATGATTGCATGTTTTCACTCAGGTGCAAATGGTCTGGCCAATCCTAGAGATTTTCTAACACCTGTGGCTTGGTACGAGGATCGAGATGTTGGTTTCACTGTGATAAGCAAATATCATGGCCATTTGTTTTCTGCAACTCAGGTGCGTAGTTTTCAGTCTTGTACATTAAATTACCCTTTCTAGCTAGAATCCATGGGGGAAAGGGGAGGGGAGGGGAGGAGAGGGGAGGGGAGGGGAGGGGAGGGGGTCACATGAGTTGGGATGACCAAGAAAATTTATTTATTTTAAATATGATCTTTTGATTCAAGTTACTAAAAACTGTTTACTTTTTTTAAATTATTGAAACAAAAAGAGTTGAGAATTGTCTTGGTTAACATTTTATTTTTAACAATAATACAGTGACTGCTAAAGTTGAATAATGATGTGAGGCTATTCTCCGAACTTCGGGCACTAAAGATGGCGGCCGCAAAATATCCTTTCGAGCCACAGTCACGTTTCAATTGCGCACTTCCGGCGACTTAATTTCCGATCTCCAGCCGTTTTCCGGCGACTACCACCACTGCCAGGAGTCCCCCATGCCGCATGAGCAGCGTGGATTGGGGCTAAACTAGATGGCTAGGACCCACGATCAGCAGCTTCCGCACCTTCTGAAGCTTTGCAGTGGTGGTAGTCGCCGGAAAACTGCCGGAGAACCGCAAATTAAGTCACGTGACTGTGGCTCGAAAGGATATTTTGCAGCCGCCATCTTTAGTGCCTGAAGTTCGGAGGATAGCCTGATGTGATAATAAAAAGTAAAGGACCTTTTCCCTTCAGCGTATTGGGTATACCTGTATAGAACTAGACCTATATTTTGTATAGACCAAATGGCACTTATGATGTCCTAATGATTTTTTTTAAAGGCAATTTTGTTTACAGTAAAAGAAATCCAATTTTGGGAAAATTCAACATATCCAGCTCTTCTAAACGGTGTTCAGTCTCAAACTAAAAAAGCTCCCCATGTGGATTCTAGGGCCCCAATCTAGGGGAGAAAAATAACAAACCAACTACCTCGCTAACAAGCTCGTAGTACAAGGCGACTGAGTCGGGGTGTTTTCTTTGAACTCGGAGTACATTTGTCTGAAAAACGGGTAACCTGCACTCTGCATACAAATAAACCAGTTCTGTAAAATGGATAAACATGCAGAACTCAATTTCCTCTTCTTTTTCATGTTCACCAGCTGTATACTCTGGCAGAAAGTTCTAGATGTTCATCCACTTTTGGACTGCAGTCCTGTTCCAGAACCTGAGTGTTGCATGTGTGTCAGTTTCACAGATCTGACTCATTTGTATGCAGACTGCTGGTTCCTTGCCTCTCAGACAGATGCACTCCGACTTCAAAGGAAGCTTCCAATTAGTCGACTCTTACGACATGCTTTTGGGTAGGCTGTGGGTCTATTCTTTTTCCTTTTATAATATGGCCCTAGAACCCACACGGGAAATTCTGAAACAAGAGCAAAGTCCAGACATGGATAAACAACCAGAGCTTACAGCTGATATTTACAGCTGGTGAACAATAAGAAGACAAACTACCAAAGCCAATATTTTGACATAGTTAGGACTACTTAGTTAGTCAACAGATTGTCCTTATTCCACATTGAACCATTCAGTCCATAAGTGCTTTGATCCCCTCTATAGTAAATTCACTTCTATGTTGGTTTCTTATTCTTCTTTGGCTTCCTGCATTTGGCTCTTGTCTGGCTACACCCCTTTTAACATGTTGTTCATGCAGTCTTGTCATTGTTGCATATTCACAGTCATCACTTGGTTCTGGCAAAAGTCTTTCTTCTTGTAGAGCATTCAGAATATCAGCCTGGTCCATGGCTCATCCGCCCTGCACAATAGCTTTACCTGCAAGCTGATCAGCTTGTTCATTTCCCTACATGCCAGCATGCTTTGGTACAAAAATCAAACTAATATGTGTCAGCTTTTACCACATTAGTTGACATATTCATGGCATTGTGGTGCTGGGGTGTCTGTGGATTACCTACCTCCCCGGGCAGCAGCTAGAAATGCCCTGTACAGTTCTAAAGGAAATATGGGTTGTGTTTCTGCCTTTCCCTTTAACACGTAGCTAAGGTGGGGCTCACAGTGTTCTCATTCCCCGCCACCAGATTGCCTGCAGGTTTCGCTGAGCTCTTCATGTCTCTAAGCATGGCCTAAGCATGAGTAGTTGGGGCAACTGGATCGTCACGTCCTGAGTCCCTGTGCCTTCACGATAGTTTTCCGGTATTCAGGGGGTTAGCATACTTGTTTCCATTCCTAAGACTGTTCAGCACACCTCTGGTTCCTTCCCTCCCACAGGGGGCAGTACGGTGTGGTGCACCGGGTTTATTATCGAGGTTTGCTCCTCTAGATCCATTGTGTTTTGCCTGGGGATTCGCACCCCCAGTTACCGGGACTACCTCGGGGAGGCTGTGACTCTTCGCCACGCACAATGGTCTTGAGGTAAGAGAGGTTTTGCTAGGTCAAGAGGCTGACACCACAATGGACGCTCCTTTCGTGAACAGATATTCACTAGACCTAGGGTGAAGTAAGGGGGGAACCCACTACCCACAACACCAACACTTCTTACCCCCTGCCTCTCGAGGCTCAGTTATTAAAGAGACTTGCAGGTACATCATGGGGATCAGACAAGGAAACTCTGAGGGGCTTATACCTAGGATATGTTCGCTCTGTGATAGAGTACAACAACTCACTGCTTACAACCTGTTCCAAAACTAACCTAGAGACTCTTGACAGAGTACAAAATAATGCCCTCCGATTAATCTGCAGAGCTATGCAGTCTACACCAACTGCTGCATGTGAAATCCATACAAATGTGGAACCCCTCGGGTTGCGGAGAGAAAAAGCCACTTTAGAAATTTATGAAAGATGCGTTAGGAAAAATCGTAACCATCCTAATAGACATCTTGTAGAAAACTGGGAACCCAAACAAAGAATAAAGCACAAATCGGTTTTACACTGTGTTAATGAAATTCAGGACAGATACCACCTCCCAGAAAGACGTCAAGGAATTCAGAATGTTGCAAAAAACCTACCACCACATGCTCGCTTTAAAGCTCCAGAAGTCCAAACTAAATTGGTAGGCGAGGAAACCAAACAGTCCGACCCATTCGCTCTTATGAACTCATCACTAGAGACCGTTGATTCTTACCCCCAAGAACGGATACATGTCTATACTGATGGATCAGCATTTAAAGCTACCATTAAAGCAGGTTACGGAATCTACATAGGTTATCCCGATGGATCTGTTGAAGAGATTTTTGATGCATGCGGGGAATTCTGTTCAAACTATGAAGCTGAAATAATTGCACTGGAAACAGCAGTATACCACCTAAAGACTGTAATGGATGTTTACCCCTCAAAGGTCCAAAATATTGTCATCTTCACAGATTCAATGTCTGCCCTTCAAGCTCTGGAGGGCAATGAACTCTGCAGAACTGACATAGCCAAGATAATCCTGGATGCCGATCAGCTTATTACCTCATACAACATCAGAATAGTGATGCAGTGGATTCCAGGTCACTCCGGCACACCAGGTAATGACAGAGCTGACAGATTGGCAAAGAAAGGAGCAACACAAGAACAACCACCTACAGAGACAACCCTCCAGACAGCAAAAACACTGATAAGAGCTATAAACAAAGAGACTTGGTTGAACAGATGGGCCATGGGAGACACTGGAAGAGAGGTTTATAGACATATGTCTGGCCCTGATCCTAATGACAGCATTAACCATCTAACAAGAAGGGACCAGGCCACCATCTTCAAACTTAGAACGCAACATACTCCACTCAATGGACACCTAAACAGAATACAGCCACAACACTCCCCAGAGTGCCAGCTATGTAACTACCCCTACGAAACTGTTGAACACCATCTCTTTGAGTGCCCAAAACTCAGTGAGGCAAGAAGAACGCTACTCCCTCCGAGACCAGACAAGTGGAACACCTTGTACGGAGGAAAAGAACAGCTTGTGAAAACATGCAAATTCCACTACATGGCATTGGGCCAAAGGGCGAAAGCTCATGCGCCGCTGGATCGATAACAACAACAACAACAACCACATTAGTTGGAACTGGCCAATGCTGTAAAGCTGCGATATTGACTTTCGGGGATTTCTTAACGATGTCAAAGCTTAAAATGGGCTCTTTGGGTTGAAAAGGTTAAAAGAGGAAGCAAAAATTTTTCTTCGCACCATTGGTAGTACGTATGGTTTCTGGTTTATCAGATAAATCCAGGTTTTTTTGTTCCAATTCTATGCAGTACCAGCACCTTTTTTATCATTGTTTTCAACACAGCTGTAATAGACACATTGTAGTGAGTACCAGTACCTTCTACAGCCACTTTGTGGTGAGCACAATTCAAAGTTCTGCAAGCTAAGTCATATCTCAGAGTAGCTGCAGACAAGAAGCACCTCCTGCATAATGCCCTTGGTAGAGCTAAAGGTCACAGACTAAAAAGAGGAAGGTCTTGGATGGCGCAAGCTAAACACACAATTAGACATGTTTGTCATTTGTTTCAGACTTGTGTAGGGTTCTAGTCACTTTAGGTCGTGAGTGCAGGGATTGGCCAGCTGGTGCTGCAGAATAGAAGTTCAACAAATGATTCATGACAATTCCCACCCAAGTGATATGATTATCTATTTATACAGATGGCTCTGTGTTGAGGGGCAGACGAAGTGCATGGGGGTTCATAGAAAAAGCGAATGGACGTCGTTTAGTGCAACAAAGCTTGGTTTACTATATCAAAACATCTAGTTTGAGAATGGAGGTGGAGGCAGCTACTGCTGCCTTCCCCCGGCTTGAGAATCAGCTGTGCACACATGTGTTGATTGTAACTGACTCACAGAGCATGTTGAGAAATGAGGAGACAGGCATACTCTGTGCAGAGTTGCAAGCATCATTTCAGAGGTCCCAGGTAGTTGGCCTCCTTTGTATATTTTCTCCAGGTGATGCCAGTGTGTTGGCAGATAGACTGGTCAGTTCTGCACCACTTGGTGGTGAAGTGATGTATGACTAACTAGATGTTACAAGGGGCCTTTGGGAGCCAGTGAATAGTGCAGAGGCACAAATAGATCAATACGATCAGAGAAGAATGGCTTAAGGAGTTACCAGGGGATCTGGCTAATGCTCAACACTCAAGGGAACACAAAATGGATATAAAATCACAGATATTGGTGCTATTGGAATCGGAGCTCTTGGCTTGCTGCTGAAGATGGGGACATAGCGCTTATGGGCGTGTCTTGAGTGCTGTGATGTTGATTCTTAATTCAGCATTTTATGGTGAGCATGGACACTGGATAAGTCTGTTCAGTGGGTGATGTGGTCAGTATCATGCTATCAGCCTTTATTTCTAAGGCCATTACCTGTTATCCATTTTAGGCTGGGACAACCTGGAAGATCTATAAAAATCCACCTCATTGTGGATTTGAACGCAAGACCTTTAGGTCAGCAGGCTAGCATGTAGATACTTTTCTATCACAGCTTCCAGTCTTATACAATACATTCTAAAAAATGTCTTTGAAAATTAAAAAAAATTAAAAATATCTTTCATATGCATTTGTGAATGATTGTTTATGGTGTATATCCTCTTGAGATCAACATCATCATCATCCCATAACACTACACGTCATTGGGCCACCAGTTTCTGTTGACTGTCTGATCGGCTCCCTCCACCTTTGGCGGTCAGTTGCAATGGACTTCATGGTTCCATGCCTGAGGCCTGTCCAGTCAGTCAGGTTCCGCGTAACCAGGTCTTTCTTGGTCTGCCTCTTCTCCACTTTCCCTCTACTGAGCCCTGCAGTATTGTTTTTGAGAGGCCGTTAGATCCTCTTGAGATACTTTCTATATATACTAATTTTAAAGACTTTTAACTTATCCTCTATCCAGTAAGTGAAATGTTTCTTTAGCAAATATTCTGTATTCTCACAGAGTTAATGAATATCATCTTTAATTGTTTTTTTAAACAGGGACATTCAGCCTTTGACGTTGTGGCTTGGCATGGAAACTACGCACCGTACAAATATGACCTCAGTAAATTCATGGTCATTAACTGTGTTGCCTTTGATCATGCTGTAAGTACATTATCAGTAGAATTATATATAGCCACATTTCTCCCAAATTTACGGTATCTATCATGGAATCAAGACCGATTGACGATGGATATTCTCTTGTTCGTGGATACAAGTATTATGTGGTTTAGGGGTGTTTTAACGGAATTATTTCCACACAATAGCCACGGCGGCGGCCGTGTCCTAATTCCGATAATGTAACCGCGTAGGAGCCACGCTCCCATTATAAACATGGGAGTCCACGGGTAAGACCCCAGTCTACTCTAGCAAAACAAGGTGCTGAAGTCGGAGGCAACCAGCCAGGAGGCGCACCACAGCAATCAGGATGCCACGCACAAACGCAACAGGGAATATTTCTATATCTGCAAATAAGTTTGATTTCCACCATGTGACCCACTCACGTACACGTGGTTCGAATTACCGGCCTACGACAAGAAGAAAGAGTCCAGCTTCAAATACTCGAAGCCTCCCCCTAATGCCCCGTAGAACCAGAAAAGCAGAAAATACAGCTAGCCTTAAAATAATGCACTGGAACGCGGAGGGAGTAAATACTAAGAAATTAGAATTAGAAAACGTCTTGAACGAAGACTATGTACATGTATGCTGCCTCCAAGAGACGTATCTCAAACAAGATATGGCCTTTAAGATCAGAGGCTACCAGTGTTTCCGATCTGACCGCAAAGACAGGAGAAAAGGTGGAATTCTTACCCTGGTCAAAAATAACATCCTTGCGGGCCGGATCGAAACATACATGGAAGGTGCTGAGTATCAAACTCTTGAGCTCAAGTTAGAAAATACAGATTTACATCTGACCAACTATTACTGTCCGAGCGACCGTCCTCAGGCACTGGATACAGTACTAATAAATGAAAATATGATCATTTGTGGGGATTTTAATAGCCATTCCCAAAGTTGGGGCTACGATCATATGGACCAGAGAGGAGAGAAACTAGAGGACTGGCAGGATGAGAATAGGTTCATCCTCGTTAATAAGCCAACCGACCCACCAACCTTCTACTCTAGAGCATGGCATACCACCTCGACACCAGACCTAGCCTTTCACTCAGCAGACATGGAACTGAATGTTACCAGAACTGTTGGGAAGCAACTAGGAGGCAGTGACCACCGGCCAGTCTTTCTAACTATCGAAAGCCAGTCTGTAAGAGAGAGCAGCACACTGCCAAGGTGGGATTTTAAGAAGGCAGACTGGAAGTTATATCAGCTTCGCACAAATGTTCTGCTGGAAAATCTGAACACAGATAACAACGTAGACAAAGTAGTCCAAGAGTTGAGCAAACACATACTGCAGGCAGCCCCAGAAGCAGTTCCAAGAGGTGCGCGTAAACAATACAAACCGTACTGGAATTGCGATCTGGAGCAACTGCACAACAATATGGAAACAGAAAGAAAACAAGCTGAGACCAGACCTTGTCAAGAGCAGTTTAACAACTACCAACATTCAAAGGCCAAATTTCAAAGAGCCAAACTGCAGGCTAGACGGAGAAGCTGGCAGGAAAAGACAAAGTCTCTAAACTTCAAAAGAGGCACAAGGAAGCTGTGGAGGTTAATTAAGCAAATTAATGATGAGAATACAGGAAGAAATGGTAATATTGCACTATGCAAAGAGGGAGCCATCCTAACAAGAAAACAGGCAGCTGACCACTTTGCAGATTCCTTTGCAGAAGACAGCAACATTAATGTCAGCCCAGAGAAACAGCGAGAGGTTCAAGAAAACAAACAACATACAAGACAAAAAGATATAATTCCTGAGGCACTGGTGGCAGCATTTACATCCAGCGAGTTAGAATTAGCAATATCAAAGCTGAAAATGGGAAAAATCACCTGGAACTGATGGAATCACCAACGAAATGATCAAGAACCTTGGAACAACTGCCAAAAAAAAGCTGCTACAGATCTTTAATCATTGTTGGACAAGTGGCAAAGTTCCTCAAATATGGAGAGAAGCAATCACAATACCTCTGCTTAAACCAGGAAAGGACAGTTCTGATGCCTCCAGCTATAGACCGATCAGTCTTACCAGCTGCCTCTGTAAAACAATGGAACGTATTGTCAACCTTAGACTCCAATGGTACTTGGAAAGTGAAAACATTTTCACGCCGCAGCAGGCAGGATTTAGACAGTGCTACTCCACAGAAGACCAGACAACTTACCTTTCACAAGAAATTGAGGATGCCTTCCAGGAAAAGAAGCTAGTGCTAACGGCATGGATAGATCTGAAGAAAGCCTTTGACAAGGTCTGGAAAGAAGGTCTACTGAAGAAACTGAGAGACTGCGGGGTGAATGGGAGTATGTACAAATGGGTGAAAGCATACTTGTATAACAGAAGATCCCGAGTACAGATAGATGGACTTAAGAGTAAGAAAGTTTTGCTGCGCCATGGCGTCCCACAAGGAGGTGTCCTGTCCCCCACACTCTTCCTAGTCTATATCAACGACCTGCTTTCTGAACTACCCCATGGAGTTAAAGCTGCAATGTATGCTGATGACTTGGTACTCTGGTGTACAAATGAAAATGCGACAGTGGCCACCAGACTGCTACAAAGAGCCATAGATGCAATGGCTGATTGGGCCGACAAATGGTGTGTCAGCATCAATATAGGCAAATGCATCACCACCCTCTTTACCCTTTCTCCTAAACAAAAATCAGGTGTCATGCACATAAATGGAGTACCCCTGAGAGAGGATAAGGAGCCCACATACCTCGGCGTAACGTTTGATGATAGATTAACATGGAGAAAACACATCAACAAGGCAGCAACCAAAGCCAGAAGGAGGGTAGCCATTCTGAGAAAACTAAGTGGAACCACATGGGGTGCTAGCGGGAAAATACTTAGGAAAGTTTACCAACAAAGTGTTCGACCACATCTTGAATACGGATCAACAGCATGGAGTTCGGCATCAAAAACCACATTGCAAGAATTAGATAAAGTGCAAAATCAAGCACTCAGAGTTACCACAGGCAGTATGAAATCAACACCTATAGCTGTGATGGAGAAAATGGGGATGACCCAAGCACTGAGTGAACGCAGAGACACCAAGATGCTTTTACAAGCAGAAAAGTTTCTTAGTATGCCCAGTCACCCTATGAATGAAAGATTCAAAAATTTAGCTTTGGGACGACTAAAGAGAAGTAGTTTTATCCACCAGGCCAAACGGCTCGGCAGACAAACCACTGATTTACCTGCAACTGATAGATCCTTAAATGCTGTCCCAGAACGGACCCCCTGGAGAGAGGAGTATAAGTTTCCAATACACATCAAGACTGAAGTGAAAGGGGTATTTGACAAGGAAGAACAAAACAGTGTGCAGCGCAAAACAGCCACCCTCAGTCTACTTGATGATGAATACCCGAAGAACCTTTGGGTCCGTGTTTACACAGATGGGTCAGCAGAAAGCGCAGTCAGAAACGGAGGTGCAGGAGTGTACATTGAGTATCCTAATAATACCAGGGATACAGCCAAATTACCAACGGGAAAGCACTGTCACAACTATGATGCAGAAGTTCAAGCCATCAAGATAGCGGTAGAGAAACTACTAAATATAGGGTATTTTTCACAGCCAGTGGTATTCCTGACAGATGCAAAAGCAGTACTTCAGTCACTCCAGTCTGGAAAATTACCAAGCATACAGACACTATTATCCGAACTAGGCAACCGCTGTAAATTAGTAATGCAGTGGATACCTTCCCACTGTGGAGTTCCCGGAAACGAAAAAGCTGATAAACTAGCTAAGGAAGGTGCAACTGAAGAACAACCTGACATACCAGTCTCTTATCAACAGAAGAAGAGAATGATCAAATCAATCAGAATGCCACCGAAACTGGCACAAGATGATTACCATATTATGGACAGATCAGAGCAATTCATTATCCTTCGCCTTAGAACAGGGCACAATCGACTTCGCTCCCACATGTACAACAAATTTAAGATTGGCCGATCAGCCATGTGTACTTGTGGACTGGCACCTGAAACAACAGATCACATCCTTCAAGACTGTCCCAGACTCAACACTTTCAGGCAAAACCTTTGGCCAAAAGAGACACTTGTGGAAGTCAAACTTTATGGGCCGCTTAGTGAATTACAAAAGACAGTGAAATTCATACTAGAGACAGCTTTGCAGATATAGACAATTTATTTCATGCGAACGAAAGAAGAAGAAGAAGGAATCAAGACCGAATGGTTGCGATATCCATAGTACCGAGCCAAATAAATCATGGTTTCTGGATATTGAATTAAAAAAAAGAAATATATATATATATATATATATATATATATATATATATATATATATACTATATATATATATATATATATATATATATATATATATATATATTATATATAGTGATTCGGACAGTGAATTTACACCAACAGCAGGCTGTTCATTCTGATGAGATAAACCTAGGAGGACCATTTCATTTGCAAAGGATGTAATAGTCACCCACATTTGCATCCAAAGGACTGTTTCAGACGGTAACATACTATGGCTAATGCAGCATTGAAATCAGTGCAGCTGCAATCTATATATAACTGTACAAAGTTAATATTTTGTCTGTATAGGTCCAATTTTCTGCCATTTTTTCTTTGAAATTTTTCTTTGAAATTGTGTTCAGCACTCTGTGAGAACCTAGAGCTTCTGAGCGATTAAAGTAACTCAGAAAAAATATAACTTTTGAATTTGTTAGGAAACTAAAACAAACTTTAAAATTATTTTTTTTTTTAATTTTTTAAAAATTATTCTCAAATTTAGATATTCACTGCTCTTATGGCTGCCAAAAAAAAAATGGTAAATGAAGATTTTTTTAAACACTACTACTTCTGCCACTTCTGTAGAGGGAAATTATTTTAGTGTGTTAGCCAAGTTTGATTACTGTGTTTTCTTTATTCTTCTCACAAGCGTTGGGGTTATAACGCTTTGCTCATTTTGTTTTCAGAGACTATTTAGCAATTGGTGAATAATATGGTTAATATCATGCCGGCCACCTTTACTTTACAGGACATTTCCTGGTACCCATTTTGGGTTGGGTCAGCTGGGGAGCCAAGGTCAGTGATTAAAAAAAAAAAACAACGTTACAGTACGGATTCAAATCCACAACTTTTGGTTGGGCATCAAGCATCTAACCACTGCACTATAGTTGCTCGCTTTTATGTTCTTAAAGTATCTAAATAATTAATTTTGTTGTCTGCCAACAGGATCCATCCATATTCACTGTCTTGACATGTCCCTCCCTAAAGCCGGGTGTGGCCACAGCTGATTTTGTCATCTTCCCACCACGCTGGTCTGTACAAGAGCATACATTTAGACCGCCCTACTATCACAGTAAGTTTTTTTTAAAATTATTTTTAAATATGAGATTTAGAGTCACATAAGGGCATCCCTGTGTAGTTTCTGAAGCCACATTGTGGGGAAAACAAAAATAGACCCACTGCCTCTCCTTTAAGCATGTCATAAGAGTCGACTAATTGAGGACATTCTTCGAAGTCAGAGTACATTTGCCTGAGAATCAAGAACCAATGGTCTGCACACAAGTAAGCCAGATGTATGAAACAAATGTGTGTGCAACAATCAGGTCCTGGAACAAGACTAAAGTCCAGAGGTGGGTGAACAACCAGAACTTTCTGCAGGAGTCTACAGCTGTTGAACACACAGAAGAAGACACACGGGAGATTTCCTCATCATGTGAGGTGAGGGAGGGGGTGGATGAGGGGGTTGAGAATTGACCCACTCCCTAACAAGCATGTCTTAAGAGTCAACTAATTAAGAGTTTGCTTTGTAGTCAGAGTTCTGCCTGAGAGTGTGGAACCGACAGTGTGATTACAAAAAAGATCTGTAAAATGGATGTGCATGCAAAACTCAATTTCTGGACAAGACTAACGTCCAGAAGTGGACAAACAGCCAAAACTTTCTGCATAGTTTACAGCCAGTGAGCGTGACGAACTAGAATACATAAAAACACTTATACAAATCTCAAAGTTTTTTTTTTAAAAATAATAATGCCTGTTGACTATAATCCTTTCATTTCCTTCACTGACACAAAGGAGTCAAGAACTGGAGGTAGGAGCATATAAAAACAAAATAGCTGCCTTTACTTCTATAAAAACTTCCTGGTATCAATATTAGGATCGGTTAACCTGGGATAATAGGTTAATTAATAACCCTGAATGGGATTTGAACACAACCAACTACCACACCAGTATACACCATTCCATAAACCTTGACCACCTTAGTTTAAGACACACATAAAATCCCCTTCACCAAGTCATGAAGAGTGGCCATTCAGTAATTGTTTTGAATTTTAAAAAATAACTATTTATGTCGTATTTCTCAATTTCAGGAAATTGTATGAGTGAATTCATGGGACTTATCTATGGAAACTACGAGGCAAAGGTAATTAAACAAATTTTTTACATTGATTTTTTTACATTTAATATTTGGTTCCTAACACTATGATATCAGTGCCAAATGTGGAACTTACATCCTCCAATGAACGTAAAATTGTGAAAACATATATGAAATGCCTTAAAAGAGCTGCAGGAGTTTCAAGGAAAGACAGAATACGAAATCAGGAAATCAGACGAATGCTAGGAATAAAGCCAGTCTTACAGGTCATCAAAGAACAAAAAATGAAATGGTTTGGACAGTTAATAAGAATGCCCTAGTACTGTCTGCCACAGCGAGCGACACTGAAACGTTACAACGGGTATAGAGTGAGCGGAAGACTCAGAAAAGATGAAGTGATGGCATTAAGAACAGCCATACAGAAATGAGCAACAGTCTTCATAGTGCTCTTGACAGAGCTCATCGACAAATATTACATCTTCCCCCGACACTTTGGAAGAGAAGAAGAAGAAGAAGAAATATTTGGTTCTTGGTTTTCAGCTGTAAGGACATTATAATAACATAAACAAACACAGAAGTGATCAGTTTTGAAAATATCTTGAACAGCTGGGATAGGGGGGGGGGGAGGTGGGGGGGGGGGAGGGGGGTTGTTTGAACATTAAATGTGGGATAGAAAGTACAGTGACCATGCCACTGTCTTTTAACCTTTCAGTATTATTGTTAAAGATGTCAAGAGTGTTAAGCACATGACATCATGGTCTACAGTTTAAAGATGGCTACTTCACCTGTGACATGCACTAAAGAGAAGCAGCATTCTGCTTTTTTAATCAGGGAAGTGGTATTTTGAACAGAAAAGAAAAGCTAAGTCACAATGACAATTTTTTTACCATCAAAAAGAGACAAGTCAAAATTTTTGACCATATATAAGGGAGAATTTAACATTCTGAAACATAAATTTTCAATTAGAGATGAAGGAAAATGACAGAATATTTTTGACAGCCTTTCATTATGGCATTTCTTCTTCTTCTTATGTTCGCTTTCAGATTTACACCGACAGACAGATTCTTGTGATAAACTTGACTGTTTTTATAAGTTCCTTTTTAGTCCCATACAACTTTGTGTACAGTGGTGACTCACTGGGCCAGTATTCCTTTCTTAATGGGATGAACAAGGGACAGTCTTGCAGGACATGTTCTGTAGTCTGCACACATAGCCCACAAGGACACACAGGTGAACTACTTAGACGAAGCCTGTGCATATGCTGGTTAAGTTTATGTCCTGTCCTGAGACATAGGATAATGACCCGCTTAATGGGCTGAACAAGGGACAGTCTTGCAGGACATGTTCTGTAGTCTGCACACATAGCCCACAAGGGCACAAAAGGGAACTACTTAGACGAAGCCTGTGCATATGCTGGTTAAGTTTGTTATGTCCTGTCCTGAGAGATAGGATAATGACCCGTCCATGCCGGTCAAGTAAGTGGTAGTCATCTCTGGCCAGACTCTGTTCACTTCTAATAGCCTGGATGGTCCTTTTCTTCTCATAGTGTGTTACTGCATTCTCTTCCTGGTCACAGTCTGTCCTTTTCTTAGCAAGTTTATCTGCGGTTTCGTTTCCTGGTATACCACAGTGGGATGGCACCCACTGGAGTACAGTAAGTACACTTTTGGGCAGCCACCTTGCCAAGTTCAGATCTCAAATGAGGAAGTTTGCCACTCTTGAGGGCTTGGAGCACCGAGAGCGCATCTCTTAATATGACCACTTGGTAGCAGTCAGAACTGGTGTTGTGTAAGGTTTCAGCAGCCTGCTCTAGTGATTATGGCATGACAAATATTAGTACAGTAAACAGAAACAGCATGATGTTGACCAATTCATCCTTCAAATATCGATCGGTCTAGTGCCCATATGTGCCACGTAAAGAACTATAGCTATATTACTTTGCGTTTTTCCCCTACTCCAAGTCATACTACATATATCTGTGAACATCCAGAAAATGAATTCATCAAAAGCTGAAGATTGACTATAAGTCAAATATGTCTCTTCTATGGCTTTTCTAAAATAATTACATTGACCTCCAGGTCAACCCAGCCTTGAGTGGGTACCGGGTGCAGTCCCGGAAAGTAAGGGTGTCTGGCGTGATGCTGTCCACATCACCCATCTTGTGCTGATGATTGGTCTATGAAAATATAGCCCTATGTGCCCTATACCCCTAAAGGCATGAAAAAAGGACATTTATTTTTTTACTTACTTTGGAGCTGGACTTTTTTCAGAGACGACCTTGGCTCTCAGCTCGACCCATCCTTCAATGGGATCCGGTGAAAGACTTGAGAAGTATAGCTGGCCTGCATGTTGCTGTCCTGCATGATGCTGACAACATATGCTCATCACACCTGAAGGTCTGGTAAAGGGTGCTTTACTTTACCTTTGATATTCTTTCTTTAAAATCTTTCTTACAGGAAGAAGGATTCCAACCTGGTGGAGCCAGCTTGCATAGTATTATGACACCACATGGTCCAGATTATGAATGCTTTGAGAAGGCTTCCAATGCCGAACTAAAACCAATGAAAATTGCTGAAGGAACTATGGTGGGTCTTTAAATATTGTATGATAATTAGGTCACTGAGTATTATTATATCACATATGTGTTGATAGTTATAGGTATTGTTCTTAACCCACTGACTACCATGATTGCACGTTATGCCATCCACCAATATTTACACCTGCCTATCACAATCGCACCCCCATGACCAATTCAAAACAAATCAACATAGAACTGGTACTATTAGTCATCGGACGTTGGGGTTCATACTGAGGGGAGGATCTGAGCACCTATGGACATGTCCGGAGTGCAATGGGGATAACCCAACTAACTAACTAACTAACTAACTAACAATTTGGTTAATTTCTTACGTCCTACTTATGATGTAATTTTTTGTTATTTGAAGCCCTACTCTGGCTTTTGCCAGGGGCCGCAATATAGCCTGGCCATAAATATGGCCTAAAGGCTAAACACGGTTTCTGGGACCTCTCCACGGTGATCCTCACCGTCATCGGGTGTTTATCACTCCTGTGATGTCCTGGTGGGGTAGAAAGTCAGTCAGTCAGGCAATCCTCATTGTTTTAAATATCACTAGTCATCCCCTTGCGGGATACAAGGAAGAAGCAATATCAGTTTAACCGTTTAGAACAACATAACAAAATGGAGCTGAAGGAAACCATATTCAAACAAACCATATTCAATAAAGATCGCAACTATAGGCATCAGCTACATAGCTGAAAATGTCTGAACGTGATCAAATTATCCTTTTTTACAAGACAAGAAGCCTCGCGGGATGCAGTTTTTCGTTATTTTGAAGCCCCACCCTGGCTCTGACCCATAAATATGGTTGAATGACTGAAGGCGGTTTCCGGGACCTCTCCACTGGTGATCCTCATCCACATGGTGGCACTTTGTGTCATCGGGTGTTTATCGCTGGTGGGATGTCCTAGTGGGGTAAAATGTACTACTACTACTACAATCCTCGATGTTTACTGGAGTGCGTTTTCCGCTACGACTGGTTTTGGAAAAGATCCTTTTGGTGTCTTTTTTAGTTAAACAGTTCAGTCATTCAGCCATTCAGTACTCAGCAAACAGCCAATGAATTGTAGAATTTTATTTCCCTGTTAGGCAGAGCTTTCATCCAAGATTATTTCAAAACAACGACAAGTTTTAGTTTTATTGGTGTCAGAAAATTTGTCAGTTGCTGGTTTCTACCAATGTCCAGCCATATGTTGATGATGACGATATACAACAAGATTACATAATTGTTTATTCTTTGAATTATTTCTTCATTCAATTGGGTGCAAAACTGCAAAATATGATGGGTTTATGTTAAACAGTTTTGAAGCTATAGAATTTTATTTTAGACAATATTGCAATAAATGTTTTTTTTTGGGGGGGTTGCATTTTTCACACCAATCTACAGCCACATGATGATGATGTCAAACACGGTTACTCATTTCTTGTCCTATAAATGTGTTCTCCGATCAATTTGGTGCAAAAAAATACAAAATGTTATATGTTTATGTTAAATTGTTGAACCGTGGCATTTTAGAACACATTAAAACACATGACATCTGGGCAAGTGCAAGGGTTAATAGGCATGTTAGTCAGAGGGTTAAAGTCAATACTATGTGGTGTCCGCAATCATGTCTGGTAGTCTTCTTTTGCTCTGTGTACTGTTTATTTCTGATACAGATGTATTTGTGGTGCCATAAAAACAAAATAGTTTAGATGTTTTACTGTCAGTTTTTTATTTGGAAAAAAATACAATATTCTTTAATTTCAGGCCTTCATGTTTGAATCTTCGCTAAGTATGGCAGTAACAGATTGGGCAAATACGACTAAAGTTGATGCCAACTACTTCCAGTGCTGGCAGCCCCTGAAGAAGCATTTCACTCCCAGATCTGGCGCATCAGGTCAGTTTCTCTTCCAAGTTTTTCATGTTTGGTAAAGTCTGCGTCTTTGTTTTTTAAAACTCTTTCAGTCCAAGGGGGTCAATGCCTAATGTTCCATGGAGGCATTAATATAACAGTAAAGTAAGTGATTTGATTGATTGGTGCCTTTACGTTCTTTCCAGATAAAAGTGTTATATTGCGCTTTGATGAGGCATGAGACTCACAGCCCATGGCGATGGTGATGACTAGCAAGAAAGTTATGGCATGTGATTTCAGGACCGTTATTGTCAACATTTTGTGTGTAGTGTGTTTGAGCTCTCATGCTTTCTGCAGTAATGCCTTCCTTCATTCTCATTCCCTTCCTGATGTGTCCCCTCCATGCAACAGGGTCCATGGCATTTGGCTCCGAGTCCACCTCAATACCTGTATCATTCATGTCCCACTTGCACACATCTTTATATCGTAATATATGTCGGCCTCGACATCTTCTACCCATCTTTATTTCACCATAGGGGATGTCCTTAGGGATTATGCCCTTCTCCATTCTCCAGGTGTGACCCAACCACCTGAGCCTTCGTAGATTGAGAATAAGTAGTAAATAAAGGTCTCTTTACATACCAGTAGTACTTCAGGCATATGAGGCTAGACACATATTTTTATAGACCAACCAGCCCTTGATGGGTGATGTGGCCAGTATCACACCAGCCTCTGATGTATAATGTGGTCAGTATCACACCAGCCTCTGATGAATGATGTGGTCAGTATCACACCAGCCTCTGATGTATGATGTGTCAGTATCACACCAGCCTCTGATGTGTGATGTGTCAGTATCACACCAGCCTCTGATGTATGATGTGTCACTATCACACCAGCCTCTGATGTATGATGTGTCAGTATCACACCAGCCTCTGATGTATGATGTGGTCAGTATCACACCCTTCCCTGATGGGTAATGTGGTCAGTATCACACCAGCCCCTGATGGATGATGTGGTCACTATCACACCAGCCCCTAATGTATGATGTGGTCAGTATCACACCAGCCCCTAATGTATGATGTGGTCAGTATCACATCAGCCCCCAATGGGTGATGTGGTCAGTATCACACCAGCCCCTAATGTATTATGTGGTCACTATCACACCAGCCTTTGATGTATGATGTGGTCAGTATCACAACAGCCTTTGATGTATGATGTGGTCAGTATCACACAAGCCCCTGATGTATGATGTGGTCAGTGTCACACCAGCCCCTGATGTATGATGTGGTCACTATCACACCAGCCCCTGATGTATGATGTGGTCAGTATCACACTAGAACCTAATGGATGATGTGGTCAGTATCACACCAGCACCCAGTGGGTGATGTGGTCAGTATCACACCAGCCACCAATGTGTGATGTGTTCAGTATCACACTAGCCACCAATGTGTGATGTGGTCAGTATTACACCAGCCACCAATGTGTGATGTAGTCAGTATTACACCAGCCACCAATGTGTGATGTGTTCAGTATCACACCAGCCACCAATGTGTGATGTGGTCAGTATTACACCAGCCACCAATGTGTGGTGTAGTCAGTATCACACCCACCACCAATGTGTGATGTGTTCAGTATCACACCAGCCACCAATGTGTGATGTGGTCAGTATTACACCAGCCACCAATGTGTGATGTAGTCAGTATTACACCAGCCACCAATGTGTGATATGGTCAGTATTACACCAGCCCCTGATGTGTGATATGGTCAGTATTACACCAGCTCCCAATGTGTGATGTGGTCAGTATCACACCAGCACCCAGTGGGTGATGTGGTCAGTATTACACCAGCCACCAATGTGTGATATGGTCAGTATTACTCCAGCCACCAATGTGTGATATGGTCAGTATTACACCAGCCCCTGATGGGTGATGTGGTCAGTATCACCCCAGCCCCCAGTAGGTGATGTGGTCAGTATTACACCAGCCACCAATGTGTGATGTGGTCAGTATTACACCAGCCCCTGATGGGTGATGTGGTCAGTATTACACCTGCCACCAATGGGTGATGTGGTCAGTATTACACCTGCCACCAATGTGTGATGTGGTCAGTATTACACCAGCCACCAATGTGTGATGTGGTCAGTATTACACCAGCCCCTGATGTGTGATGTAGTCAGTATCACACCAGCACCTGATGTGTGATGTAGTCAGTATCACACCAGGTCCCGATGTGTGATATGGTCAGCATAACACCAGCCCATGATGGGTGATGTGGTCAGTATCAAACCAGCCACCTTTTACTTCCAGGACTTCACCTGGTACCAAATTTAAGGCTTGGTGGACTTTGAGCTGAAGTCATATATGAAAGAAATCTGGTCATGCAGATTAAAACCCAAAAACTTCAGATAGAATCAATTCCTTGGCCCTATTGTGGAGGGGGGGGGGGGACAAGAATAGGCCCCCTGCCTGCCCAAAAGCATGTCATAAGAGTTGACTAATCGGTACCTTTCTTTAAAGTCAGAGTACATCTGCCTGAGGGGCAGAGAACCAACAGTCTGCTTGCAAATGAGTCAGACCTGTGAAATGGGTGTACACACAAAACTCAGGTTCTGGAACAGGACTGGATTCCAGAAGTGGATGAACAACCAGAACTTTCCACTGGAGTTTGCAGCCGCTGAACGCGAAGAAGAAGAAATAGAATCAGTAGTAAAGCTACGTAACTAAAGTCACTAACAATAACTAACATCCCTGTGTGGGTTCCGGGGCCCCAGTGTAGGTAAAACAAGAATAGACCTACTGCCTTCCTGACAAGCATGTCATAAGAGTTGACTAACTGGGGGTTTTCTTCAAAGTAAGAGTCCATCTGTCTTGAGGCAAGGAACCAACAGTCTGCACATAAATAAGTCTGATTTGTAAAACGGATGTGCATGCAACACTCAGATTCTGGACCCAGTCTAAATTCCTGAGGGGGAGGAACAACCAGAATTTTCTGCTGCAGTTTACAGCCGATGAACGCTAAGAAGAAGAATAAATAACAATCAAATGGTTATCTCTGATACACCATTTTAGTGTGATAGTCACTCCAGCAGTTGCTGTCTTGTCTGCTACAGAAGTAGGTCAGGTCTGAAGTCTTGCATTTTTTAAATGGGTCCTTTTTTTAGACAATACTTGGGTATGCTTTTGCAGATCTTTTAAACTTTTCATACAGCACATGTTTGCCAGAAATCTCATCGAGTGTTTCTGGACAAAGGTTTCCAACTTTGTTCGGTCAGCAAGAGAGATGCTGAAATATCATGAGAAACTAATTCAGAGTTGTGCAAAAAGGACAAAGGGAAACAATTCTAAATAATCATAAAGCATATTAGACAAAAGAAAATGGGTAATTACAGACACATGCAAATTTATACATACAACCTGCAATAAAGGCACTATCATTATTAAGAAGTTATGAGGTTGAATTTTACTAGTATGTCTTCTGATTTTTACCACTTCTTTGAAATGCAGGTAAATACATGTTAATTTATCTTAGTCTTTACCACATGCCGTAATTTATATAAAGTAAGATTCCTTTTTGTTAATGTAAGCACATCAATGCAACAAAATGCAAAGGCATTAAACAGGCATCTGAATTTAAATATAAAGTTGCTCGAAAAGTCGTCCCTCATGTGGGATACAATTTTTCGTTATTTGAAATAAGATGTCT
This sequence comes from Candidula unifasciata, assembly GCA_905116865.2. NCBI lineage: Eukaryota > Metazoa > Mollusca > Gastropoda > Stylommatophora > Geomitridae > Candidula > Candidula unifasciata. Next base: position 173,744 of record CAJHNH020000904.1, read on the forward strand.
GAGAAGGGTTGCAGGAGTAACTATGAGATAAAACCAGGAATGAATGAACAAATGAACGAATCAAGAACTGGCATCATTGCACTCGGGACATTCCCATACGGGCTCCATCCCCTTCTTCAGTAACCAACAAAGAGTAGACATGCTAATAGTACAAACTGCAACCTGACTAAAAGTCCGCCTTTGTTTCCCCTTCAGTGTTAAATATCTTCCAGAACCTCTTCTCAACCCCCCTCCCCTTTTTTTTCCCCGTTGAATTAGTCTTCAGACGGGCCTGCGTGCCCAATTTTTAACCCTTTGAAAATAAAGTTTGTTTGTTTGTTCGTTCGTTCGTTCTTTCGTTCAGTGTATGCATTACTTATATGTTCTTTTGAACTGTCCCTTTGATCCCATAGAGCCTCAACCACATCTGTTTTAATTTGTAGTAGCTCTGCCCAGAGCCAATCTATCAACCTAGTCGTTACCTCACACATCTGAATGTTCTGGACAGAAAATGAATGATATGCTGTTGATTTGGGTCTTATCAAGTGACGCAAGCCACTCTGCATGCAGGACACCAGTTTCAACAGTTGGCTGATGGATGTAATGTCCTAAGTCCCTTTTCCAGCAAAAAATGAGGGCACTGCTGGGGTGACCATTTATTCACCCTCGCATAGCTGCACGTCAATATGGATTTAAGTAAAACTTAACGCAAGAGCTACGGAGAGCATGCACAGGGCTTGATACGTTCTTCAATAGCCACAACAATAAATCATTTCATCAAGATTTGTGCACACAGAAAGACGTGGTCATGAATTTGCATTTGCCCTGGCAAAATGTTTCACCACTTCAACATAATTTTCATTAATGACTACGATTTACTTCTGATATCAATACAAGATTGTGAGCCCTGTATGACACATAATGGCCCAGCACGATGATGATTGTGTGGCATATTTGTAATATGGTGCTACACCTAACTTCTCTGACCAAATGACACTTGTGATGTGGTCAGTATCAGGCTGGCTGCTGTACATCCGAGAAATCTTTCTGATATTCACTTTATGAAATGGGGTTGATATCATAGCCTCATGATCATGAGAAGATTTTCATCTGAAAAGCAGATTCCTTCTTTTTCCTGTTCTTCACTTCCGATTTTACCACTTCAGGGGTTGAGGAAGTTATGAGTTATAAGGTCTAGCTTCTTGCTTTTGTGGCCACCTAAACCATAGACGTATCCTGCTGTTGTAGAGTTTCTCTGATGTTACCTTTCCATCTTGTTCTTGGTCTGTCTTGTTCTCTACATCTTTCTCTTCTTTCGCTATATGCCTTCCGATCCACACATGTGCATCTAGCCACTTGACCATGGCGGCTCCCAATTTATATTGCATTCCACAGTATAATTTTATGGTTCAGTTAGTGGCAATTTTCATAATGTTCAACAAGCAATTTTTTTTAAATGTTGAATTATAAACATTATTTAATACTATAAAATTGCTATTTATTACTATTGATACTACTGATTATTACTGCTGTTCACTCATTAATTATTCCTGATTTTTATTCCTTTTCCAAAGTCTGTCACCATGATCTCTTCATAACCTGTGCAGTCAATCACGTCTTAGTATTCAGGTCCCCCCATTAAATTTGATATTGCTATTTCTATCGCCATTTTGTTACTATTAACTACAATTAATAATGTTAACAGACTGTTTGTGTTGGCACTTCTTACAGCTGCCTTATGCAGTTATAACCCTGAGGGTTGAAAGCATATTTATTAAAATTTACTGCTACTACTTTCAATGCATTAAATGTGTGTGTTTGCTGTTGGCCTTGCCTATGACGATGGAAAACTTGTTGCACATAAATAGCCCCAGAGAGCTGTGTGGCAGGGTCAAGTAATTTATTGCTAGGACTAAAATCCATACTGAATGCCCATGGCATCTCTGAATTAGTTTTCCCTAAAGATAAAATCGAGTAGAATAATCAGTGTTTGCACACTAAAGAAACAATATATCCACCATGCTAATGACACAATGATTGCCTAGTTATTCACAATCAGTGTCTAATTTTTCATAGTCAGTGCCTAGTTATTCACAATCAGTGTCTAATTTTTCATAGTCAGTGTCTAGTTATTCACAATCAGTGTCTAATTTTTCATAGTACAGTTTCTATCATAATCACAGCCCAAATCAAAGCGAAATTTGAAATTATACAAATTACATTTTGGTCATATAAATAATTACATGATATATAAATTTAATATAACAAACATACACTCTAAGAATTCAATTAACACTACATATCCCAGTTATAACCCTGAGTGCTGAACAGGATAAAACATTTGATTTAAGCAGTTTTTGTAGTGCAAAGGATACCTTATTTTCAGATTGTGTTCTAGATTGTTTTGGCAAAACTAATTAGGATTACTGCTTTTAACATTTCTATTCCTCGGTAATACAAAAGAATGTCACAAAATGTCACATTTGAGAATTTGTTTTGTATTTTGTGATATTTGTTTATATTTTATAATACATTTTATGTGTTACAGATGGTGTCAAGAGACGAAAGAAATAAACAACCAGACAAGGATTTCATTCAGATTTGTAGAAGAAAACCAGAATTTGTATGTTTTTGTTGCTCTTTGATGATTGTTTTCAAACAATGTTTCTTTGCATTCAGCAATTTTATGTGTAATAAAGGTCTGGGGATTATTAATCAGTGTCTATAATAATATCAGATTTGTTCAAGTATGCCTGTTATCATTCCTTTATTTGTTCTTTAAAAAAATTAATATCTGTGTATATAAATTTATCCAAACACAATAAAAAATTATATATCTTCCAGCGTGCTGCCATAGAGTTTGGAACATTCAATATTATGATATTCTTTACTGTTACTACTTTTTTTGGGGCTAACTGATCATACTGTCAGTTGTTTGATGATGTGGTCACATAATATCTGTTGCTTTTATTTTCATACATTTAACTCTTTGAGTCCCAAGGAACGCATGATACGTTCATAGGTTACTGCCTAGAAGCCCAATGAACGCATAATGCGCCAATTTTACGTCTCTCTTGACTACCCCTTGGGCCTGTGATGCTAAACCCTCTGGGACTTATAGAGTTAAGAGACTGCTTCAAATTTTTTATGTAGCATGTTTGGAAATTAATTGTTCTCAAATATACTGTTTAAAAATTCACTGCTCTAAAAGTTTTTACTTCACGCAAGTAATTACTAAAACAAACATATTAAATATTTTACTTTTTACTGGTGTGATCTGTAAAGTGAAAACAATGTTATGGTCTGCAGTAGTCAGTTTGAAGTGTGAAGATTCACTACTATGGCCTTTCAAGTCAAATTATGCATTTTGTGTATGCCAGTTAATTGTTATTTTCTCTGTAAACTGAAAATATGTATCTTCAAGCTGTTTTATATTTTCCTCTCACTGTCTAGAGGTTCCCTAACCCTTCTGTCCTGAGCGGTTTGAATTTAGTCAGTTCCAATTGTTGTGGCACAGTTGTGATACAACTGACAAAGGCTGATATGTGGCCATTTCTGCAGTGACCAGTTCTTGAAAAGCATAAATGCCATTGGTTCTATATGCACCTGTGTAGATTTAAGACACTAGAATGTCAATATAATAGCTAATTACAGCATTTAGAGGGGTTGCTGTGTGACCTCAATAGCTTTTTTAAAAGCCAGGTTGACTCAGAATTTTCCATTAAGTCTCAGTGATATAGATCATAGGGTTATGGAATGAGTCACAAGATGTGTACCCATTTTAGACCCCTGAGACTACCTTCTATTTAATGCTCTACCAAGGACCCAGACACCAAAAACACACATCTAGGGATATTAGGCCATTAACTTTTTCAGACCCATGAAGTTTTACAGACTTGGCTTACATTTATTTCCCTTTACAAAAATGGCAGGGGGTGTAGTGTAAAAAATAAAGGCAACAGAGAATGTAATATATTTCTAATACCTATAAATTTTTTTTTTTTTTTAAGAGAATGAATGTACATTTTGAATCTGTTTGTTTAATACAGTTATAGTTAGTAGAAAAGAAGAAATCAGCAGCAAGTTTACAATGACAACATTTTACAAGAAAATTCTTGACTTACCATAGTTTTGCAGCCTCAAGAGCAGTGAATATTCATATTAGAGAATAATTCAAAGTTTGTTCAATTTTCTAACAAATTCCAAAGTTATGCTAAGTTGCTGGGTTAGTTTATCACTCAGAGACTCCTAAGGTCTCACACAGTGTTAAAGTAAATCCCTAACGGCTGACCACTCAGCTGCCGCTGGTGAAAATGGTGAGTGGCCTGTTGCCACAGTTTAGGTGGTGCCTTACATGACTAAAATTAATTGTGTGCACAGCTGCTGATCTGTTTGTAACTGCTGCTTCCATTGATGATGAACTGTATTTCTAATGTTGGACTGTTTGTGTCGGCACTTCTGATGGCTGCTGTATACTTTTAATGTGTGCATAGGCTAGTGGATATGCAGAGACTGCAGTCAGTGTCAATTTTTCCACAAGCGACAATGATGGACATTCTGTGTTTTGTGTGTGTGTGGCACAGGAATGGAGCAACTAAAAGGATTAACCCATTTGCTACGAAGCTCAAACTAGGATTACCATGAGTACCAAAGTCTTTGTTTCAGCCAGACACTCTAAGCGTGTTGAGTTGAGTTGAGTCATGAAATGGCATCCAAGCACTCTGGGCATTCCCATACTTGCTACGTCCTCATCTTCAGTAGCCAGTGCAGAGTTCCAATACTGATGATACTGGTCATAATCTGGTTACATGTCCGTCTTGCCTTTCCTCTGAGTATAGTGAGCTGGCCAGACTGGTTACACTCAGGTGCCTCATTCTCTTCAGGCCATAATATTCTTGTTTCTCTACTGATTCCATTGCTTCTTCCCAAAGGATCTTGACCACATCTGCCTTGTCATGTATCAATTCATCACCCAGTGGTGCAGATCCAGCCAATCTGTATGCCTGTTCATTACCCTCTACGCTGGCATGGCCTGAAGACAAGATCTAAAGTATGCTCACTACCCGTGACCTTTTCAGTGAAGCTTGCCACTGCTTGAAGCATCCCTGTCTCCACCTTTCTCAGCATGCCTTCAGAGTCTGTTACTCTAAGGGTGTTTATAATGTTGAAGTGATCAGCTGGTTATTGATCTGACACAGCAGCAGGGGCACCTTGCATGTCTGCCTATATTACCTGATCATCCTGATACGAGAATGAATGTAAACTTGTCAATTTTTGACCTTTCTCGTTTAAAGTTGTGCAAAATAAATACTCGGGTATCCTAATAACAGCAGATGGAAGATGTATTCAAGAATTTAAGTGATGTATTAAAGAAGTTTCAAATGTTTGTATCAAAGAAGTTAAATGATGTATTCAAGAAGTTAAATGTAGAATAGCTCCAACAAAAGAAACTTTTCCTTGAATATAGAATATTCTGTGCAAAATGTTTGTGTCAATGAAAATTGTTGGTCGTTGTGATGCTGACCATATTGCCCACCAAGTGCTGATTGGTCTATAAAAATAGGTCTAGCCCAATATGCCTGAAGGTTTTGAAAAGGGTCCTTTACTTAAGATAGAGTTCTTAAGAGCCAGTCCTGATGTACAGATGGACAGGCAGAGCACTGGTCTTCAGTGTACCCCGACCCCCTCCTCAAACGTATTGGTGTTACCTTTTCTTTGAAGTAAACAAGGCAGGCTAAGCAAGGGATCATGATGCAAGAGCAACAGATGGTCTCTAAAATACTGCCCAGGTTTTGTGCAAAGGAGAGGAGGAACTTCCCATGCCTTCCCACAGCACAATGTAACACTGTCATGTGGAAAGATGGGAAGGTGTTTCAACAATTGTGGCAAATCAGTCAGTTAGTGAAAAATTAAGTGGAAGTGGTGATGATGTGATTTTATAGAAGAGTGGTGAGAATACCATGAACAGATTTTTAAAAAAGCATAATGAAGAAATGTCATGAAATAAATTAACTCACAATAAGAACTAAGGCACATGAGTTGAGTTGAGTCAAGAATTGACATCACAGCACTCTGGGCATTTCCATGTCTGCTCCATCCTGATCTTCAGCAGCCAGCACAGAGTTCCAATACTGATGGTACCTGTCACAATCTGGTTATGTGTCCATCTTGCCTTTCCTCAGAGTGTAGTGAGTTGGCCAGACCCTCTGGTTACACCCAGGTGCCTCAGTCTCTCAAGGCCATAATCATATTGTTTCTCTACTGATTCCGTTGCTTGTTCCCAAAGGGCCTTGACCACATCTGCCTTGTCATGTATCAGTTCACCACCTAGTGGTGCAGATGCAGCCAATCTGTCAGCCTGTTCATTACCCACTGTGCCAGCAGGGCCTAGAGAAAAGATCCAAAGTATGCTCACTATCCGTGACCTTCCCAGTGAAGCTTGCCACATAATGGGCACATTATGAGAATTAGACAACTGGACTGCATTGTGATAGCATAAAAGTTGAAGAGGAAAGAAAGGCAGAGGAAGATAAAAAAATAGAGGATGTTGGACAGTTAGACATCTTGGTATTGATAAACATCTATATCAGAAATAGTTAACAGTATATGTGGTGTAAGGCTTAGACGCATGATTAGCAACAGCAGTAGTAATTTAATTAATGATATCTGGAGTGTCATGGGCTAAGTTATAAGCGCATGACTTTTTGTATGTGTCAGAAATGATTAACAGCATATGTGACATAAGGCTGATCAAAGACATGTTCACCAGCAGTAGTAGTTATTTAATCAGTGACATCCGGTTGACCCAAAATGAGTTATAATTGGAATATTTTAAGTTTTTTTTTTTTTTGAATATTAGATATTTAGGCTTGTCAATTACTTTTGGGTATTCAGTATTGCATACACTATGTATTGATTGTAAAAGATTGTAGGAATATAGATTGGTAAGTTTTAATATATTTTAATTATATTTATTTTTTTTAAATTGGCATATCATACTGTATAATCTATTTTTTGAAATATTAAAAATGTGGGATTGTTTAAAATAATCTGGGATACTGTTGTTGTCTTACAAATTATTAACACCTCATTTGCAAACCTTTGTTTTTGTGATCTTCCATGTGGTTCTTAAGAGGTGTTTATCCCCAGCATGTTTTCTATTGCATAGATTTATTGCAGTAGGTCATATATTCATCAATTTCACCTGGCATGAACTACCAGAAATACTGGTTTGGCCGTGCAATTCAAGTAACGCCATCATATTACATTATAATTTGGGGGGTGGGGGGGGGGGTGGTGGGGGGAGGGGGATTGAGAACTGACATCACAGGACCGGGACACCCCCATAAGCGCTCTGTCCCCATCTTCAGCAGCAAACGAAGAGTTCTAATTCCGATGGTACCGTAACTGTCTGATTTTATAGCCATCTAGACCCTTCCTTTGAGTGTTGAGCGTCAGCCAGATCTCCTGGTAACTCCTCGCAGCGCCATTCACCTCAGACTGTAATGATCTTTTTGCACTTCCGCACTGTTTCCTTGCTCCCAGAGGGCATTCAAACGTCTAGCTTGTCATACATCAATTCACACCAAGTGATGCAGAACCGACCATATATCTGCCTGTTCCTTTTCCAACACTCTGGCATGACCTGGAGAGAATATCCAAAAGATGCTAACTACCCAGGACCTCTGAAGTGATACTTGCCACTCTACAAGAAGCATGCTGTCTCCACCTTTCTCAACATGCTCTGTGAGTCAGTTACAATCACGGCATGTGTGTACAGCTGATTCTCAAGCCAGCGGAAGGCAGCAGTGACTGCTCTTAAAAAAAGTATATTAGCCTACCATTAAAATAAATATGAAGGATCTATCTTTGTCTTTCTTTAAATACCTACATCCCTCATATGGGTTCTAAGGCTTCTTTGGGGGGGGGGGGGGGGGAACAACAAATAGACTCACTGCCCCTTATCAGTTGTGTCATAAAAAGCAAACTCATCAGGGTTTCACTGATGTGTAGACTGAAAGGCACAGATATCACAGCCTAGCTGTAAACTATATGTATCACAAGACAATTTGCCAACCACACTTTTAAAGACGAATGCAAAAGAAGAAGAAGTGCCTACCAGTCTTGATTTAGTTAATTGATGTCAGCTCATGGGACTATATAATTTTACAATAAGTACATCTTCTAGAAAACCAAAATATATTTGTTTTGTTCCTTAAACTAATTTAAAGAAATTAATGATTTTGTATTTTCCTCTACTTGTAGAACTCAGTTTATGAAAATTTATATTCTCCTTCTTTTTAAAGATAATAAAATAATGATCTCATTCATTTCTTTGAAATTATAACAAATATTACATGTCTTTTTTTTTGTACTTGTTTGTCAATCATTGCTGCTGAAACATATATTAAATCAAGAGTTTAGATTGAGAAATGTGTACATCAGGATTAAGTCCAGAGTTTAGATTGAGAAACATGTACACCAGGGTTAAGTCAAGAGTTTAAAATAAGAAATATGTACCACTTCTTCTTCTTTTCACTTCGTCATTTACTGCTTCGGGTGTCGAGGGAGATATAAGGGTCTACTTTTTGCTCTTCTAGCTGCCTTGACCATAGACACATCATGCTGTTGTAAGGTGTATCTGGTTATTTTTCCATCTTGTTCTTGGTCTACCTCATGCTTTACGTTGGTCTCCTCTTTTGGTATATGCCTTGTATGGCACGGCGTCACTAAGCATTCTCTTTAAATGGGAAAATCGTTTGATTCGCTCTCTTAGTGTGTAGTTTAAAATTGGTTTTGTATTTACTTTTTCTCCTAAGACCACATTCCTGATTGTATCTCTTCTGGTTACTCCTGCTGTCCTTCTCAGACATCTCATTTCCTTGGTTACTAATTTTCTTTGAGATGCCTATAAATACATCTTTGTTTAATTATCCTTATGTTACTATTTTCTGGTTTGTTGTGAATGACCATGTCTGGCATAGGGTGGGAATGAATATACTTTATATGAGATATTTCTTTACGCTGATCAAGATTGTCTTATGCTGTAAGAGGGAGGCTAGCTGTCCCAATATTTGGTTAGCTTTACTACTACATCAGATATTAATTTCTTCCTCCAATTTATCTTCCCTAGTAAATCTTGTTCCTAAAAGTAAACTCAGATTCCTGTTTAATGCCTTTGCCTTATACTGCTGCCTTATACTGCTATATTAAGGTTTTGCTTCTTTCTTCCTATTGACTTTCATGTCTTTTCAGTATTCTAATGTTATGTGTTTTTACATTCTTCATTTATATATTTTAGATGCTGTTGCAATTTCATGGCCGTTTCTAGTGTCAAGGCCTGGTCATCAGCACTGAGTAATTGGTTTGATGTTACCAATATTTGTTCTCCTGGGCTTGCCACATTTGTATATACTGTTGATGATAAACAGCAGCAGTGATAAGACACATTCCTTTCCAACTCCAGAAGTTACTGTGAAGGGTTTACTTGATTTATACTAACTATGCTTCTTCGATCCCTGTATAAACCTTTGCACAATCAGATGAGGTGTTCGCTTACTCTAAATCGAGCCATTACTTTTGATCATTCTTGTCTATTGTCAGTAAAATACCTTCTCCTAGTCTATAAATGCCCCAAATTAGTTCTTATATTCAATGTTCTTTCCTATTAAGAAATATTTACACTATGATTAAATCAAGAGTTTACATTGAAAATCATATTTATTTTTCTTCTTTTGACATCTCACTATTACCAGGTGGAAGTCCTGTGTTGTGTTTTTCTGTATTTGTCTTGCACTTCTCGGGTGGCTCGAGTAATGGATTTGTAAATCTTTTTGCAGGTTTCAGCTACACCATTTATCCACATCTTTCTTGGTCTTCCCCTTACCTTCCTCCTAGATACTCTGCTGTAAAAAAAAACATCATATGCAGTTTGTTATGGCTGCATTCTCATTTAGATGGTGTAACCATTTTTTTTTTTCATCTGGTAATATAATTCAGACATGGTTTAATTCCAACTTTTTATACTAACCCAGTCGTATCCTTGTGAGATGCAATTTTTCATTATTTTGAAGCCCTACTCTGGCTCTTGCCAGGGGCTGCAATATAGCCCAGCTATAAATATAGTCTAATGGCTAAACGCGGTTTCCTAGACCTTCTCCGCGGGTGATCCTCATCTGCATGGTGGCACTTTGTGTCATCGGGTGTTTATCGCTTGTGTGATGTCCTAGTGGGGTAAAATGTACTACTACTACTACTACAGTCCAACTTTCTCTCTAATACTGTTATTTAAAACCCTACTTGTTACTAAACAAGAGACAGTGCATTTTCACAGGTTTTTTTTTTGGGGGGGGGGGGGGGGGGGGGGGGGGGGGTTTCTACCCTCTTCATTATCCATAGAATAAAGTAGGTACAAAGATGCTATTAAATCATTTGCTATTTTACTTGAAGGGAGACATTTGGGTGTCTAAGCAGTGGGTATAGCTGGCATGTGGCAGCATTTGCCTTCTGTACTCTGGCTTCACTCTCATTCATTCTTTCTTGTGTTTCAGTGGTCTATTATACCACTCCTTGCTTGCTAGACCCATCTCACCACAGGGCCAGAAAAACACCAGGGTGGTGCCTGTCTCCTCCCATGGTGAACCATTGCCCCACTAGCCTAAAACCTCATGGGTTCAATTTTCTGGCATGCACCACGAAGAGGCGGGATTGACCTTGCTGCTCTAGGAGTCATTGTTACTTAATTTCCCTTTTCACCTCTCCCAAGAAAAAGCTAACCAACCTCACAGCTGTTAGCTGTAGTGCCAAGTGCTTGAGCACACCCGTACACACATCATACTTAGTTAGTTAGTTAGTTGGGTTATCATCATTGCACTCCGGACATGTCCATAGGTGCTCAGATAGACATACAATAGTGTAAATCAAGCATAAACTCAGCTATACATTTCACAGACAAAGTAAGTAAAAGGCGTATCGGGCATATGGGAAGAGCGCCCATATTTTTACAGACCATCAGCACTCGGTGGGTAATGTGGTCAGCATTACTCCGGACAGACAAAGTAATCACTGATAAAACAGCTATTTGTGCTGAAAAACATGTACACTAGGATTCTTCTTCTGTGTTCACCCTTTAAAGGGGTGGGTGGCACATTGTGTTGTGTTTACAGCTAGACTGTGATATCTGCACTTTTTGACTCAACACCTATCTGATTAGGCAAGCTTCTATTTAGTCATCTTTTATGACATTCTTGTTAGGGGGCCCCCAGAATCCACAAGGGGAACATGATGAAATCAAGAGTTTAGACTTAGGAAATACAGACTGTGGTTAACTCTGGTTTTAGACTGAAAACAGAATGTACACTAGTTAAAGTTCGTGTTCAGATTGAGAACAACTTAGTGTGTTCAAATCAGCAGCACAAACTAAGAAATTCCTACTGTGGCTTCTAGGTAAACAGAATTACCCACTACACCACACCCAACTCTCTCCCAACTTTCTTCTTCTTCTGCCTGTCTAACCCCAAATGGAGCACAGGCCCTCAGCCAACTCACGCCAAGTAATTCTATCCTTTGCTATCACATGCAGCTCTCCCCATGTCCTCCACATCTTTTTTACTTTACTCTCTAGCTTCCTTCTCCATGTGTTTTGTGGTCTTCCTTTATTTCTATGCCCCTGTGGGTTCCAGTGCAGAGAAATTCTATTTATAATGTTCTCAGGTTTTTCTCAGTCTTTCCTGTCCAATGCAACACCTTTTCTTCACCTATTGGTAGCTCTCTCCCAAAGCTCTACATAAGTTATTCTATCACACCATTTAGTTCCCTCAATTCTGTACAGGGACCAGTTAATGAATGTTTGTAATGTATTTGTAATTGCCTTAGCTGTTCTCCATGTTTCTGCTCCATACAACAGTCCCCCCCCCCCTTTGCAAAAAAAAAGTATCTCCCTTTAACCCCCCCTCCCCCCAACAAGTATATCACAAAAGATGACTAATTATATGTTTGCTGAAATTTGACGTGTGGGCCAAAAGACACCGATATCACAGTTTAGTTGTCGTCTGCAAGAGAACGTGCTGATTGCCCTTTTGTTTTTAAAATGGGAAACATAGAAGAAACAGACTTAAAAATCATTTACAATGTGTAAATTGAGTGTTTTAGACTGAGTAAGTTTACACTGTGTAAGTTGAGTGTTTTAGAAAGTTTACACTGTTTAAATTGAGTGTCTTAGACTGAGTAAGTTTACACTGTGGTCAAATCAAGTGTTAAGTCTAAGAAAAGGATTCATTTTAGTTGTGTGGTTTTTTTCTGGCTTGATAGAATTTGCGTTACCAAGTGTCCTCAAAGTGAGAAATGAGGACACTGTACTTAAACTGTTTTCAAGCTAAGAAACAAGTACACAAATCACTAGCACAAGAGTACACACAAAATGCACGCACACACACCCACACACACCCACACACACCCACACACACCCACACACACCCACACACACCCACACACACCCACACACACCCACACACACACCCACACACACCCACACACACCCACACAATCCACAAAAGTAACTTGCCACATTTTGAATTACAAATTATTAAACTGAAGTAAAAACACTTAATGTCTCAAAACTAAATCACCATTTATGACAATATGTGAATATTCACAAACAATATAATCACAATCCTAACCAAAATTCCAGTTAGCACATAAATTAAAAATGCAGCCTTAAAAATATCGGAGTATTTTTTATAATTTTTTTTTAAAACCGTAGGTAAATCTGAACAATAGTATCTTATAGTAAACCATATTAAAATGTTCAATCCTTATGGCCCGTGTCTTTACTGTGTGGGAATTTGGGGCAGTGGCTAGAGGCTTGCCTCTCAGGCCATTTAGTTTAAAACCCTATCCAGATAGTAAAGGACCTTTTTCCACACCTGTATGGAATACAGTGCTAGACCTGTATTTGTAAGGGATGTCACTTCGGCAATCTTTACTTCAAAAACTTTACCTCTTCTTCTTCAGCATTCCGAGCCCTTGAGGTTCATTGCTGTAGATACCACCTGCCTCCATTTATCTCTCTGGTTGGCGGGCCTGCGTGCCCAATTTATAACCCTTTGAAAATAAAGTTTGTTCGTTCATTTGTTTGTTCATTCTCTTTCCAGTTGGTAACACCAAGTGTTTGCAGGTCTGTCTGGATATTATCTCTCCATCGTCTTCTTGGTCTCCCTCGTGGTCTATGACCATTCAAGACTTTACCTAGTATCCATATTAGGCTGAGGTGACATGGGAGCCAAGGTCATTGTTGGGGGGAAAAAATCACACACACACATTATCAAACTCAATATGGATTTCAACCTATGACCTTTGGACCCGTAACAACACCTTGGCAAGGCACCCTCCCCAAAAGACAGATTTACCTCCCTGATCTTCCAACCATGGAAGTGAGAACAGTGATCTGTCAAGTACATGCCTATCTTTGCATCATTGCCAATACACACCATCCACTGCACAATGAGATAGACAGGAAGAAAGGAAGCAGAATAAAAAGAGAAAAATCCTGGCTGGCTCAGGCTGAGGACATTATTCAACAAGTTTGTTCAACTGAGGACATAGAACCTCGTGAGGAATAGGTTTGAGTGCCAGCAAAGTGGTGTACATCCTTTTCAGTCTGAATAAAGAATGGAGACAACAAGCTCCGTTGGTAGTTGAGACAGAAGTTTATACCTTAATTCTTGAAAATTCTCTCAGTGGAGGTGGAGTTATCTACTCTGATGGATCCGTCATTGGACACATACAAAGTTCATGGTTCTGTCTCAAGGGAAAACTGTAAAAGATGATAGCTTTTGCCTCGACTACAATTAGTCTGTATTTGGAGGTCATGGCGGTAGCCCAGCTACCTAACTAACTAACTAACTAACTAACTAACTAACTAACTAACTAACTAACTAACTAATAACTAACTAACTAACTAACTAACTAACTAACTAACTAACTAACTAACTAACTAACTAACTAACTAACTAACTAACTAACTAACTAACTAACTAACTAACTAACTAACTAACTAACTAACTAACTAACTAACTAACTAACTAGCTACTAACTAACTAACTAACTAACTAACTAACTAACTAACTAACTAACTAACTCTAACTAACTAACTAACTAACTAACTAACTAACTAACTAACTAACTAACTAGAGAACTATCTGACTAACTATCATCATAAGGCTATCTCCACAGATCTTGAATTTTGGTGTTCTGGATCAATTCCACTGATGATATTCCTCCATGCCCCTGTCTCAAGCCATCCACCATAATTTCTCTTGGTCTGCCTCTGCCTCTGCTACAAGTGATCTTTCCAGTCATCACAATATTTTCTGCTCCTTCCCTACTCTCAGTCACCATCTAAATCATCATGTGCCTTGCCTGCTGGCATAGGCGTCATTGCATCTCCACAGATCTTGAATTTGGTTGGTTTTCCACTTGTGCAATTGGATCAATTCCACTGATGATATTGCACCTGGTCTCAGTGTTTCAGTAATGAAAACTACATCTGAAATTGTCCCAATGTCTTAAGTCCATCCAGTGCTCATGAAATTTAATCTTGGTCTGCCTCAGTGTCATCTGCAACATTAGAATGATCTTTCCAGTCATGCACAATACCTGTTTTTCCAGTGCTCATTGTTTTGCTCATTACATCTTGACATCAGGGTCATGTCAGTGTTTCAGTGCTAAAAAACCAGACCTACAACTTGACAAATAGTCATGAGCTAAAAATGACAGATAAGACTTGTTTTCTTGCAAGTCAAAGAAATAAGATAAGAGTTTCTACAGGGAGGGGTGCTGGTTTTCAATGCTAAAAATGACAGATAAGACTTGTTTCTACAACTTGACATCTGGGTCATGTCAGTGTTTTAATGCTGAAAATGACAGATAAGACCTGTTTCTACATCTTGACATCAGGGTCATGTCAGTGTTTCAGTGCTGAATATGATAAATGAAACATAACCATTTCAATATCAGTTTCAATTTCTCATTGCTGAAAATGATAGATGAAACATAACCATTTCAATTTCAGTTTCAATTTCTCAGTGCTGAAAATGATAAATGCAGCATGGTCACTGCTTGATCTAAATTCATGTCAGCTTTCCGGTACTGAGGAGCGGTCGGCTGATCAGTTAAGAAAACTGAGCTTTTATGCTGAAGACCCATGTTCAAATCCTCAATAAAGTCATCTAATTTTTTCTATTGGCAACAAAAATAAAATTCAGATCTGCACAGTATGTGGTGACTGCAATAACCATGCAGCCCTACCCCCCCCCTCCCCCGTCTACACTGCAAAAAATGGCAAATACCGCCGTTTTTGGGAGATTCAGTGCTGAGCGGAGGCCGCCCGAGCAGTTAAGATTGTTGGACTCTAGGGCAGATTCAGTGCTGAGTAGAGGCCGCCCAAGCAATTAAGATTGTTGGACTCTAGGGGAGATTCAGTGCTGAGTAGAGGCCGCCCGAGCAGTTAAGATTGTTGGACTCTAGGGAGATTCAGTGCTGAGTAGTAGGCCGGGCCCGAGCAGTTAAGATTGTTGGACTCTAGGGCAGATTCAGTGCTGAGTAGAGGCCGCCCAAGCAATTAAGATTGTTGGACTCTAGGGGAGATTCAGTGCTGAGTAGAGGCCGCCCGAGCAGTTAAGATTGTTGGACTCTAGGGGAGATTCAGTGCTGAGTAGAGGCCGCCCGAGCAGTTAAGATTGTTGGACTCTAGGGGAGATTCAGTGCTGAGTAGAGGCCGCCCGAGCAGTTAAGATTGTTGGACTCTAGGGGAGATTCAGACTTGAACACACTCTAAGATGACTTTTTTTTTTCTGATGGGGGCAAAAACAAATTTCAACCTGCACAGTTTGTGGCAACGGCACTAGCCATGCAACCTTAAGGTCTCAGGCTCAAGACCTTCCTGTCCTGTATTGCCCTAACCAGTGCTAAATACAGACAGTAAAGACAGCTTCAATGCTGAGACTGAACAATGAGACATAACCACTACTCAGCTTCAGTTTTCAGTCAGTGTCTCAGTCCTGAAAATAATGGCTGAGACTCATAAGAACTTTTTCATATGGATCAATTCTGAAAAATGACAGATGAGACATAACCCCACTCAGTCTCAGTTTTCACTCTGTTTCTCAGTGCTGAAAATTACAGCTGAGACTCATAACAACTACATTATTCTCTTTTTCGTATGGCTCAGTTCTGAAAAATGATAGATGAGACATAACCCTACTCAGTCTCAGTTTCACAACAGTAACTCAGACAAGATTATCTGGGCTGTGCGAGGGGTTATGCCAGGTCACTGTACGTCCAGACCTTGCTGGGATGTAACTGGGTGGTTGGTAGTCTATGGGTGGCGGAGGTGGTAGACAATCACTCGTAGTTGTTGCCTCCTGAAGGGATGGTCGCCGGTAGTAAGAGTAGACTGGCTTTGTCTGTGTGTTATTACTGTCTAGTTTCACAGACAGAGAATTTGCATTTGCAGCAGTGGCATCATTTGTTGTTGCAGATAATTTGGGAACCGAGTTGGTTTTTGCTAAGTCATTTTTCTGCTTCTGCAGAGTCTGTCTCAGAGTTCTTCTTTTCTGAAAGATCCACAAAAAACAAAAAACAAAATTAATGGCTATAACTTGAGGTACTATTTTTATATTAATATTTTGTTTTTCTACTTTTGGCCTAAAATAGTAATGATAAAAATTAAATGTTTATGTGCTATGCCAGGTGTAATGAGGAAAGATCAAATTAGGAATGATGATATCAGGAGGAGAGTTGGCTCAGAAACAAAACTGAACTTTATAGGCAGACAACAAATCAAATGATTTGGCAGTGTAACCAGAATGACATTAGACAGGGCAGCAGCAGGAGCAGCAGCAACAGCAGCAGCAGCAGTAGCAGCATAAAAAGTAGATATATAATCATGAGTTTGAAAATTATGTGCATTCAAAGTGAAATGCCTGGAAAAAATTAATGAACATCAAACAGGATGGGTTCAAGAAAGGTACAGAAATGTCTGGACAAATACCATTATCAACAGTTATAATACAAAGAAGATGGCACATTACTGGGCAAAGCTGAGAAGACACAAGCAGAGAATCACAAAACAGACATTGAAATGGGAAACAACAGGGTGAGGAACTAACGATGTTTAAAAGAAACCCTAAAACAAATCTTTCTGAGAAAAGCCAAAGGTGCTAGACTTAATTCCATCCATGATACAGCAAGGATTACACAGAACAGAACGTCATGGAGGACTGGACTGTGAACCATATGTGCCATAAAATGGCACAGAAGGAGGATGATGATCGTGGTAATCATGACTATATCAAAAAATCCTTTACAGTTAAAAATATTTAAGTAAAAATCAGTGTCAGGGTTGGCTAACTCTTCTGTGAAAAGTGAAAAGTGAAAATTATGTGTTATAAATGATATATATAGTCTATTGTTTATTTCAGATAAAAGGTAACTAAAGTAAAGGACAATTTCCATGTATTGTTTGCTTCAGATTCTTCTTCTTTCTTCTGCCTTTCTAACCCACAATGAAGCATAGGCCCTCAGCTAACTCGTCGTTCTATCCTTCGCGATCACATGCAACTCTCCCCATTCCTCCCCATCTCTTTAACTTTGCTCTCTTGCTCCCTTCTCCATGTGTGTTTTGGTCTTCCTTTCTTTTCTATGCCCTTATGGGTTCCAGTGCAAAGATATTCTAGTTATATTATTCTCAGCTTTTCTCAGTGCGTGTCCTATCCAAGGCCAGCGTCTTTTCTTTACCTCTTGGTCAACTGGAACTTGCTTGGTTCTAGTGATTTTATCCTACTATTTAATTCCCCTTATTCTGCACAGGCACCAGTTTATGAATGCTTATAGTTTATTATCAATCGCCTTAGTTGTTCTCCATTTTTTCGCTCCATACAAAAGTATGGTAACTAAAGAAAAAGACTCTGTATTGTTTGTTTCAGATAAAGTAAAAGACACGTTCCATGCCTCTGGAGCATTGAGCATATGATGTTAGACTCATATTTTGTATTGACCAGATGGTACATGATGGGTGATATGGTCAACATCATGCTAGCTGCATTTACTTCCCAGAACTTTACCTGATACCCATTTTAGACTGGGTCATTCTTGGAGCCAAGTTCCTTTTTCAATATAAATAAGACCCAATGCTAACGTGAACTCAAGACCTCCACGTTTGTGTAGTCGCTTCATCACTGTGGCTCCCCTTCTTTCAGATAATTTACTTTAATACTTTTGTAAATTATACTTTTGCTGCTTCATTTTATACAAATCATAGTATTCAAAACCTATATGTCCTACTGCACCCTTTTTTAATAAAAAAAAATAAATAAAAAAGATTCAGCAGTTCTCCGCCCCCCCTTTTTTCCGTTTTGTTTTTTTTCTGTTGTCTTCTTCTGTCATCACACTGTTTTCGGATTACAACCCTGTGTCATGGTTTGCTGTCTTTGTCTTGCACTTCTCTACTAGCTTGAGTCATGGATTTGTTCATATTTTTTGCTAGATTCAGAAACCCTGTTTATCCTTTTATTCCTTGCTGTCTGCTCTGCTGTAGAGGGTCTCATATGCAGTTTGAAATGGCATTCTCTTCATTCTTCTGTCCTTGGTACGAATACTTTTCTAGGCCCGTCGTATGGCGGTGGGGGCAAGAAAAATCTGACCTGGTTGGTGCCCTTCTCCTCCCAGACAGGCTAGTGCCCTGTTAGCCTGAAACCTCATGGTTTCAGTGTTCCAGCATGCACCACGAGGAGGTGGGGGTGATCTGGATGCTCAATGGGTTGTTGGCAGGCTACTTAATTTCCCCCCAATCCCTGGATATCTACCTTCTGTAATTGAACAAACAGAAAGATGCAGTCAAAAATACAAAACATCAAGAAATCACTACAAGTTTAACTCGATTACACAACATAAGTTACAGTAATAAACAGTTTTCTTAAAATTTTTTTTACCTCTTTTTTAAAAATTATTCTACTGATTACTTATTTTTATTAAATTTTGCTCTCCATTGCAGTTGCACCCAAGACTACTACTAACCCCTGGATTATTTCAGTCGCACCCAAAACTACTACTAACAATATACGTGTTACTTGTTGTCCGTATTGACATCCTAGCAGGTCAGAGTGACCCATTTGTGCTCTGTCCTCCGATGAAGCAGCCATTACAGTGTCTCCGCGCTCAATGTACCCAGTAGGAGTTGACTGCAATGTTTTCTTTCTTAGCCTTCATGACCAGTTTCATTTTCTTTGACTCTGGTGTGTCCCAGTGTGTTCAGCCATGATAGTTTCTTAAGGCAAGACTTGTGGATGCTGTCAAACCAGTGTAGATGTAGTTTGCTAGGTTGGATCTTCTTAAGCATGCTCTTTGAGTTTGTCACTTTATCAATGTGTGCGTTCCTTTCTGTTCCATCAGCCATGCAAGTGTCCCTTGACAGCTGTTATCACCATCATTGTGCAAAAAATAGTTCAAGTGAATGCCTTAATTTGTTTCTTTTACTGTCTTTCTAGTCACCTGCATTGTGTATGCACACCAGACTACACCCAGGCAATTATTGAACCATCTATATAGATGATTACATCACCTGGATCAACTGGTTGGTGTGCTTGTGTGTGGGGGCCCTTATTTAAGCATCAGCTACCACCAACAACAGTATGTTATTGATCCCTGGATCATTGCAATGCCTCCAGGTGGCGGTATTGCCCACTTTGATAAATTTTGATATAGTTTAAAAAAAAATAAACTTGTACTTAGACAACTGGAACATTCCATGTTTATTGCCACAAGTATACCTAATATAACACTTGTACTAAGAAAAGCATGTTTTTAATAAACTTTTTAATAAACTTGTACTTAGACAACTGGAACATTCCATGTTTATTGCCACAAGTATACCTACAGCTTTTTAATAAACTTGTACTTAGACAATTGGAACATTCCATGTTTATTGCCACAAGTATACCTACAGCTTTTTAATAAACTTGTACTTAGACAAATTGGAACATTCCATGTTTATTGTCACAAGTACACCTACAGCTTTTTAATAAATGACCTAGATATTAGTGTCAATTAACATTAAAGTGGAGAGGATTGGCTTCAGTGCAGTGGGTTTTATCCCATATAGCTCAGGCTCCACAGAATGGCAAGCTTCCTGTCAAGAGCAGTGCATACAGCATGAACTCCATAGCCCCAGCAGCGTTCCTTGGGGATCTCTGAAATAATTGCATTGTCAACTTGATGACAAAGGGCATGGAATGAACCAGTGACCCTCAGAACACAAGGCAAATAGCTTAGCTACTTTGCCAAGGAAAACCATCTCTTTCCCAGCATATATAAAAAAACTGCTTAACTGCAGGGTAGGAGTTGTAGCAAAGAAGTGGCAAGCCCACTTGCTGATGGTCCTGTGTTTATGTATTACAATACCAACTGTTACTTAATTAGTTGCCTATCTTTTGCAGTTCCAACCCCATCATTTGTTGCCTGTTTTGGTTTTTGTTAGTAATTTTAACTCAGTTTTTGTTATTCATTTTAAGTCAGTTTTTGTTAGTAATTTTAAATCTTTGAGTCCCAAGGAACGCATCATACGTTCATAGATCCTACCTAGAGGCCCAATAAATGCAAGATGCACCGATTTTACATCTCTTTTGACTACCCCTTGGGCCTCTGATGCTAAACTCCCTGGGACTCAAAGAGTTAAGTCAGTTTTTGTTAGTAATTTTCAGTCAGTAATTTGCCATTGCTTGCTGAATGGTTGGCCCTTGATACCCCTGTCAAAATCAACGCAAGACAATCATCTGCAGCCAAATCACCCACAACTGGAACTGAACCAGGTACCTCAAATCACGAAGTGTGTTCGCAACACCCTAAGTCACAGATACAGACTGAGGCAGATTTTTCAAACTGATCATGTCAACCTGCCTAACAATGGGTACCTGGAAGTGTTATGGGAAGTAATGGCTGCTGGCATGATACTGACCACATCGCTCACGAAGCGCTAATAATTCTATGAAAATATGCAGCTAACATCATATGCCCAGTCGTCAAGATATGGAAACAGTTTTCTTGCTTACTTTCTTTCACTTACTGCTAATTTGAGTACACGTAGGTTTGCCTCCACATAATCCCCCCCCCCCCCCCCCCCCCCCCCCCCCCCCCCCTATTAACCCCCTCACTCTAAAACCCCCCCCCCCCCCCCCCCCCCCCCAGTAACCCCCACCCCCCCCTCCCCCCCCAACCGCGCATCATAATTTTTTTTTTTTTTTTTACAAAGGTCACTTATGAATATTTTAATTTGTCATGTGTATATTTATTTAAATATTATAATTTATTTCCCAGAACATACAGAGATATTCAAAGAGAGTAATTAATAAACATGAGCAGAGTGAAGATTTAATTAGAACACATTCTCCCAGGCCTTAAAAACACATGTTTCGACTGACTTATACTGTGTTTTCATGACCTCTATCATAGAGGCTATGGGAAAATGTATCATCAATATGGCTTTAAATAAGCTATTTGGTTACCTGAGAACCCACCTAAATGCTCCTTTTTTTTATTATTCATATCCTGACCTCCTAAATGCTGTGCTGGCATGAACACAGCCAATCAACGATGTGTCTCATAAACATATCACCTAGAAAAGTCATTAAAGTGACTTTAATAGGAAACTGGACCCAACCTGAAATGTCAGTTTTTCAGCTTCATGGGGTGACAGAGTTAACTCTTTCAGTCCCAAGCAACGCATCATTTGTTCATAGGTTCCTACCTAGAAGCCCAATGAACGCAAGATGTGCCGATTTTACATCTTTCTTTATTATCCCTTGGGCCTCTGATGCTAATGTCCTTGTGAGTAAAAGATTATATATATATATATACACACACACACACACACACACACACATATATATATATATATAAATCCATACCTCTTAGCTAATGCAAATAAACTCTTACTTTACATAAAACAGAAAAAGAGCTAAGTTGCATTCTCTGGCTTACTTTGCTTAAAACACACAAGAGTTACAAAAGTACCTCAATAATCCCACGCCATCTGTCAGCAGCGTTACGAGCCAGTTCCAGTTCCTTCTCCTTGAGTCCACGATGACGTTTGTATGCTATTTCCACAAAAATTAGCAGCACCCCTGCAACAATGCCTCCAGCAACCATCATGAATACACCTGTCAGTAGGATGCCAAAATATCTGTTGCTCCAGAAATGCCAAGTCATGAGGTTGTCTTGCTAGAAACACCTAGTCAAAAAGTTGTCTTGCAAGAAACGCCAAGTCATGAAGTTGTCTTGCAAGAAACATCAAGTCATGAAGTTGTCTTGCAAGAAACATCAAGTCATGAAGATGTCTTGCAAGAAACACCAAGTCAAGAAGTTGTCTTGCAAGAAACACCAAGTCTTGAAGATGTCTTGCAAAAAATGCCAAGTCATGAAGTTGTCTTGCAAGAAACAACAAGTAATGAAGATGTCTTGCAAGAAAATGACTCACAAAAGGAAATGATTGCCAACATCAGAGACAGTCTATATTCTTTGGTCATGTGATGAGAAGGAGAAAACTGGAGTACATTGTGATGGTGGGAAAGTTGGAGGGAAAGAGAGGCAGAGGAAGACAGAGAGAGAAAATGATGGGCAGTTTGACATCAGGGCATGGAGGATCATCTGTATCAGAGTGGATTGAAAGTACATGAGACAGAAGGTTGTGGACAGACATGGCTACCAATGCCACACGAGCTGGACTTTAAGAAGAAGAATAAATATCAACAGTCACTAGATAATCACAGGAAATACTGTTCACTGTATATCCTGCATTGTCAGGTGATGGATCTAGGTAAAAGCTAAATAAGATCTAGCTTCTACATATTTTAAACGTATAAAATATTTTATATATATATTTTATTATAAGTAACTTAGAACCTTTTAGAGGTTTATCATCATCATAAATTTCCCCTTCTGTATGAGACGTTATGGGGAGCAACAGTTTGCAATTCCTTGCTTGATAGACAGCAATGGCTATTGCCATTTCATGTCAATGTAGAAGCTGTTTAATGTCATCAATCCATTTCTTCTAGGGGGGCCTCTAGCTTTCACTTCAGATCTTCTAAGTGTAGCGCCTGCATTGGTAACTATTCTGGCTGCATTCTTACTAAATGACTAAACCATTTGATCTTCTGTTGCTCACTGAATGTGCTGCATGGTCTTGTTCCTACAGTCTGTCTGATAATATCATTTCTAACTTTGTCTCAGATGTTTAAGTTGGTGGCTTTTCTCGATCATCTCATTTCATTTATGTTAATTTTATGTACAGCTTTATATAATTTCTGTGATTTTATGAACATATTCATTTTTTATTTTGATAAAAATTAAACGTCAATATATTTCTGTTTTTCGTATATTAAAAGATGGATATATTTTAAAGTTTTATGAAATTATGGTAGAGCCTTATGACATCTTATAGTTTAGGGCCTCATGACATCTTATAGTTTAGAGCCTCATGACATCTTATAGTTTAGAGCCTCATGACATCTTATAGTTTAGAGCCTCATGACATCTTATAGTTTAGAGCCTCATGACATCTTATAGTTTAGAGCCTCATGACATCTTATAGTTTAGAGCCTCATGACATCTTATAGTTTAGAGCCTCATGACATCTTATAGTTTAGAGCCTCATGACATCTTATAGTTTAGAGCCTCATGACATCTTATAGTTTAGAGCCTCATCAAGTCTAAATCATGCAGCAGGTAACATTCTACTAACACACACTCTCTCTCTCTCTCTCTCTCTCTCTCTCTCTCTCTCTCTCGATCTATCTCTCTCTCTCTTACCCACATATATACAACACTCACATAAATGCACACACAACCACAATTTAAAATAGAATCTGAAAAAAAGAACCAACATACTTTTTTTAAGGATTAGGAAAAGGACAATGCAGGCCAAAGAAAGAATCATATGGAGAGAATAATCTGTTTGAATCTGCACCAGGAATAATGTTTTAAAACAACTGGCCTTGACTTCCAAGTTATTGTTCACATTGGATGTGACCATAAGTGCTCCGATCTCCTCCTGAGTATGTATAAAAGTGTTTTTAGGCTACAAACTCCCATTCTGTTCTGGCTGATGTAAAGACGGGTGGCTCCTGCATGGTTTTCCTTTTTCTGGGCTCCAACTGGTACATCAAGGTATACAGTCTATTCAGTGAAAATTATTTTCTACGAAGCTGAAAGCCTGACAGCGTTTAGTCTCTCGTATGGCATTGATGATGTCTAACCTGTCCATAGAGGGTCCATTCCTGATAGTTACACTGCCAGCCAGAGCATCTGCTCTCTCATTGCCTTTTACACCAGCTTCCATAACTAAAAGGAAGAAGAGCAAGGTCAAGCAAAAAGAATGAAAACCCTAAAAACAGTAACAAAACCCACAAACCTGCCATGTTGGTTAACCCCAGCGTAGCAGGAGCAGAATTACTCTCCGGGCAGGAAGACTTGCTGTCGACTAGAATCCATCGGTTGTCAAGCTGCTCCATGGAGCCATCTTAACAAAAATAAAACAGAGTTGAATCATTACGATCGTGTACATGCACAACAAAATTTGCCTGTCAAGTAAGTAAAGTAAAGTAAAGATCCCTTTACACGCCCTTAGGCGCATCGGGCATATGGGCAGAGCATCCCATATTTTTTACAGACCAATCGGCACTCAGTGGGTAATGTGGTCAGCATTACGCCGGCCGTCTTTACTTTCCCAGGACAGCCCATCCTGGTACTCATTTGAGGCTGGGTCGACCTGCGATGTCCCATACCACGATAAAAATCCACGCAGCCCGCAGTGGGTTTCGATCGTGGTACGTTGGATTATGAGTCGCCTGTCAAGTACAAAGGTAAAAACACCTTTTTCAACATCTTGAAGGCATTGGGTATATGATGCTGGACCCATGTTTCAAGAGACCACTCTGAATGATATGGTCAGCTGACTGACTGTCTTTACTTCCCATTCATTTTCTGATATTCATTTTAGTCTATATCTCTCCATGTGGGTTCCGGGGCCCTGTTATACGGAAAACAAGAATAGATCCACTGCCTACGCAAAAGCATGCCGTAAGAGTCGACTAATTGGGAGCTTCCTTCAAAGTTGGAGTCCATCTGCCTGAGGAGCAAGGAACCAACAGTCTGCATACAAATGAGTCAGATCTGTAAAATGGATGCACACACAACACTCAGGTTTTGGAACAGGACTGCAGCTCAGAAGTTGATGAACAATCAGAACTTTTCACCAAATAGGTAAACGTGAAGAAGAAGAAGATTTTAGTGTAGATCAACTTTTAAGTCTTTGCCCTATTTGGTTTGCTTTAGTTTATACAATGGATCAGCATCATGGCACAAGGGCAACATCATGGCCCAAGGGTAACATCATGGCCCAAGGGTAACATCATGGCACAAGGGTAACATCACAGCCCAAGGGTAACATCGTGGCACAAAGGTAACATCACGGCCCAAGGGTAACATCGTGGCACAAGGGTAACATCACGGCACAAGGGCAACATCATAGCTCAAGGGCAACATCACGGCACAAGGGCAACATCATAGCTCAAGGGCAACATCATGGCTCAAGGGCAACATTATAGCAGAAGGGTAGTAACCTATAAGTGCTCTGTTCTACTTCTAACTCCAGCCGGAGTCCAAAGAATCTCAGCACAGTGCACAAACTCTGTTGCACTGGCGAGGATCCTGAAACACTTTGGGTAGATTTTAAACTCCAAATTTTGCCTGGGTAGCGGTGTTAGGCTACTCTTTTCAATTTCCAACTGCCAAGGGATTTTTTACGTGCCCAACAATACACACGCCCGTGTGTCACCGGGACCCTCACGGGAAGCAAAGAATTGTGACACTGCACCCTACCAGGCATGTCGTAAGAGGCGACTAAGGGTAGGGTTGGGCTTGAGGTTGGCTACCTCATCCTGTAAAAACCATAGACACAAAAACCAACCAACCATGGATAAGTCAAAAAGAGAAGCAAGTAAAATCCAGCCAACCAAGATGAGAGGAGGCTCTTCAAATAGAAGAAGTATGACACGGTGTGGAGAAAACCGTAAGGAGTCCGGATCGTTGACGTACCTCCTCTCAGCTAGGAAAACCTCCAGAAGTGGCACCTGGAATGTTAGAACTCTCTATGATATAGGGAGAACAATGGAAGTAGCAAAGGAAATGAAACATTATAGAATTAGTATTTTAGGGTTATGTGAAACTAGATGAACTGGGGCAGGGAAAAGTGTTCTAAATTCAGGGGAAACTATTTTGTTCTCTGGACAAACAGAGGAAAATTCGCCCCACAGTGAAGGAGTGGCCCTGATGCTATCAAAAGAAGCAGACAGGGCACTAACAGAATGGGAAGCTGTCCCAGAAAAATAAGAGCATCTTTTAGAACAGTAAAACAGAAGGTGAACATGTCGGTAATAGAGTGTTATGCACCAACAAATTATAAAGATGCATCTGTTAAGGAAGAATTTTACATGCAGCTTCAAAATATTATAAATAATGAAAGAAAGGGAAACTTAAAAATTTTGATGGGTGACTTGAATGCTAAGATAGGATTAGACAACACAGGTTATGAAGAAATTATGGGAAGACATGGTCTAGGAGTAATGAATGAAAATGGAGAATTGTTCACAAATTTTTGTGCAGGAAACCAGTATGTTATTGGTGGAAGTATTTTTCCCCATAAAAGAATACACAAGGCAACATGGGAATCACCAGACCATAAGACAACTAATCAAATTGACCACCTATGTATTAACAAAAAGTTTACATCATCCCTTTACGATGTTAGGGCTTTCAGAGGTGTCGATGTATTTACTGACCATTTCCTGGTGGTAAGTAAAATCAAGTTGAAACTAAAAAGATATATAACATCTTATAATCATAGAAACCAATATAATGTAGACTTTTTCAGGGATAAAGAAGTTAAGGAACAGTTCTCAGTTACGGTCTCTAATAAGTACCAGGTGTTGCAGCAGTTAGCTGAAGATGTCAGCACAGAAGTCTGCTGGGATCAGATCAAAGGAATCTGGAATGAATCTTGCGTAGAAGTTCTTGGCAAGAAAGAAAGGAAACATAAAACATGAAAAACACCAGAAACCATTAAAATGATTGAAGATAGGAAAAGTAAAATGGCAGACTTAAACAATAGCAAAACTAGAGCTGCTAAAGCTAGAGCTCAGGAGAATTACACAGAAGCCAACAAGGAAGTTAGGAGGCATATAAGGGCAGATAAAGTGAAATATCTAAATGATCTAGCACAAGAAGCGGAGACAGCAGCAACAAAAGGAAACCTCAGAGAACTTTACAGTAACACAAGAAAATTAGTAGGTAAATACAGTCAGCCAACTGGATCATTCAAAAATAATCAAGGAAAGGTACATACTAACACTAAAGATCAAATAGGTTGAATATTTTGAAATGCTTCTAAATAGACCAGGCCCAGAGGTTCTCCCAGATATCCAGCCTTTAGAAATGGAACTGGGTGTCAACTGTGAGATACCATCCAAAGAGGAAATTAGAAAAGCTATCATCAATCTTCTCAAGGAAGGAAAGGCGACAGGCCCAGATGGTATCCCAGCTGAAGCCATCAGGGCCAACATAAACACATCAACAGAATTGCTACATAGATTATTCAGTAAAGTCTGGGAGACCGAAGAAATACCAGCAGACTGGAGAGAAGGATATCTTGTGAAACTGCCCAAAAAAGGTGATCTACAGGAGTGTGAAAACTATAGAGGAATTATGTTGCTGTCAGTTCCTGGAAAAATATTAAGTAGAATTATTTTGGAAAGATTAAAAGATGCTATTGATAAAATGCTAAGAGATGAGCAGGCAGGTTTTCGGTCAAACAGATCCTGTACTGATCAGATAGCCACATTACGTTTATAATAGAGCAAAGCATTGAACTGAACTCACCACTTTACAAAGGATTTATAGACTATGAAAAAGCATTTGACAGCATTGATAGGGAATCTCTCTGGAAATTGATGGGGCACTATGGAATCCCACAGAAAAATATCAACTTGGTAAAGGCAACATATAAAGACATGAAATGTCGAGTTCTTCATGAGGGAAAGCTAACAGATGCGATTGAAATAAAAACAGGTGTGTGACAGGGATGTCTTTTGTCGTCTCTCTTATTTTTACTGGCTATAGACTGGACTATGAAAACAGTAACTGCTAACACCAAGAATGGAATTCAGTGGACCCCTACAAAACAGCTTGATGATCTTGACTTCGCCGATGATATTGCTCTTCTGTCCCATTCACGGAAAAAGATGCAAGATAAATTAAATATACTTGATGCGAGATCACAGTAGCTTGGTCTGAAAATCCATAAAGGAAAGACAAAGATAATGAGAATAAATCAGGCAAATAGTAATGTGGTTTCTCTTAATGGCACCCCACTCCAAGACGTGGAGTCGTACACCTATTTGGGCAGTAATGTAGATAAAGATGGAGGAACTGATAGAGATATTAAAATTAGAATACAAAAGGCAAGAGGGGCTTTCATAGCACTAGGGAATTTGTGGAGGTCAAATCAGTACTATTGTATGGGGCGGAAACATGGAGAACAACCAAGGCAATTACTAATAAATTACAGACATTCATTAACTGGTGCCTGCGCAGAATAGAGGAAATAAAATGGTATGATAGAATAACTAATGTAGAACTTTGGAAGAAAACTAAACAGGCTCCAGTGGACCAAGAGGTGAGGAAAAGACGCTGGCGCTGGATAGGGTACACACTGAGAAAATAGGAGAACAGCATAACTAGAATGTCTTTGCATTGGAACCCACAGAGGCATAGGAATAAAGGAAGGCCAAAAAACACATGGAGAAGAGAGCTGGAGAATGAGGTTAGAAAAATTGGGAGGACATGGGAAGAGCTCCATGTAATGGTGAAGGATAGAACGACTTGGCATGAGTTGGTTGAGGGCCTATGCTCCATTGGGGGATAGAAAGGCAGAAGAAGAAAAATACACAGGAGTGTCTGATCTTACTACCCAGAGACCAGGGGAAATTACCAGAAGTCGACAGGAAAAAATCCCAGCCTTCACTGGGGCCTGAACCCAGGACCTCCAGCACTCAAGGCTTCGAAACCACTCAACCCTGCAACTGGTTACTGCCTGCTTGCCCTTATTTAAAACCAATTTACTTCAGTTCATCATTTTTGACTGCTTTGTCTCACCATCTGTGAAATATAACACATTCAGTATGTCTGCCCTGCCCATACTTCTCCTCCACTAGCCACTGTAGACATGGCCAGTAATGGTGTAAACATCAAGCAAGTCAGTATATTTTATTCCCCATGTGTGTTCTGGGGGCCCAGTTATGGGAAAAACAAGAAAAGACCCTCTGCCTGCCCAAAAGCATATTGTAAGAGTCGACTAATTTAGAGTTTCTTTCGAAGTCAGAGTACATCTGCATGAGAGGCAAGGAACCAACAGTCTGCATGCAAATGAGTCAAACCTGTGAAATGGATGTACACGCAACACTCAGGTTCTGGAACAGGACTGAGTCCAAAAGTGGACGAACAACCAGAACTTTCAGCCAGGGTTACAGCTGGTGAACGCGAAGAAGAACAAAAAGTATATTTTAAATCTACTCAGTGTATGCTTATGCTACACAATAACATCTGATGGGTGTTGCAGACAAGAATTTCTATATCCAAGGACTACTTCCATCAATTTCACATACCAACTTGCTCCAATTTTAAAACACTCTGCCATCCCAATAGAGACAAAAAGACAAATTATAAATACAATATTTATACCGACTTTAGGTTACCAGTGTCAGACTTGGACACTGACAAAAGAAAATGAGAGAAAACTCAGAACTTGTTTGAGAATAGCTGTAAATAACAACCAAAATAGGTCGAGTGAGAAACAACATGATCACAAAAACTGTTGGAACAACACCCATCATCAAATATATTGAGAAACAAAGAATGAAATGGTTTGGCCATCTAATGAGAATAAAATCAACAAATCAGCAAGAGCGTACAACCTGAAAATCAAAACACCAAGAGGCAGGGGAAGACCAAGAAGAAGATGGACTGAAGGAGTCATTGACACCTTGAGACTGCATAAAATCACGGCATATCACACGACCGAGCGCGCCCTGGCTCGGCTGCTGATCATCTGATGAACTGCATACACAGATATTGACAAAAGAAAGAAAAGAAAGAAAGGATTACTTATTATTAGAAATATCACAAGCATAAAATTATGCTTATTGAAAATTGTGCATGACCAGTTCTTCTATACGGATGTGAGTGAAACATAATGAGCATAAAGTGGGAAACTGGAATCAGCATTCATACTGTTTACTGAGGAAGTTTGCCAAACCAAATCATAAAGAAAACAAATCAACAAGAAGAGGCATAGAACTAGCACTATTAACCATGGGATGCTGATGTATGTGTTAAAGGGGAAATCTGAAGCACCTATGGATGTGTCTAGAGTGCCATGAAGATAACCCAACTCACAGCTCATTACCCATCTCAATTCAAAGCTCACATGATACATAGAGCCTTATGTAAGAAAAAACTTGGCAAGAGTAGCAGAAAAATACCCTGAGAGATACATATTAAATCTTTACTCTTTCAGCAACGTAAGATTTCCAAGATGATTCACAAATTGAATATTTACCTCAATGAAATAGAATCGGTGTATCAGTTTCAAAGTGGCAACATTTTGGGTATGGTATATTAATATGTCTGGTCAGATTTCCTTACTATGCTCAGGCTAAATGTAAAAGATATAATTATGCATCATCTGGTGTTTGATCCACCAAAAAATATAGCTGATCACACATGGTATAATCTTGGAGAAGAAAGAGTCAAAGAGCTGAACCACAAATATTAATAACATGAGCAATGCCATCTTCTTAAAAATATTAAAAGAAAATAAAAGATTACTTGAAAAAAAAAAAAAAAGAATTGTCATCTTTCAAATATTTGCAATGTCTTACTTTCATGCATTTCAAGAACTGCTTTTGACACTTCATGTGTCCAGGGACTATTCTTTGGCAGTCCAATTCCAAGCCCAGAGCGGCCAAAGAGGTCACCAGCTGTGGTCAGATCACAGTCATAGGCTGCTTCATACTCCAGACGAGGTGAGTCCCAGATAAAGGCTTGCAATTCGCTGAAGAATGCAAGGGACACATATTAATATGCTGATGTAAAATAAAAATGCTGATAACCAACATCAAAAGGAGACAGTATACTTTCTTTGGTCACATAATAAAAAGCTGAAAACTGGGGTACACTGTTATGGTGAGAAAGTTAGAGTGGAAAAAGAGGCAGAGGGAGAAAAAAAAAGGCAAATGAAGACTCAGAGAAAAGATGCCAGTTTGACATGAAGGCAAGGAAGATCGTTTGTGTCAGAAACTATTGAAAGTACATGAGACAAAAGGCTGTGGATAGACAAGATCACCAACTTCACATTGCAGTGACACTAAGAATAAAAAGAAATGCTGAAAAGTAAATGAACACAAAATATGATTATAAAACTCAGTGAGTGTCATGGACAATGACAACAGCTCACAAACACCAACTTGGGGACTCAGAAATGAGGTGACTGAGAAACGTGGTCCAAGTGACAAAAAATTACAAACTATTTAATCAGACAATGCATCAAAATCTTGAAAACCAGGCAATACAAACTTGAGTGGATTTTCACAGTTACGATGGTTGGACATATATGCAGAATGGGAGAAAATCGTCCACCCTGGCAGGTATGCAAGGTCAAGAACCAGGGAACCAGACCTTAAGGATGACTCTGGGTTCACTGGCAAGAAAAAATTATCAGTCACTGACTGACAAAGGACTCAACTGGAAAAAAGCTAAAAAGAATCTCTTTGGCAAACCTCTACACACCAAAGTAGGAGAGGAGTAACTAAGTAAATACTAAGTATGAAAGGAAAAAGACAATACTCACAGCTCTATTTTAACAAGCTTTCTGGTAATGTTTGTGTTCATTAAAAGTTGCTCAGCCTTTATCACCCATTCTTTAACACCACCAGGGTCATGCTGTTGTGCTCTCAAATGAAAACTTAAATTCACTTTTTAGTCTACAGGGACCAAATTTAGGAGGAAAAAGAGACTAGACTTATAGTTCCTCAGCAAGCATATCATAACAGATGACTAAATAGTAGGTTTGCTGAAATCTGATGTTTTGGACATTAGTCTTACTCTTAGTCGAGGTTTCAACTTAACTGCAATCGGGTTTTCTCATACTTGCTTTGTTCCTGTGCCAGTGCAAATCAAATGAAATGTCCCTCACTGTCGCATTTGAAAAACTGGTGAGTAAACAATTAGTCCTGGAACAATCCAGAAACATACATATGCAGTAAATGCAAATTTCAGTTGCTAAAGCCAACAGTCGACACCAGAAATGCAGTTTGTCACTGATGGAGGTGGTCAGACACAAAAAGCTGGCATACAAACATAGAATTACTATATAAGGTATTTCACCAGCTCACACATAAACCAGCTACTGGCCATACTGAATATCGCGACACAACCGCTGCACAAATAAAAAGCATTCCACAAGGAAAACACAGCTCACAGGGCTGCACCAAGCACTAATCTCAGGAGTTCAGGCAGCAAAACTGTAGACTACTGACCATATGTGGAAACTGCTAAGCAAACCACTGTTTAAAGCATAAATAATTTCAACACTAAACTTCTGCCATGCCTCATCCTCCATTTTAGGCCAGAAGTTTTGTTTTGGACAAAAAAGCAGCTATTGTAGCTCAGCTGTAAGCCATGACTTGATGTGTCAACCACCCTTTTAAGAATGAACATAGAAAAAGAATAAGAAGCTGTTTGTAACAATAAATTTATGTTTAATTAAGAATCAACATCACAGCACTTTGGCCATTCCCATAAGTGTTCTGTCTCCATCTTCAACAGCAAATGCAGAGTTCCAGTTTTAATGGTACAGTAACAGTCTGATTGTACAGCTGTCTTTACTTTCCCTTAAGTGTTGATCTTCGGCCAGATTTCCTGTTCACTCCTTGCAGCACCTTTTCCTTCATACCATGAACATCCATCTGTCCCTCTGCACTGTTCACTAGCCCCCCCCCCCCCCTTGCATCAGTTCACCACCGAGTTGTACAGAACCAGCCAGTCTATCTGCCTGCTCATTTCCCAACACACCATCATATTCTAGAGAAAAGATCCAAAAGACTCTGACTACCCGGGACCTCTGAAGTGAAGTGAAGCTTGCTACTCTGCCCGGAGCTTACCAGTCTCCACCTTTCTCTACATGCTCTGTGAGTCAGTTACAGTTACAACACCTGTGTACAACTGATTCTTAAAAAACATTAAAAGAAGTAAATACATAAATACATAAAACGGAATATGAGAAAACAGACATATTACCCCTTGCGAATATCTTCAATAGCAGCTTCTGCGGTAAAGTAAGTCTTCTGTTTCTCCATATTTCTGTACATAGTCGAAAGCTCAACCTGCCGTTTAAAATACATCTCAGCGGCACTTCCTTTTACAGTGGCGTACTTGAACTTCTCATTTGGGTTACGAAGCTTAGAATAAATAACAGTTAATTTGGAATACAAAAAAGGCTATCCACCTTCCATCACACATGTCTACAAAAAAATTATCAAAATTTTCTGGCCAGATACAATCTCAAACGTTCAACTACTTCAAGTCACAAACCAAGAAACTCTAGACAGTATGATAACCAAGAGAAGATGGCTTGGCCAGGTTATGAGAATGAATCCTGATATACCCGCCAAAACAGCTCTCTCTCTCTTGGACACCAGAGGGAAAGAGAAAACAAGGGCGCCCAAAAACAACATGGAGACGAACGATGGAAAGTGACCTGAGTGCGGCATCTTTGACATGGAAAACTGCACTGGAGACTGCACAGGACAGGAAAGCATGGAAAGTCCTCTCTGAAGACTCCTGTGCTACTAGGCATAAAGAGAACTGACAATGAATTCGTTATATAAATAAACTAGGCAGGTAAATATTCCCTCATATCAGCATCACGTGGGTGCCTTTATTTCCCAGGACTGCACCTGGTACCCATTCAAGGCTGGGTTTACCTGGAAGTCAAGGCCATTTTTGAATAAAAGTCTAGCATCACCAGGGAGCAAACCCACAACCTTCTGACTCGCACACGAGCGTCTTGCCACTACGCCATAGCAACTCCTGAGGCATCCAAACCCAGAGCTAAATTAATGTGGATGATATTAACAGAAATGAATCCTTATGGCTCCATAGGCAGAAGGGGAAGATGAAACTCAGAGCTAAGTTAAACAGAGTTCTCTGTCAATAAGTGGCCTTGCACTCCGAGGGTCATGTCTTTATTTCATGCATTGTGTGGTTTGGTTGATAAATCTAATTTTCACCAAGACCCCTGTTGATTACCGCTGGAGTTACTGAGTTTGTTCTTTGTGTTCTTGGCAAGCAGAAGGCTGTTTTGTTGAAAGAGACCAGGCCATATTGGTGCAATTGAGTCAGTTCTGTTGACTTTAAATTCAGTGTTACACAAATTCTTTGCCAGTATGAAAAATGTTTACATTAATGAGAACTAAGGTGTGATATTGTAAACAACAGTATTCAGATTTTCCCTGTGGGTTCCAGGGCCCCATTGTGGAGAAAACAAGAATAGACCCACTGCCTCCCCAACTAGTATGTCATAAGAGTAGACTAATTGGGGGCTTCCTTCTAAGACAGAGTTCATCTACCTGAGCGGCAAGGAACAACCAATTGCACATAAATTGATTTGATTTGATTTAAGAACTGACATCACAGCACTCGGGGGCATTCCCATAGGTGCTCTGTCCCCATCTTCAGCAGCCAGTGAAGAGTTCCAATACTAATGGTGCCAGTAGATTAAATGTCTGTCTTGCCTTTCCTCTGAGCCTCAAGCATTTGCCAGAACCCCTCGTCCCTCCCCGCTGCAACAATCTCACCAGACTGTGGTGATCCATCTGCTCCTCCAAACTTTACACTCTCCCACAAGGCACTAACCACGTCGGCCTTATCATGCATCAGTATTCCACCAAGTTGTGCTGAGCCAGCCAGTCTGTCCGCCTGTTCATTTCCCAACACACCCAAGGAAACATTAAAGACAATACTCCTCACTCGTGTCCTCCGCAGCGAAACATGCCACTTTGCATGAAACATACTTGTCCTGATCTTCCTCAGCATGCTTTCTAAGTCAGTTACAATCACGATGTGTGTGTGTGTCAAGTTCTCTAGCCAGCGGAAACCTGCAGTGACAGCCTTCACCTCATTCTCAAGCTGGATGTTGTTGTATCATATGCTAGGCTCTCCTGCAACAAACCTCGACCATTAATTATGTTGAGAAACCCCAAGCACTTCTTTTGCTTCTTGACACTGAATCGTCTGTGTAAATGATGAAATCCTCTGAGCGAGCATTATCTTGAATTAATTGCTAAATTTCCCCATTTGCATATAAATAAGCCAGTAAAACAGATGTACATGCAAAACTCAAGCCCTGGCAAAAAGTCAAAAGTCCAAATGGACGAACAACTAGGAGTTTCTGCCAGAGCTTACAACCAGTGAACAAAGAAGAAGCGCTCAGATATCCCTTTTTGATAAGTGTAGCACACTACTAGTTTCTTTTTCAGCTCTGAATCTAGTCTGGATAATATCTATGTAATGTTTTGTTTTTAGAATGTCAGGACAACAGTAAACTTGGTTATCTGTATCAGTTGACCTCATTCAAATAACTAATTAATGTGTAGTCTTTCATGTAGTAGGGGCTGTTAGGGTTGGTTCTGCAACGTCCTGTAAAGGATACACAACTAACCTAATCTTTTATGTAGTTGTTTCATTGTCTGTGTGCTGAGTTGAGTTGATTCAAGTACAGACATCACAGTACTTGGGGCATTCCCATAAGTGCTCTGTCCCCATCTTCAGCAGCCAGCACAGAGTTTCAATACCAATGGTGCCAGTAGCATTCTGATTATGCATCCATCTTGCCTTTCCTCTAAGCCTCAAGCATCTGCCAGATCCCCTCGTAACTTCCCAGTGCATCACTCACACCAGACTGTGGTGATCTACTTGCTCCTCCGAAAAGTACTCGTTTTATCACAAAGCCCTAACCATGTCTGCATTATCATGCATCAGTATTCCACCAAGTTGTGCAGAGCCAGCCAGACTGTCAGACTGTTCAATTCCAAAACACTGACATACCTCATAGAAAAAATCCAGTCAATGCTCCTCACTTGTGACTACCAAAGCAAAGTGTGCCACCTTGCATGAAGCATGCCTTTGCTCACCTTCTTCAACATGCTTTCTGAGTCAGTTACAATCATGACATGTGTGTATATCATGTTCTCTAACCAGTGGAAAGCTGCAATGACCACCTCCACCTCCATTCTTAAGCTGGATTTTGTGGTATCATATGCTAGGCTCTCTTGCACCAAAAATTGTCCATTAAATGTTGCTAAGAACCCATACACACTTTGTTTGCCTCTGTCTGCTCTTACCTTAACCCTTTTAGCACGGGAAGTTTTTCAGAGGTCTAGCCAAAAACACGGAGCATTTTTTCAGTGAATTTGGTTATTACTTTATTTAATTTTTTTGACACATTTCTGTTATTCTGACCCCTATGAAATAATATATCTATTTGAAGGATATAGATTGAAGTTCGTGATTTTCACAATATCGTTAAAATTAATTGATGTATATGCAAATTATCTCATTTGCATATCTAAAAATAAAAAATATGAATTTGAATTTTCAACTTCAATGCTTGAAACATAAAACTAAAAAACAAAAATTTTTTTTTATTTGAAATCTTTTTATTGATCTTTGGCCTTTTACAAATGTTGTAAGCAATCAATAGTCAAAAACAGGTATATATATGTGAAACAGCAATAATATCTTTAGGTGACATGTGTTTTTCACCATCAGTCAGCACTAGAAAATGGATGTGCCGGAGTGTCAACACCTTCGGGTGGATATACCCTGAGCCATGGTTGGGCTGTGGTCTGAACACAACAGCGTCCCCATCTGATTCCAACTATTACTGCTAACACTAAATCCTGCATCAGTATCAACAGAATTAGTGTCATCACTTGATTCAAATGTTTTATCAACATCAAGTTTAGGGGCAGAAACATACGAGTCAGACATACTTTTAGCGGTTCAGGTCACTATCTAAAAAATTCAACAACAATTTTTACTTCGATACCAAACACTCGAAAGTCGCCATGTGTAAAGCTGATACCGCAGTTAATATAAATGAATCACTTTCAGTGTTTCAAAGTAGGAGATTTCTAAGCGGTTCGAGGCGAAACACGATCGGGCCGATCATCGGCCGTTCCGTGTTTTTGGCTAGACATCCGCCGGCCGATAATCGGCCCGTCCGTGCTAAGAGGGTTAATGAAGGTGTTCTAGCCACAATGTTTACTGTGTATCATTCATGGATTCGTGTGTGTCTTTCTATTGTGAAGGTGCCTAGTTCTGACTGTTGTTTTGTTTGTGTCAATTAAAGCCATTTCAAAATTTATTTTTATTCCTGTGCGTATATTTTCTTACCTTTATTTAGCTTCTTAGTCACAGTTCAGTGGATTAATTTCTCAGTTCTAATTCATGTGAGGACAGGAATTGTTATGGTTATGTGGACAAGAAACGGACTCACAAAAATTCAATCTACATTCTTTGGCCATCTGTTGTGAAGGAGAAAACTGCAGCACATCATGACAGTAGAAAAGTTGGAGGGGAGGAGAGGCAGAAGGAGACTGAGAGAACTGATGCTGGAAAGTTTGATGTCATGACATGAAGGATCATCTGTGTCAGAGTTGATTGAAAGTACGTGAAACAGAAGGTTGTGGATTGACATGACTACCAGCGCCACACGGCATAGACTTCAAAAAGAAGAAAAAGAATCTGGACAAGAAAACTAAAAAAATAACAAACATGTGCAAAACCCAATGCCCTAGTGAACAAGAGCTCAGTGATTATAGAATCTCCACAGTGAGGGGGTATCGATGTCAAATGACAAGGTGCATTACTATTTCCAGTAGGGCTGTACCGAATATTCGCTTCGTATTCGCTTCGGGGCCGAATAGTGGACCTATTGACTATTCGGTATTCGGCCGAATAGTTGCAGTTGGGCCGAATACGAATAGTAGTTACCTTACACCCGCTTCTGCAGATATTGCCTTAATGCTGACAACATGGAACGATTGGTTTTGTTGAAAGCTAATGCAGCTTTCCTGCATTAACTAAGCTGTCAGTGACAATTTCCAAGTTTAGTTACTTGTTATAATATTTAGGATTCTTTCATTCCTAGTTATTAGTTACCACAGACTGACTGAAGGATGCAAAACATAACATGTTTTTAAATGTTTACTATTCTGTACGAATACTAACTAGACATGAAAAGAATATAAACTCTGACTACATCCAAGTCGATAATATGAAAATCAAACGAACGGAAACATATAAGTATTTGGGTGCAAACTTCAACTGCTCCAACATGCTGAGAGCAGAAATACAATCTAGAATACAATCTAGAAATAAAGTATACTATGCCCTCCAACATCTGCTAAAGTCAAAGTGTCTGTCTTGCAACACCAAGATCAAAATATATAAAACTTTGATAAGACCATTCGTTTTATATGGCTGTGAAACGAAGCAGAAATAAAAGAGATGAGGCCTTATTACAGGTTTTCGAAAACAGTCTTATGACAAATCTTTGGAAGATGCTAACAGCGGGAAATGGAGAATAAGAAGCAATAAGGTAAAATATAATATGTTTAAATCACCATTGATCACTGGCATCATGAAAGCTAACGACTAAAATGGTTGGGGCACATTGAAAGAATGTCAGATGACAGAGAAGTAAAAACTGTATACACCTGAGAGAGGATGGGCGTAGACCACGAGGCAGACAAAAAAGAAGATTGAGAGATAATGTCCAGCCAGACCTTTAAACAACTGGTGTCATAAATTGTGAAGATAAGGCCAGCCAGAGATGAATGCAGACGAGTGATATCTGCAGCAGTAAACCTCAAGGACTCAGAATGCTAAAGAAAAAGATGACTATTATGTGCTACTTTTTGTGAAGTAAAAGTTCAGCGTACATTTGACATTGTGAATGTGTTTTTTTGTGTGTGTGTTAAATATTTATTTTATACACTATACATTATTCGTATTCGGCGGAATAGTTTGTCTTGTATACAAAATCACTATTCGGTACACCACTAGTTTAAATTACATCGAACGAGCGGCCGAGCGAACGATGGTTTTGAAAGAGGTGGGAGTGGTGACCACTGGAAAGATCTGTGGAAGGAGGGATAGAGGAAGACAACGAGAGAAGATGCTGCAGGAGATCACAGATTGTGACGGGGCATAATCGCCCTCGCCAGGCGACAAGGCTTCTGATGATGATGATATACTTTTCGTGTTCGTATTTGGCCGAATAGTTGGTCACACTATCCGTATTTGACCGAATAGTGAAAATCACTATTCGGTACAGCCCTAATTTCCAGGCAACCCAGGTTTCATAATAGTATCAGGAGTGTTTTGGGAGATAAAGATGGTAATCATGATATTGACGCAACATCTATTGAGTTTTAACTTTCTAAAATATAAGGGAGCTGCAAATAAAAATGTTAAAGAAATCACAATAACCATGCCATTGTCTTAAATCCTGTCAATATTGTTATATGAAGTAATGGTGCAGATGAACGATTATTGAAATTATCGGTGAAAGAAGGTCTAGTATGGTGATGCATGCCTATCTGTTGAGCAAGTTATGAGTGGAATAGGAAGCTTAAAAATGGCTACAATCTACTTTAGTGTCTTTACTCAGTGTGCCGGTCATGAATAGTCTGTCACAGAAGTCATATCATTTGGATCCATCCTACTCAACTCATACACCTGCTAGACTGACAAGCATGCACAGCGATACTAGATCTTTATTTGCCAATGAATATCTATAGTTTTTACCCCTTCACTAATTTAAAGTAGAGTGGTCATCTTTAAAGTGTCATTATAATGTCACTATGTTTGTCTGCACTTTGATTTCATATGCTTAACAATCTTGGCATCCTTAACAACAATACTGACAGGTTCCAAGACAATGGCACTGTTATTGTAATTTCTATCACACATTTCAGGTTTTTTTTAAAGCCCTTTTGTACAACAAAAAGATTGTGTCATCTCCAAGGTGAAAGTTAGCCACAGTGTACCTATTGCTGTCTTTGAAAATAGAACATGGTGAGGCATAATCTGGAACTAAATAATCAAAAATCATAAAATAATTTTTTTTTTAATAGAAACCATCCTGGCACAAATTAAACCATACTACTCAAGATCATCAAATAGTTAAAATTCATTTACAACTGAGCTATGAATTTCACAATTATAAAATCACTGAAGAGCACAATTTTAATTGTTACAAATGTTCTAAAACATACCCTTGGGTCATCAATACCAGAGATCAGAGCTTCAGGTCTGTCCAAGACCAGAAAAGCTGCCAGGTTGGCTGTGTAAGAAGCCACAATGATCATTGCAAAACCTGCCCATACCATTCCAAGGACTCGAGCACTGAAGCTTCTAGGAGTACCTGCCAAATGTAAGCAAAAGTGTTTTAATGTTTAATGTTTAATTAAAAATCGACATCATGAATTCAGAACATTTCCATAAGTGCTTCATCCCCATCTTCAGTAGCAAGCACAAAGTTCCAATTGTAGTGGTACCAACAGCAGTCTGGTTGTATATCCATATTGCCTTTCCT
The DNA here is from genome assembly GCA_905116865.2 of Candidula unifasciata. Taxonomy (NCBI): domain Eukaryota; kingdom Metazoa; phylum Mollusca; class Gastropoda; order Stylommatophora; family Geomitridae; genus Candidula; species Candidula unifasciata. The sequence goes on from CAJHNH020000904.1 coordinate 214,551, forward strand.
TGAGTGCTGATCATTAACCAGATCCCCTGGTCATTCCTTACAGCGCCATTCTCTTCAGACCATGATGATTCATCTGTATTTCCACACTGTTCCCTAAAGGGCCCTTACATCTACAAGGTCATTCATCATTTCACCACCAAGTTGTGCAGAACCAGCCAGTCTATCTGCTTGTTCATTTCCTAATACACCCACATTTCATGGAGAAAATATCCAAAGGGCGCTAACTGCCCAAGACCTCTGAAGCAATGCTTGCCACTTTTCACGGAGCAGACTGGCCTCCACCTTTCTCAGCATGCTCTGTGAGTCGGTTACAATTATGACGTGTGTACAGCTGATTCTCAAGCTATTGAAAGGATTGCAGTTACTATCTCCACCTCCATTCTCAAACTATGTGATGTGGTAAGTTGAGTTGAGTTGAGTCAAGAGTCCACAGCACTCGGAGCATTCCCATATGTGCTCCATCCTCATCTTCAGCAGCCAGCACAGAGTTCCAATACTGATAGTACCAGCTGTAACCTGGTTATATGTCCGTCTTGCATGTTGGGGTAAGTGTTTTAATGATGTCCTTCAAACTGATATTTAAAAACAACAGAGATAAAGTAGAGGATTTACAGTTGAAAAATTGAAATCAAAACCAAGAACTTCATTAAAAATAACAGAACATTCCTGTGTGGAGAACATTCCTGTGTGGAGAACATTCCTGTGTGGAGAACATTCCTGTGTGGAGAACATTCCTGTGTGGAGAACATTCCTGTGTGGAGAACATTCCTGTGTGGAGAACATTCCTGTGTGGAGAACATTCCTGTGTGGAGAACATTCCTGTGTGGAGAACATTCCTGTGTGGAGAACATTCCTGTGTGGATTCCAGGGCTCTGTTGTGAAGAAAACAAAGAATAGACCTCTTGCTAACATCTACCCTCCTCCTTGGGTTGAGTTGAGTTGAGACAAGAATTGACTTCACAGCACTCGGGGAATTCCCATGCATGCTCTGTCCTCATCTTCAGCAGCCAGGGCAGAGTTCCAATACTAATGGTAACAGTCACAGTCTGGTCATATGTCCGTCTTGCCTTTCTTCTGAGAGTAGTAAGCCGGCCAGACACTCTGATTACACCCAGATGCCTCATTCTCTCTAATTCATAATAATCTTCTATCTCTACTGATTCCGTTGCTTGTCCCCAAAGGGCCTTGACCACATCTGCCTTGTCATGTATCAGTTCCCCACCCAGCCGTGCAGCTTCCAGCCAGTCGTCGCCTGTTCATTACCCACTACACAGCATGGTCTGGAGAAAAGATCCAAAGTCCTCCCTTTCCTATTCCCCACCAAACAAGTATGTCATAAAGGTGACTAATCAGGGGTGGTTTCCTTCACAGTCAGATTTGCATCTGCCTGGGAGTTGAGGGAAAAAACTCCACCAGTTTGCACACAGGCAATATCTGTGAAATGGATGTATATGCTAATCTCAAGTTCTGGCAACAAGTACTAAAGTGCAGGAGTCAGATGAACAACCAGAACTTTCCACTGAAGTTGAGCAGTTGGTGAACGCTAAAAAGAATAATATAATGAGACGAACAGATGTTAGGGGTGACAACGTTTTCATGATTTGGTGAAGGGTAAAAGTTGAGAGTATCTTCTTTATTGGACTGTGTGTATCCAGTGGTCTTAGCTTGGTCTCTCCTTCTGCAGAGACAGCTAACGTGGGAGATTTCTAGTTACTGGTGATGGAAAGTGACTACACATAATAGAAATCATGAGGATACAATGTTTAGAAACAAACACCCCCACCTACCTTCACCGATACCACTGTTGAGCAGCAAACCCCATGAGAACCACCTACACCGATACCACTGTTGAGAAGCACATGCCCATGAGAAACCCACCTTCAGCCATAACACTGTTGAGCAGCACATCCAATGAGAAACCCACCTTCACCCGATAACCACTGTTGAGAAGCCACATCCAATGAGAACTCAACCTTCACTCCATACCACTGTTTTGAGAAGCACACTCCCATGAGAACCCACCTCTCACCGATACCACTGTTGAGAAGCACACACCCATGAGAACTCACTTCAACCCCCCCGATACCACTGTTGAGAAGCACACCCATGAGAACCCACCTTCACCGATACCGACTGTTTGAGAATGCACACCCCATGAGAACTCACCTTCACCGATACCATGTCTGTTGAGAAGCACACCAATGAGAACTCACCTTCACCGATACCACTGTTGAGAAGCAAGCACACCCAATGAGAACTCACCTTCACCTGATACCACTGTTGAGAAGCACACCCTATGAGGAACCACCTTCACCGTAACACGCATGAGAAGCCACTACCCCCATGAGAACTCACCTTTCACGATACCACAGTTGAGAAGCACACCCAATGAGAACGTCACCAATGAGAACTCACCGAATTTTCACGATACCACTGTTGAGAAGCACACCCAAATGAGAACTCACCTTCACGATACCACTGTTGAGAAGCACACCCTATAGAGAACTCACCTTCACCGATACCACTGTTGAGAAGCCACACCCTATGAGACCACACCTTCACGATACCACTGTTGAGAAGACACCAAATGAGAACCACACCTCACCGATACCACTGTTGAGAAGCACACCCCATGAGAACTCACCTTCACCGATACCATGGTTGAGAAGCCACACCCAATGGAACTCACCTTCACCGATACCACTGTTTAGAAGACAACCCAATGGGAGAACTCACCTTCACCGATACCAATGTTGAGAAGCACACCCAATGAGAACCCACCTCCCGATACCACTGTTGAGAAGCACACCCCATGAGAACCTATCTTCACACCATACCACTGTTGAGAAGCCACCCCATAAGGAACCCACCTCACTGAATACCACTGTGAGAAGCACCACCAATGAGAACTCACCTTCACCGCTCCCAACGTTGAGAAGCACACCCCATGAGAACTCACCTTCACTCGATACCACTGTTGAGAAGCACCTACCTCTCACCCATACCACTGTTGAGAAAGCACACCCAATGTAGAACCCAACCTTCCCCCCAAACCGATACCACTGATTGAGAAGCCACATCCCATTGAGAAACTTCACCTTCACCGATACCACTGTTGAGGAAGCACAACCCATGAGAAAATCACCCTTTCCCGATCCCCTGTTGAGACCACCCCCCCATGGAACCCCATGGGACTGGACAGGTTTAGAGCATCCCCTCTGGTCCATTTTGGCCATTTAAAAAAACCCACCAAAAGGAGAGAAAGGGCCGGGGGAAAACAGAACTAGAAACCCCAACAATGCAAAAAACAGACCCCCCGTATCCAAGATATCTTGAAATGGTTGCGGAAAGGCTAAAATGGTCCTTTTGAGCTTTTTAAAAAAATAGAATATTTTTGTAAGTATAAGTATTAAAAAAAAAGGGAAAAAGGAAACAATCGGATGATCAGTATTGCTGTAACTTATTTTATAGACCATAAATCGTTGGTGATGTCTCAATATCATCCAGGCCAAACTTTCTTTCCCGGACTTACCTGGTCCTTAAAAATTCGAACCCGCACATTTTTGGCAACTGCATTTAACCATGAGGTCCAAAACCTCAGCTCATGCCGACCCCCCCACCCCCCCCCCCTCCCAAAAAAAAAAATAAATTTTAAAAACAGGCAGTAAAGACAGTTAACCCTTTAAAAGAAATTAAACTCATTATTTTAATTCCCCACAAAATCGGGGTTCTTTTTCAAGAATGTAGTTAAACACCATTGGTTTGTTTGTGCTGTGCAGTGCTTTAGCCATTCAGGGTATAATATATTTACTATAAAAATTTGGGGGTTTTTTTTGTAAAAAAAGGCTAAGGGGTTGCGATCCCGACTCGTAGCCCGCATACCGCGATCGAAACCCACGCAGGTTGGATTTTGTCAGGTATGGGACCCGAGGGACCCGCCTAAAAAGGGTACCCAGGTGGGGTGTCCTGGAAAGAAAGACAGCCCGGGTAATGCTACCACATTTCCACAGAGTGCTATGGGCTGTAAAAAATAGGGACCTCTGCCTATATGCCCAATCGCCGAAACGTGAAAAGGTCTTTACTTTACTTTTTTTTTTTTTCTTTTAAACAAAAGGCTTTGTCAAAAGTCAAGTATGTCAAATTTTCCTGGAAAACCTTTAAAAAATAGAGGTTCAGATCATGGGATGATCACCCCAATTACATATGTTTTTAAAACCCATCTGTTTTAGTTTTTTAAGACTTTTTTGTATATCTGTATTTTTCCCCAAATAAACAAATTCATAAAATTTAAAAAATAAAAAAATATGTACATTATAGATTAGTGAAAATTTTTTGAAGCTGCAGAGATTGATTTTTTTAAAAATA